>CABPRJ010001426.1:1794845-2006997 GCA_902439185.1 Cinara cedri | reverse complement strand
TTTTTTTTTTTTTTTTTTTTTTATCATATTTTTAGTAGGCTATTACAACAATATCATTATTATACCTGCAGCAAGTGCGCGGTTATAAAAAAAACGATAATCGAAAATTTCCAACCGGCCTGTAAAATATCGTCGAACGAAATGCTTTATTTATTTGTTATTTATTATTTTCGCGGGGATTAAAAAATACACTCGTACGAGTTCGAAATGTGTTCAAACTGGAAACCGCTGACGGTAAAACCTAAACGCCGCTGCTGTTCCGCGGAACAGTCGATACTATAATAGTATATAATGCTGAGCACCAAATCCGGATCGATCCGAATTGAAACAAACGTTACAATCCGCTAAATTCGGACTGTGATTTTCAATCCGGATTATAAAATGTTTTGAAAACAATTATTATTTTATTTATAATTTTTTTTTGTATGCATACATATTTATATTGTCTGATATAGAGTTCTAATTATTTGAGTGCGTTATAATTTTATTATTTTATCGACAAAGTTTCTCTCTGTACTATTATGAGTTGTGAAATTGTAGAAAATTCCAAAACTCTGGCATATTTGTTGTTAGGGGTCATATCACATTGGGTCAGCTGTCGATAGATCCGAGATCGTATATTCGTATTGTATAGAAACTGCACATACTGTGTAGATAATAATGAAAAAATAGCGGATCATCTCAAAAACAGATCAACCGGATTGGATCTAAAATCGAGATCTACGAATTGGATCCGAATTCCGGATTATAAAATTTTTAATCCGGATTTTCGGATTGGTCAACGTATTGCTCAGTACTAGTCGAAATGAGACCGTAGTTACAGGCCGCACAACAAAATTACGTTGAAATTACTTTGAACGTAAATTTTTTACGTTTCGTTAGGAATCGCAGTGCCTAAACTACATAACTTACATATATAACGTTTAAAGAGGAGAATATTTTCGTGAGCAATATATCCGACCAATTTTTTAACCGCACGTTTCCTATTATTACCCTATTTATTCATGGAGATCGAATGTTTTTCAGGTGCGTTTTTCTGAGTGCTTTGAAGATACACTCAAATTTGTTGACTCATAAACTCGTCCAATATATAATTTATAAATTATGCTAAAAATTAAAGTTAAAAACACCTAACAGATAGACAGATAGATCAAATCTATTAAAAAGCACCGTGAATTTACCGATAAGCGTAAAAAAAAAAAAAAAATTAATAAAAAATGAAAAGGTCTTTCTGTTTCATTGACACGGATATAATAATATGATAATGGAACAACCTGTTGAAAATGGCGGTCGTCGTCATACATATTTTATAACATTGCCGCACGGCGATCATCCTAAAGTTGCTGACGGTACCCCGTATCCCCATAACACTTTGAGTTTCAAACTGGAGTCAACAATTTAAATAAATATTCTCTTTTGGTTATTCGAAAATCAAAAGTCGACGGTGTGTACGACGTGTTTATTATTGTACACACGGAATATGGGCAAAATACTGTTAATACGGATATGTGTATATAATTTGTATAAGATCTGTATTAAACGATTCTACTATTATAGCGATTGGAATAAAAATACCGAAATCAATATTCGCCTTCTGCTTCTAACATGTATACACTTTAAAAGTTTTTGCCGCCCCGTTAATAAACCTCTCCACCTGTCCATATCTCAAACTACCTTTCTCCAGTCTTCAACTCCTAGAGCTTTTAGATCTCCTGCTTATATTACATCTAACTATGTTTTCCTTGTTGTTTCCCTGAGTCTTGTTTCTAGTGAATTTCATTCCAATGTTATTCTAGTTGCATCGCGACCATCTCTTGTCATTATACTATACAGCCTAGCTGTTGTTTCCTTTGACCCTTTACAAAGTTTGTCACTGGTGCAAATTCCATCACTTTGTGTATAGCTCCTACAACAGTTCCCCGTACATTAATCGATGATAAGTCTTCATATTTTTCTCCGTGCTTTGTTTCCGAAAGGTCTCGGTTTTCTCTCCGTCTGGTTGCCGTTCACGCTTTGCAGCCATAGTGAGAGTCGGCCTTACACTTTCGTTTTTCTCGTTAGTGTTTTAGATGTTACAGTATTATAAGAAAAATAATTGAGAATTGTACAATTGTTGTCTGGATAGTTATTGAAAATCGCTAAAACCGTAATTAGGAGCTAATATCGCCCAGTACACACAGTACCTCGTTTACCCAATAAAGACGTTGTACTGTATATAGTGGACGTGTACGCGGCGCACGAGCATAAGGCCCCCCAAATTCGTAGGGCCCTCTTCTCATTCTATGTAAAAAAAAAAAAAAAATAATAAAAATAAAAATATTGTATTGAATAAGCAACTGTCACGACCTGTACAAATTAAAAGGTCATCAGTATTGCGTGCGGTGCGCGGGACCTCTCTTTAAATCAGACCCCGGGTACGCGAAGACCGCATAAATCCCGCGGCCGAAACGACGTCGTCGCGCGGCCGTGAACGTCTCTCGACGGATATTATGATCCTTCGGCGGGAAGAGTGGGATAGAGGTGCTGAGGTGATGGGCGGGGGGTGGGCAGGCGGCGGAGAAGAGTCGACCGGAATCCTTCCGGAGATTTTCTCCAGCGCGCGCCGTCTAACTAATTAACGTCTCGCATTACCCGGGCGCACACGCACACGTTACGTTATTATCGTATCGTACTGTACTTACGTGTATGCGCGCGTACGCGGTCCCGCGTCGCCATCAATCACTACCGGATGATATACGTGCGAGAGTATCACGAGACGTACAGAGTTATCTCGCGCGGGCCCGCATACGATCTCTCGTATTATAATAATAATAATAATAATGATAATGATAATGATAATGATAATAATCATAATAATGATAATAATACGTATCGATCGTATCGGCGGCGGCGGTCGCGGGTCCGGGGTCGGTTGTCGTCCCGTATAAATAATGACAACAATGACGATAACACTATACACTTAAGTAAATATTTAAATATACATGTATACGCGTGCGTGTGTTTATTATGTCGACGGCGACTGCGCGAACGGTACCTGATATAATAGTATGATAAAGTATATTATGATAACGCGATCGCGGCTGTTCGAACCGTATGTACCCGTGCGCGTAGATAATAATAATAAAGACTCGGGCACGCGACATCCGCGACAGACCGCGGACCGGAATATCGCACGGGACCTGATAACGGCGGGCCCGGAATATTTCGGTTTGTACACGTGCTGCTACACCCGGTTATAATTCGGTGAAATCTACATTTCTATTTGCGACTTGGCGAAACAAAAACAAAAAAACCGCTTCGTTCGAACTACTCGAGGTCGAAATTAATCGTTAGAGCCGCTCAAAATCACATCTCGGGCCTGTTTTACTTCTCGACCCGGCACTGTAGAACTTTAACGGGTACGGTATTTTTTTCCGCCGTATGCGTACGAGCGTTCGGTCCTCGTCGGCGTGGCCGCGGCCGGGACGGTCGCCACAACAACTCGGGATAGCAATCCGGCCTCTCCCCTCCCCGGTCGGGCCCCTACATTTAGAATCTCACTCTGTGAGCCGCTCACGGGTCGCGTTCGGAAATTCAGAATGTTTAACGGTTATAGTGCCATAGTACATAATATTTTATGATATTGCATATTAACAGAACGATACAATGTTAACACATATCACGGTGACATTGTACCGGAGAAGTAGTTTGAAACTATTTCCCGTACGATATAGCACGGTTTCTGTTTCTATACATAGACAGCGCTAGGTAAAGTCCCCGGATTTTCGAAAACAGGTAAGGTCTCCTGATATATTATAAGGTCTTCGTTTCCAGTCCAGTTCAATAACTTAGTCCGTGCCATACCAACACTGGCCGCCATATATATTTTCGCAGTTCTGAACTAAACGCAATACGGCCGTTTGTAAACAGTATATACGTATATTATATTGTGATTATGATACCGACGACAGGCACAACGCTGTCGGTGTACAATTCGCCCGTATTAAATACGTTTATAAAATACTACGGGTGACCGTATTGTACAGTCATCGGTGACAAGCCAATAATATGTTCAGTTTTTCATTTCATTATCGACGGCTCTAACTTGAGCGTGTATAGATTAGACGTTTAAAGACCGAACAGCGATGAGAGAACGTCCGGCGAACGAACGATTCTCCTTTCAAAACTTCTTTCGTGACACCGCAATAATCTAGTCTAAAGTGGATTACTGTACAACGTAAAACCTGTAATAGAGTGTTATTAATTTGTCTAGGTAAAAAATACACGGATAACACGCCGGACGAGAAATTCTGTTGCCGCTTACAGCCACATACGAGTTTAGGCCGTACGGCAACCGTCTAATTGATTACCGTGCTCGAATCAAAGATACACACAATATAATAAGAGAACGGATAACTGGTCTTATCAGTGTTTCGTAGTAGGCACGCGGTATAGTCGTAATATAACTAATAACTACGCCGGGATCGGCGTACGTTTTACATGTTATTGGTTGAAGTCGACATACATTACGTATATATTATGTACCTGAGGTACAGCTAATGGGCGGTTTTTTCACGGGCAAATATTTATGTTTTTCGCTTCCCACGATGGTTTGTTTTTTTTTTTTTTTCTGTACCGTACGGACGTACATTGGGGCCTTTAGCCCGCTTCTGTCAAACGGCTAGATCTATTTCGGCCCATTGCGTTCATCCGTTTGTAATACAACTGACGTTGAACGCATGTAATATCTGTTTTTAGAATTCTAATTGCTTCACCGCTACACATCGATCGGACCGACGGACAGAAAATCGGTCTGTCTAGTCGTTATGATGCCATCGTCAACGTGCATGTTTGTTGGGCATAAAAAAAAAAAAAAACATCCGTTTCGAATCCCCTTATACGCGTCTTCTCGTGTAATATTCGGTATATTCGGTCGTTTCAATTCGAACGCGAGCGCCGTCACACATTATCATGTGGACATATTATTTACAGAGGATGTTCGCCTATCGTCTACACAATACGCTAAATATAATACAATTATGACGATGACGTACGCGACGAAATATTTCCGAGCGAAACGGAATACTGTTTGTCCGCCAATGTATGCATAACAATAATATTATCATCGTGCCGGAGACGAAATTAATTAACAGCCGGACGACGGTATAATATACAGTATTTTTTTTTAATGTACCTAAATGTGATATGCGGAAACGGAGTAATAATATCGAGAGCGTGTTTTTATGTCTGCTATTAAACGACTTTTGTACAAGACATCATTTTTTTCGATCGTCTAAAAAACGATTTGAAAAAATGTTATCTGGTCTTTGGCGACATTCCATTGATTTTCCGCATGGTTTTTAATAATATAAGGCTAAATCGAAAAAAAAAAAACGTATAAAATCCCGAAAATTTAATAAAAAAACGGTTTCATTATGGTTAATTTTGCTTTTTGTTGCGGTTAAAAAGTTTCGCAAAGACTTACGTTTTCATAAAATACCTACATAAGACGTAGTCAAAATTTTAAAACATTCAACACGATTGTCGAACTATATTCGTAAGCATTTGTTTAGTTGTTTTCAATGGTAAAAAAAAAAAAAAAACCTACGGCATTTCAAAACGCGTGTAATAAAACTTCGTTCAGAATCACTTTCTGTTAGCAATGGTTTATCGTTGCTTACAGACATAAATTATCTAACTTTATATATCATTTCGACTTTTTATTATTTCGTTTAGTGCGGGTAACATTTGATTGGCTTTTTAAAAATGCTCGGAAATTCGATATTATCTATTATCTTGTTTGCCATGATAGTATAATCAGATTTTTTTATACGACACTATACAACTATCAAAAAAATTGTAGCCACAATATTTTATTTATTATTATTTATTTATTTTTTTTTTGTAAACGTTTAACACTCGAACGTTGATGAAATCGCATTTTGCGTACGTCGTATTCCGGTTTATACGCGGATAAAACTTTATCGGTTCTACGTAATATAAAAATGTTTGAAAATTTTGAACGGAAAAAACGCGTACCGTTTCAATAATGTTATCGTTCCATAGCTGTACGTTTGTTAATACGATTTCCGGTCCATCCGAGTTTATCGAAACGTGCGACTTATAACCGGACTTTGTTCAAAATCGTTTACCGGCGATTTACCGTGCCGCGCGGTTTGTGAATATTTTAATATAACACTATACCTGCGTATTCCATATGTATATAATATATCTCCCGACATTTTTTTTTTATTTTTTTTTTTTTTTTATGGATATTTTGTACGCACGGAACACGCGGATAACTGCAGTGACACGAGACTACGGGGCGCGAGCTAGTAAAATGTTTTATATTGCTTTCTCGTCGTACGTATATTATGCATTATGTGTAATATATACGCATACATTATTAAACCTCAAGTCAAAAGGTATAAATAAATACGTGGGGCTCGCGTATTATACTGCACGCGCGTACGTACACCCGACATCGTATAGTGGTATATAATGTGTATTATGATCCCGGGAACAAAAAAAAAATAAAAAAGTGCGATCGAATATGCATACGGCGGACGTAAAAAATGCGTAAAGCGCAATAGGTATGCATAATATAGAGGGGTATGGGTAGGTACCGAATGTGTATAGAAAAACAAAAAAAAAAACAATACGTAACCGAAATTTCGAACAGTCTTCCGGAGCGCCGTGTCAATCAAACGTCGACTTAGCGCGCGTTTCCGGAGATAACGGCTTAACTTACCGGAAAGGGAAGTGCGGGGGGTGGGAGAGGACACGCTTACATTTACTCGCACGCGTACGCATAAAGGCGCGCGTTAAATATGTTATTATTCGTTTTCGCGTCGGTTCCGGGCGGAACATTTTTCGAATGTACACGGTATATGTTGTTTATGTACATGCACATGTATGCGCACTCAGAATCCACGATTGGAAGTGTACGAGAGGCGAAAATCCGGTGCCGTGTCTAGCGAAATCGGATACCCGGTGTCAGAAAAACTTAACAACATTGATATCAAAAAAAAAAGTCACCGTAATAATCTTTTAAGTACGCTAAACCCGTCCATCGGCGTTTGATATTTTTAATTACAAAACCAATACCCGTTCGTCTCTGGTGCCTCCGCGGCCAAAGGGTCCGGCGCGCGTGCACCTTTCGCACCATCCTACCCCCCCTTTTTCATATTCAGGCGTGGCTCTGAAGCCAAAGTTTCATCGAGAAAATCGTATTAACCTGAAATACAGTTCAAGTGTCTCAGGAGTGGTCTTTTCGGACCGGAAGGAGGTGGCGGCGAATAGGCAATACTGGAAGAAGTTTCGTTTCAACGGCCGTGAAAATAAAAGTGATGTATGTACACTTCTCAGGACCACTACGGTCGTTGTACATGTTCCAATGATGGCTTCTCGATGAGTTAATGACAAAATGTCTTTTCCCGTTATTTTTTTTTCTTTATTTTTTTATCTTAAATAAACCCGTTGCGTGGTTTTTCGTCGATTAGATTTTGGGTTTACATTTAGGACACTTAAACATCTTTGACACTGCGTTTCGAGACGTCGGTTCAACAGGTTGATTGAGTTTTTCCATTTCCCATTTGCTGTATCCCGTTGTAGCTTTTTATCGACTGTAGATAGTATACAGTATAGGTTTAAGCAGTTTTAGATTTACAATTTTATGACATTTATAACTTCTCTTTCCGTTTTTTAGATTTTAGTGTTTTTTTTTTCAGTTATAGATACTGATGAAATCGATAAAAATAAAAACTAATAAAAACCAATAAAAATTCTCGACACTTTGTTACGATAATTAGGTTTATATGAAGTTTTGCTGAATGATTAAAAAAAAAAGTCAAACGTAACGTCGTTATTTTTGTTTTAAGCGCTTTCAATTCGATTACAATTTATGATAAAATTCATTAGAAACACGAAAAATTTATTAGTTGAAATTATTTATTCTTGAGATTCAAAATAGTATGATATTTTCCAATAAAAAATCGAATAAAAACGAGTTTTTCGAACTCCGCTCGGAATTGTTTCTCGTTTGCGACGATTTATTTTTGCTTGCAAACTAATTAATCGCCCTGTATACGGGATACGCAGAGTACGATAATACCTTCCCGATTTCTTCGATTTTCGTGCGTCAATCGCATACGGCGAACGCAAATATATAGTAAAATAAAACCGTATAATATATTTTTATAGGCATAGGCACCTATATTCTAGGTGTGGAAACGTTCTTTTTTTTCTCCAGCAATAAATGTTTAATGTCCGTTACGGTTTATTTAATACGATTTTTTTTTTTTTTATGTAGTTTTCCAATTTCTGCGATACCATCGCGTATACATATACTTATTATTTGTCGGACGCGCGAGCTTATAGTAACGAATTGGAAAGTTTTTGTATTTTATATCCGCGTTAGTCGCGTTAGCTGCGCATTCGAATATTTAATCAGATTTGATAATATTATATTATAAAAACTAAATATATACACACACTTATAGAAAGTTGAAAATAATATATTTATACTAAAAAAAAAAATGATAGTAATAATTACGGCCCGTATCGGAAGGATTGGCCGAAACGTGACTGCGGCAGTTAATATTATTATAGGTATTATTATTATGGACGACTTAAAACGGTTTTCGGATTGTAACGCGTTTGTACAGTAAAAATACCGTTGCCTTCGTGTTAAACCTAATATTCTGATTTGCGATACAGTATGATTATTATAATCTGCCGGGTAAAAGGTACACCGCGGACGTAGGCGGAGTTTTGATACCTTTTTATGAGAGGAGAGGCGGTAAAATAATCCTTACTTTTAAATTAGGTTTGTCGTGGAAAAATAAAACCTAAGGAAAACGTCGAAAAGCATTTAAATGTGGGCTTTGTCCGATATCGGCGGGGGTTCCTTAGACTATCTCCCCCCCCAAAAATCTCCGCCCGCATATTTTTATGACGAGAGAAAATGATCGAATTATCAAACGAATTTACAGTCATTATAAGACGTATGTATTTTATGTACCCAATTGAAATATGGGGTAGTACACCGTTATAGCAGAATATATTGAAGGCAGGACGAGGGGGTAAACGTGGCCAATAAATGTCAGTGTATTTAAAAAAACCAAAAACGGAATTGTCAAAAAATATAGTAAAACTCTGTCAAACGTAATTATTTTAGAGAAATTAGAGAGGAGAAAAAAAATATTGTAACGGCCACAAGTTGCCTGAGGGAAAATTCTACTTTAGTGATTCGGAGATCTGCCGCTCGCGAATGTCTTATTTTTTAAATACGAGTATTAAATATAAATTCATACTAATTAACTGTTAAAAATAGATAAAAAATAATAAATATAATTACCTCTAAATCGAGTGAAACCAATTCGTTTTTCATACATTTAGACAAATGTGCAATGAGCTCGAGTAAAACAAACTTACATCTAGTGGTCCAATTTCCCCGTTACGAAAAATGATTTGACTTCGTATACCTACTTCTTTTCTATGTTTTGTAAGAAAAATCTTCGTACGCATTTTTTTTTTTTTTTATTATTTTGCTACTTAAATATGAGTGTATTTTAAGGAAAAAAGGTGAATGCATCGTGTACGTGTTCTAAATGAACTAAATAATAACCGGACGACATTCTTGAACGAATTGTACACCAGCTCGTTGGACTAAAACGCCATAAAACCGGCTGCAACTCTTCTCATTAAATAGGTAATTCGGACGGTAGATTAGGGGAAGAAGTCTTGTCGTTAGGGTGGCCATTATGAGGTAGAAAACGATTTTCAAATGTTACGAAATTGGAGACCGTTCGGAAAACCTCTTTACGGCCTCAGTAAACTATCACTGCACAAATAATTAAGATGTGTAATTTTGTTTATGCTTCTACGCGTAAATAATTACGGAACTATAGTAAGTAGGCTCGGAAATCGCTGGCCTTTTATCGTTTTTCTTTTTTTTTTATCGTCCGTTAATCAAACTCGACTCTCCCTCCCGTCTCCCGTCCCCTGCTGTCTCGTTCCCGTGCCGGAATCACGGTAATCAACAACTGCATCGCTACAATGTGTCCGACCGGCTATAATAAACCCAAGTCATCCGCTCCGTACCTCTCGAGACTTCGAGTGTATAATATCGGTACGCCGTGTCCGAGCCGTTTTAGAGAACCGTTTTTGATTAATGACCCCGGCAGACGCCGCCGTAATTATTTATCACCGTCGTCGTCGTCGTCGTCGTCGTCGTCGTGCACGCTCACTTAATATTTTCAATCGATTAATCGTTACAATATTTCGTGTTCGTTTCGTGCAATACGGCCAGTACAACTGCAGCGGTGTGGGTTTTCAGCTGTACCAAACGGCAACGCGAAATATTTCACTCGGACGGGACGTGGTGGAAACGGCCCGTTCCTTTAGGAAGTGACCGAGATCGGCGTTGTTCAAGACTGTTTTTCGAAACGATGCCCCCCCCCTCTCCCCCAACGAGACTTACGTTTTCTTTAATGGAAATCCCTATTTATTCCGCTACGTTCGTATAGACGTATTCCGGATTCTGCGTGGAACGAAATATGTATCGGTCGTAAAATTATGTTTTTTTTTTCTCTTTTCTGTAGACAATATATCTACCAACAATTCCGCTCCAATTTACAATGATAGCACTTTTTTCTAAATGAACCCTTGCATTGTACATAACATTCGTGTTTTTTTTTTTACAATTTTTTTTTTTTTAAACCGATTACAGTCGTATTTTTAAGTACATTTGAGAAACGGCTGTGTGATATTTTTGCTTGGCCAAAACAATTTCAATTCTTCATAAAATCGAATAAAAATCAAACGAACTTAATAAACTCAAAAATATCGAATGCCTGTAAATAGCTCAAAAATCGTTTTGAATGTTTTATAAATGTGATCACGTCTAGAAAATTATAAACCGTTATTTTTGTAAACTTTTACGTTTTCCTAGACGGACAATTATTAAAAAAAAAAAAACGACTTTCTTACGCATCAATTACACACCGCACTCTTCACTCTCGGAACTCGGAAAAAGATTTTTGGTCAAAAAACAAAATTGGAAACATAAAAAATAACGAAATTTTTACCGATGTAAATTTGTCCGGTTTACCAAGATACGGGTTTTTACAATTATTATAAAAACGACTTGAAAAAACGGCCTCGTAACGGGTCCATAATGTATTATATGCTACACCCTGTCGATGAACTTGCCCAATTAATGAAATTACATTATATTTGTACTTTACGCTAATTTTTAGCTGTTAGTTTTAACATAAGGTTGTATTTGCCTACCATCAAACCTAAAGGTAAGGTAACTTTGTCTATATATGCCCGTTGATATTAAAATATCGAAAAAAAAAACCACCGTAAAAATATAGCCAATGTTCTTTTCTTTAGGTTTGATAATTACACCCAAATCTTAAATCTAACAGATTTAAAGCACAAAACCAACGAAAACTACAAATATAACGTAATTTCATGAATCCGGACGTAACATTATGTATGGGTGATTCATTTAAGCGGGTACACTTATTATCTCGGAAAGTATTAACTTTTTTCCGGAATTCGTTCTCTGGAACATTTAAGAAATAAGCTGCTATACAATTGTATATCTACGCAATTTTTTGGGATAAAACCATTACTTACTTTTGATTTTCAAATGGCAACAAATGGTTAGTTAAAATAAATTTGAGTGTTGACATTTTTCATGTCTGTCAAGCCGTTGACGAGATATTCCGTTTTTAAGTTTAGTTTGAAGTGGAGTAGTGGAGTATCATCTGTGTGGCGGTACGGCGCGCGGCGTGTTAATAATGCATCACTACTCTCCTCCAGCCGAAACTTAAAAGTGGAATATCTCGTAAACGGCTTGACAGAAATCAAACATTTCAACACTCGTATTTATTTTAACTAATACCGAATCTATTTATGGATATTTCAATTTAGGTTGCCGTTTGAAAATCGAATTAGTTTATGGTTTTACCCCGAAAAATAACATAAATATAAAATTGTAGAGCATTTTCGTTTCCTAAATGTTCTAGAAAACTAATTCCGGAAAGAGTTAATACTTTTCGAGATAATGAGTGTACCCACTTAAATGAATCGCCTGGTATAAAAAATATCGCGTTACCGTTTGAGCGAAACACAGTGTATGCAGTGCTGACATTTCTGTACCGAATGTTAGCCATAATAACATTTTCATAATATTTTTAATATCACCGTTTGCTTTCCGTGTTTTCCTTTTCGAGCGAGACTATAGTATATTATTATACAATCAATTCGATTCACTGGCAGTGTCGATTCGGGGTACACATTCTCAACAACGACTACGAAATATAACAACAGTTTATAAAGTATTCTAAAACAACGCGGGACGTTATTTTATAAATACCATAAAAACGCCACTTACTGTTTACGGTGAAACGCGATAAACCCAATGTCGCGTCGGATCGACTAATTCTTTTCGTAGGCCCATTATTGCAATATTATTACGACCATCGGAGAAAATCTTACCGGCCCGATAATGGCTATAAAAAAACGATTTCCTATTTGTGTTATCGCTTTAGAGTTATTCTCGTCCCGTCATCGTTTCGAAGAAACTCCTACTAGTACCACTAGTATCGCGTTAATGTCGTACAAACGTTTTTGTTAAAAAAAACCTTTTTCATTTCCATTGCAATAATTATAATTGCTATTTTTTTTTAAGACGAACATCACAGATATTTTAATAATAATCGGCGAAACACGTCGGAACTATTTAAAGGAATGAAATATCCGTAGTGTGTGTATACGTGCATAACATTATATTATCGGGCGATTCGATTAAAAAGAAGAAAAATATAAATATATTATACGGTAATTTATTGTATACATCTGTACGCATGGTTGCTGACGAGAAACGATTACGATTGAGGTTTGGTTAAACGTGTTTTTATATAAAGTCTGCTTAGTAAAAGTACTCGAAAACTTGATACGAGAGGTTTACCTCATAATTCGTTCTTGCGGAACCGTATACAAATGTCTAAAATTCGTCACGAATTTTTTTTTTTTATTAACGTTAAAAGTTCAAATTTCCGATTTTAGAGACCCGTGTATAATATGTGTATGTAGTCCCGTGAGAACGAATTGTGACGAACCTTTTTGATTCTGATTTCTGAGTGGAGCGAGGAAGGTATTGCAGGTTTTACAATGGTGTTTATTTTTTTTTTTCTGTGGACAATTTTCGTACCGACAATTTTGCCGGTGTGCGCGTATTCGCACGGGCCGTGCCCGGGATGGATCACTGTGATTGTTCGCCGGTCGTCACCCCGCCGTGACGACCGGCGAATTTTTCTGTTTTTCCTAGGCGTTTCCTAAATATTATGAAAACCGCTTGGAAAATCAAAAATAACCTCTGCCAACCAGATAGAATTTCCTTTCGAAAAAGGTATTAAACTTTACATATCGGAGCAAGATTTTTAGTAGAATAGTTGCTCAGAGAATAAAATTAAAAAAATAATACTACGAATAAATAAACGCCATTGTAGAAACAATAAATTCCTCGCTTCGGTCCGAATCTAAAAGTGTACAGTCAATTAGCCATAGCAATAATGATCAATTAGTGAAAATAATTACAGCCCGCTGCATACCTAATTATAGTAATTTCTCTGAACTTTAAAATATTATTAATAATCACGAATATTACGAGGGGGAAAAAAAGTTGAAACGTCAACATTTCAAGAAGAATAAACTCTATAAAATGGCTGTTCACAAATTTGCCGATAATAATAAAACACAAAGTTTTACCGAAACACGTAAATTTAATTCGAACATAAATGTGTGTAGTCCCGATCCCTGCGAATAAAAATGAAACGAAAAATAAAAAAAAAACATAAAATTTGATTGTATTTCAATTTCTCGGGGGAGAATTGCAATAATGGATACATCTTCGAAGGGCACGCCGTATATTATAATCGTACCTACCGTGTATTGTACACGCGCAGTGGAAACGGAAACTGACGCGCCCGTATTAAAATGTCGTCCGAACCCCGGGAAAAGTCGCGAACGGATTACGAAATATAATATAATATTGTGTACCGCCGTCGTAAACCGTTTAATCTGCCCGTCTTTATCGCACACTGTTATCGCGTTTACCGATCGTTATTCGAAAGGCGTAATATAATGCAGTCTCGGATTTCCGATTTGCGGTGAAATTTCGTTTGAAACGGCGGATTTCAATTTATTGTCTAGTTTATTGCGCGCGCGGTTATAGACGTGCACGATTTTGGATTGAAATCAGAGCACGTTGGACCGAAGTCCCGTTCAGTTTTTCGCTCGCAACGGTTTGGAAAATATGTAAAAATTCAATCGCCCTACACAGTCTGCCCTTCCGCACTTCCCGTCTACAGCAGTGCGACGTTAATGCTTTCTTTTACCGTTATGAATTGTGGGGGCGGGCTCATTTCCACGGTTAAGCGGACGGGTGAAATTCGAACGAAGCCCACGAAGTAAAATATTTCGCGTTGTCAATGCATTGAGAAGCGGTCTATGGTGCGTTTTCGCGAAAATATCTACGACAATCGGTATAAAAAAAACAATGTCGTGGGGTTCAATACTCGTGCGTTCGAATTCCGAAAATGCTCGAGAATCCAGTGTTTAAAAGGCCGTAAGTTCGAAATTGTCGAAAAACGAAATTTTTTTGTTTTTATATAAACTTTTTTATAAAATATTTTAACCAAATATTTTAATGTTACCTTATAAGAAAAAAAAAAAAAACAACTTGAAACTCGAATTATACGGTATTTTTTTATTAGAAATTCAATAATACTGCAGTCTGGATTTTCAGTGAGACAATATTAAATTGAGTTCTGTTGTAATATTAAAAAAACTCAATTTGTGTGACATGCTCCCGAAAAAAAACACCCGTGAGCGACATAAGTCCTTCACTAGAGTCAAATTTCACCCTTATCTATTTTGTGGAAATATTATTCTTTGCAAAACAATAAATAATTAAACACTATAACAATACCATAATATATCACCTGCTACTAAAAATACTACTTCTAAAAAAAAGAAAAAGAAAAGAACGGTTGAAATTTGATATTATGTTTTTATTTATGTACGGGTGAAAGTCGAAACCTCCAAAAGGCATCCGAATGTCATTCCTCCGGATTCATTTGAGCAAGTCGGTTTGATGGGGCACCTTACAGAGCTGAAAATACTTTCCTCCCGCAACTACACACGGGTGAATTTAATTTTTATCATATCAATCCTATAAGGGGAAATATATACATATACATATCAGACACACCCACAATACAGTGCAATCGTTTCTATTTTCGGGGATAATTCGTCCATAATACTCTTAATACCATATAAACGAATAAAATAGTATAATAATGAAAAAGCCCACTTCGCACCGCGGATGGATCAAAGCCACTGTGTTTTAAATGGGAAATTAGGACGGTCTAAGACAGTGGTTTTCGTCCCGGGGTCGTGACCCTTTAAGGGATTTCGAATGATGGTTACGAGGTCGTCAAAAACCATAAGTATCATATATTGTTGTGTAAAATAGTAAAACTCGTGGTCTGTTAAAAAATTTTCGGAGGGGCCGTCTCTGGGGGTCTTAGGGGGTCTTAGGGTTAGGATATATAGCCATATTGAATTATTATTACTTATTTAGTTTACAGAATATAAAATGCTTGAAACAGCGATATATGTAATTAGGTACAATTACAGCGGGACGCAGTGTTAAAGAGGATAAAGGGTGTTTGGGAATTCGACCCGATCGAAAAACTATCCTGAGCAGAGCTCGGTGAATGGGTGAGGTCATATTATAGTCGGGTTTTTTCACCGTTCATAGTCACGATAACCCAGGAATCGACGAACATTTTTTATTAATTAATGTGTCCGTTACCTAAGCATTTTGCTCTCGATGTTTTTAATTCCTATCAGGAAATTTCCGGGTACTAAGCGAATATTGTTTCAAGTAAAGTAACATAGAATTGTACACATACACACACACACACACACACACATAAATACATACACAAATATTGACTTTTATCATTATATAGAAAACGCGTCTCCTGAAGACGTTTATTATTTTATGAATTTCCACGTTTATTATATTATGCAGGTACTGCCAAGCAACGGGATCTAACGCGAAACCTTCGCCGATATTTTATTATTTTATATAGGTAAAACACGAGCACGCTGTGCAATATTTTGTTTAAACATAAAGGCCAACGATTTTACCTGTTTTAGACAGTGCACTGCGTAAAAATCTCAAAGGAAACTACGTTGCTGTAGGTTACCGACCTATACATATATATTACGTGCGTGTTAACTTGACAAAATATTTCCTATAAAACGAGAGGCAAAGTTGATTTTTGTGTAAAATATTTTGTGTTGAGAAATTTTACGTAAAAAAAAAAAAATCCTTGTTCGTTACTAAAACGAAGATATAAAATATCTTTATTAATTTAAACGCTGTATAAAAATGTATACGGAATATTGATCGTCTTGTTAACCTACAGGGTGTTTTTGAATAATGCACCGCCACTAGGATTACTGTACTTAAAATTAGGTGATCAAGAAGAGGGAAGGGGAGGTATTTTAATAACAACATTTCCTACTAATATTTTCCTCTTTCCGAAATATTTGTTAATATTTACTTTTACTTTTAGAACATTTGCTAGGTCTGAAATTGAAATCATATTAAAATGTCACGATATTTATCGCATCTTCACACATTTTAATCCATAAACGTTCAATAGAATGTACCAGGCTAAATTTGCATTTAATAGAAAAAAGGCCATTTTTATTTCGAAAAATATTAGTTTACATATCAAAAAAAATCTTCATAAAACATACGTTTGGATGAACATAATTCTGTATGATAGTGAAACGTAGACGATTGTCAAGGAAGACAGAAAATAATACAGGATCATGTGCTTTAGGAGAATGTTCAAGATAAGCGGAAATGATAACCGACTAAAAAAGTATCAGAAAAGATATTTGAGAGAAGAGTTATCTAAAATAGTGTCCAGAAAAGAAGAAATGAATGGATTGGTCATGTATTCAGACATGAAGGTTTACTTGGTTTAATTATAGATAGAAACATAGAAGATACAAATTATAACGATGATTATAGGGGGGGGGGACAATAGATGGATTTTAAATGAAATTTCAAAATATTGGAGAAAGGTTATGGGCTCTCCAACACGATTGCTCTATAATTTTTCGATTGTCATTTTTGACCCTCCCCCCTCTTAAAAGTCGGTTATAATCGCTACTGTCTATCACACTCCACTCCTAGAACGACCCTGTATATTCGTACCGATTTACGCCTATAAAGTATTAAGACAAAATATTAATTTATGACGTTTTAGTGTTGTAAACGAATAGTATAATAATGGTTTATCGTTTCCAAATCAACGATTGCAATATGCTGTTCGAATATATTATTGCATCACGCCGAGTCGTATTTACTAATTTTCGTGCATCGTTCGGCCGAGTCCGATGGCGAGTGAAATGTTTCATAATATCATTATTTAATTGAACCGATCGCGCGAATCGAATACCGGTTTTTTAAAAATTAAAAAAAAAAAACAAAAAAAAAATCGCTTTTTTTCCCCATAAGGATTTACGTATTGTTTCCGGGGGTCGGTTTACGGCGCGGAGACTATTTTTATTCAATAATATTGTTCCGCGCATAATATATTTTAAAAGTTATATAATGTTATACGGTCCAAAGTGCGGATGTAGCTAATATTTGAATAAAACGGTTCTCTCGAGGGGAAAAAAAACCTGAAAATATCGCCGGAGTTTTTAAAACGTTTTTATATCAAAAGCCCCTCGTAAAAAAAAAAAGGGGGACGCGTGTGTATATAAAAAAAAAAATCCCGTCGTAAGTGTGACGGCTTAAATTTAAAAACAAAAACGTCTTGGGTTTCGTCCCTATACACGTATATAGGCATATTACCATACACGTATAATGCGTATTCCGGTTTATACGACGACGACGCCCATCACCGTGCGCCGGCACACGGCCGCGTGCTTTTAGTCGATACGCGCCCAAAGGGGAACTGACACATTTCGTCAACTCGTACGTGCGTGTATAAATATACCTATATAAAAGTATAGAAAAAAAAAAAAAATTACGAGGTGTTGTGCGCACGCCGCGCCGGGAGGAGTCCGTTCACCTATATAAAACGCGTTTCGTTAAAATATGTGTTCGTTCCCGACCGCCGCCGCCGCCGCCGCCGCAGCAGCAGCCGCCACTGCCGCCGACTTCTTCCGTTCCGGTTTCGGCCGGAAAGACGGTGCGCAGTGTTGATGCGTCGAACCCGGCGCGCGAGGGTTATACGAACAACAATGACAATAGTGTTCCTATCCGGAGTGACAAAGTGATTTTCATTACCGTTATGATATAGACGTACATCCGTAGCCAGTCTTATTTATAGACGCGAACGAATCGTATATTATAGGACGCGGTGTCCCGTATAATATTCGTTATTATTAAAAAAAAAAAAAGGCCGATGGGCACAGGCGCCTGCGAGCCGGCAGTTTCCGAATGGGGTGTTATGAAAAAAATGAAACATTTTTTTTTTTATTTTTTTTTTGTCATTATCGCTATTTACATGGCCTGGGGCAACTACGAGTTAACAAGTTAAAGTTAAGTAATTTCATTTTTTAATTTAATAAATGTGTTTTTTTTTTTTTTTGAACTATTAACTTAATCGTTAAATTTAGGAATACAAACGAATTAACTTTTAATTAAACAGAGTTAATTTTATATTTAAACAAGCTAAGTCGATTCCAATTTGTATTTGTACGCTCATATATATAAATGTACATTATTATTGTTATTGTCGATATGTTATGGACATTCGAAAATACAAATTGTTATGAACGCCTGTTATTGTTTACTGTTGTCAACGGTGGGGAGTTGCAGGTAGATTATTAGGCCATTATAGTAGGTAGTAGACAATATTGGGCACATGTTTTTGTATTTACATCTGTACGCAACGATAAATCAACGCTGAAGAAATAATATTCTGAGCAGAGTATTGTCGGTAGTATATTTTTTCGTAACCCAGAAACGCACGCCGCCTGGGCACCCATTGGGGGGAGGGGCAAGAGGGGAGACACGTCCCCCTAGAAAATAATGAAGTGTCTAAAAAATAATTATGTATGCTTTGAACCCATCGAAATAAATGTTATTATATTCTTTATGTTGATGATGGTAACCATAGACTTTTGCTTATCACTAAGCTAATGTTTACATAATAATTGCGTATGCTTCCTTCTCCGTTCCTATTCGAAAAAACCAACCTAGTCGTATATCTGTGCGCTGTAAATAGGTTTTAAAATCTAGTTTTATTTTGTCCTCCCCCCCCCTCCTGTCTGAAAACGGCGGTTCACGAGGAAAATCAAAAAAACGATTTACTCGACGAGCCGACTGTAAGATCGAAAACACTGCGAGAGAGTGACCCTTATATACTCGTCCGCTCGGGTTTCTGTTGTCCAGGCGAGAGCCCGCGTAAATCGGATCGCTTATAAATATACGCGAGGAGTTTCTCGTCCGTTGCGAAACGAGTCGCAATACGGACCGCGTCCGTGCCCACGTCGTCGTCGTCGTCGTCGTCGCCACGCAACAGTCGCCAACCGTCGACGGCGCTCGTACGGCGGCGTCCGCGTGACTCCCGTCAACACGATAATCGGGTCGACAACCGTCGCCGTCGCCTCCGTCTCGCCGTTTCGCCGCTGAACACGCACGGCCCGTAATTTACGCATCCGATGGGTATTAATTATTACCGTTGTTATTATTGCGACGCGCACATCCGAAAACGGCCGGATGCCTACGACGCTTGTCCGCGCGCACGGTTGAAACCGTGGTCGGGGCGACCGGACACGCCGGCGCGGCGTATGGAAATCGGTGTTGCGCGAGAGCTGCCCACCACATCCGCCACTTGTCCGCTCTTCGCTCGGGTCTCGTGCGCAAACACTCTGCCCGCCCGGTATGCGCGCGCGCGCGAATACGTACTACGTAACAATACCGTACTCTGTATACGTATTGTTTGTATTTGTATACGTTTAGATGGGTAACCGCGCGGTTTGTACGATAAAATACACATTACGCGCGCGCGCGCGCCGATAACGACGATAATATTGCGTACACAATTATCACGGCGTACCCGTGTATAAAACACCCCTTCGCGTAGTCGCCGTAAACCCATCCGCGGTGTCGGCTCGGTTGCGGCCGTTCGCGGTCCAGACGTATCCGTGTCCCCGTACAGTCCCCCATCCCCTCCAAACGTATAAAAAAACATCGTCATTCAAGTCGGCGGCGCGTTTGTCGCGGCCGACTGTCCTCGGGGAAGGAGCACAACGGGCCTTTACCCCGACCCCTTCCTCCCCCCCCCATCGGCCGTACCCGTATACGCATTTCAATGGCTACTGTAGTAACAGCAGATGAGTGAAACCTGAAAGTATGGCCGATAAAGCGTCAAGACGTACGCGACGTCATGGCAAAACATTTTGTCGGTACAAACGGAATGTCACGTTTCGCCGGCGTACGCCGGTGGTTTTTTTTTTTTTTTTCGTTTGTTTTTAAGCGTATTACAGTAGTAGTTACGGCGCGCAACGAATTTGTACATGTATACTGTCTTATTGGGCAATTTATGATGGTTCAATAGAAAAAAACGAAAAAAAAGAGAACCACAGCGTTTTGGGCGCCCAACCGTGTACCTCTGGTTTCGTAACCACGCAGCACGCGACGTCCGATTTTAGTCCCCGCAACTATCTTATATTGTCACCGTCGTCCGCGCAGTGGCGTATTTACGACTCGTTTTTCGATGGGCGGTATACACGCGGTCGGTCGACGCGATTCGAACGGCCGAGTGCGCCTAATTCGTACCGAACCGTCGCCGACACCGCGGACGTTTCGAGGCCGCCTGCACCCTCCCCCCCCACCCCCCGGCGCGATCGTTACCGGCCACCGGGCCGCGCGGCGTCCCGCAAATCGTAATGTTATAACGTAATACGCGCGACACGCTGCTATTAAACACTCGTACGCGTACGGACGTTATAGTATAATGCCGTACACGTGCGCGCCCTCGCACAAACGAAAACCGTGTAAAAATAAGTATTAAAAAAAAAAAAAAAAAATTAAAAATTCACGGTGGGGTCTCGCGTCTAGACGTTATATATGGCGATGAATGAGTTAGATGCGTCGCCGCCCCGTTAATGAAACGGCGGTCACCAGAAATAGATAGCGACTCTGCGGCGGCGGCGTCGTTTGGCATTTGTACAGACGTCGCGCGAGCCGAGACGGACGGCGATCGAGGGACGGCGAGCGGGGGCAGAACAGAGTGCGTGAGCCGGCCGGCCGCGTGGCAGACGCAAACGGAAATAGACGACGGGGCGCGCGCGCGCGCGCGCGCACGTCCCTCCTCCGCGCGCGGCGCGCAGACACAATAGGAATTCTTTTAAAGGTCCTCGCGCCCTACGGTCCGAACGCGTCGCGTATATAGGCATTTATTTTTTTTTTTTCCTACCCGGACCGCCCTCTCCCCCCGCCACCTCCCGCCCGTGACGTCGACGCGTTTCGCTGCCCGTCGTCACCCGCAGAGAATCTTCTGTCCGCGCGCGCTATTCGTCGAAAACGCCGGACCTCGCAGTCGATAATAATAATAATAATAATATGGCGGGCATTGTGCGCGACATTTGCGCGCTATTTTTAAACCCCGTTCGCGATGCGCGGTATTTATAGAATTTCGTTGTTGCGATGCGGTAGCGGGTAGGGCGAGGCGTATATAAAACACATCGGCAGGCATTTCATCAACACGACGTTTACCGTCCTGATCCGCACCCACCACTCCCACCCGTCCGCCGCCCGAGTTTTCCGCAAACAATTAACGGCGGCGACACGGACTATTATAGGGGAAATTTCGAGTTATTTTGTACATCATGATACACGCGAGGATACCCGGAAATCCGCTAGAACGACGAAAAAAAAAGCCGGACGCGCAATCCGCACCGCGAGTAGGTGGCAACAGAAATTGGTCGGGTCAGATGTGTTTTTGCGTTGAATCACCGCCATCGAAAAGGATTCTGAGCAAGAGCTCGGTTAACTCGTGAGGTACGAGTCGGGCATGTTGCCCTGGGCCCATTTGTCCGAAGAGGGCCCAGGAAAAAATGAACCTTTCCCTTTTCGGCCATCCCATAATAACCGTTCTAGGTCAGTTCACGGTTTTGGTCGCTGCAGAATAGCCGAAAAGTAACACTGACCGAAAAGGAAAGTTTCGTTTTGGCCGAAAACGGTTCTGCCATTTTCACTTGTAACCAAGATACAGGTTATTCAGGAATCCACGAAAATGTGATGTCAGTTTTTTTATTTTAGATTTATAAGAAAGAAGAAATTCGTTTCAAATAATAAAGTACCGCCGGAAAAAAATACGCATCATTCGAGGTGTGACGTGAATAACATTTGAGGCATTTTTACTTGACGAAAAAGGTTTATTCAAGTGTTTCTCGAGGGAAAGAATATGTAATGGATATTTCAAAATACAAATTGTTATGAATGCCTGTTATTTTTTTATTGCTGTCGCCGGTTGAGGGTTATAGGAAGATTATTAGGCCATTAAAGGTAGTAACTGGTAAATGACGATGTGTACATTTTTTTTTTTTAACTTAACTGGTTTGAAAAAAATCGTTACTTGCCCAGTCCTGATAACACGTGCGTAATTAACATAATTCGACTTTCGGTTTTTTTAACCAGTCGCTAGTCCGGTTTTGATCGTTAACAAAATACCCGTTAATTTGTAAAATAATAATATTAGTTAATATTGTATGATGCTGTTGCATTGTATTGCATTACGTACAATACGAGTGAACGATGATATCGGCCGCGATCGGCTTCTGCGGATATATTAAGCCAATAAAAAAATGTTAATGAAACGTTTGTACTGATCGCACGTGCATTTTCGTTTTTTCAAAACCGCGCTCGTAAAATATTATCGCCCGGCGACAGGAAATAAAATAAAACGGCGTTTAGAATACGACGCCGATAGTAATAAATAATAATGCCGAAGAGGGAAAAAACGCGATAAACGCGCGCTCCGTTTTTCCTTTTATTATTATTTTTTTTTTTATTTTTAATTTCCACGGTGTTCGATAATGCACTGTACAAGCGTAGGTGCATTTGTTATACATTCAAAGCGTTTCCGTCGATCACGACGACGATGTTCGAGAAAAGTAATGGGAAACTTATGTCGCGGCTCGTGCTGTGCAAAACGGCCAAGAGTCGAGCCGAACAATGGCGCAGCGGTGCGGTATTTAAAAACGACGACGTTGCCGTATTTTTCGCGGTCATATCAAAATCCACTACAACGCCACTTACAGCGCGCTCCCGTAAATCTCGGTCTCGATCTCTGGCGGCGCAGTGAAATATTCGATCATCCTGCATCCACCGGTGTCACAGTATTTTAATGCCCACCGTATTATTACCTCGGTGGGTACGAACCGCCGAAATCGGGTAATGACTTGTATCCCTACGGATAGGTACAAGGCAACTTTGCAGCCACAAGAATGATAATTAGTCAAGTTACTTGATAATGCCATTTTGAATAAAGCCAGGAAAGGCCG
Source organism: Cinara cedri (assembly GCA_902439185.1). Taxonomy (NCBI): domain Eukaryota; kingdom Metazoa; phylum Arthropoda; class Insecta; order Hemiptera; family Aphididae; genus Cinara; species Cinara cedri. Next base: position 1,983,387 of record CABPRJ010001426.1, on the reverse strand, counting down.
CGCCGCGTTCACAGGCGATCGCGTTCATTCAATCGCCGAAAAATAAACTTCTAAATTTATACAACGCGTTTCGGATTTTCAATTTATAAAGCTATCAGTCGCGTTTTTAATCGCATAGGTATTTAAAAATAAAAGTACGAGTTACAATTTTATTCTGTAGGTTCTGTTATACTCATGCCGTATATTTCATTTGACTTTACCTGTCTTTGGTCATATTTTACATTGTTACCTACTTTTGGTAATTCATACCCGCTGAGATAATAATATATAAGGGGTACAAATCGCCTGTATTTAACACTGAATACGTTACAATTGCAATATTTGTCTTACAAGAGGAGGAAACGTCCGTATTAGGCTGCCTATCGTGCGACGATCAATTGCCTCATCGCTAAGACAGTAGGATGACAGTCCGCAATGGTGAGAGGAGTAGGATTGGGTTATATTTCGGGTAAGACGCGCGGGACCTCTAAAATTAATGCGTAGCGAGAGGGAGGGAGAATCAACTTTACCTCTAAGAAGATTTCCAAGGAAGCTCATATCACGGGCGATTCTACGATCGGCTAAACACACGAGATTGAGGTTGTGGGGCACAGAGTCGTAGTCGTGCGAAGGGCGATACGTTTTAAGATTAATATTATATTATTCGAAACGCTGAACATCAACGACTTATTTGTTGTTAAACATTATAGTTTCGTTGCATGTCAGGTTAGTGCACAAATCATGTCAGCGGATGCAATTCACGCGATGTAGCTTAATGCACCTACTCCTTTGTACCGCACTGTTACGCTTCGTGGTAGCTGTCCGGTCCTAAAATTATATATTAACGCAGATCAGAATATTTTACGTACTAAACGGCTGTTTACTTTAGAAAATAGAACGTATACCCGTAGAAATTTTCGTCGGTGGTTAATAACGCATGATTAGGAGATAATTAATATTAATACAATACGTTAATAATAATATTGTTACCCGATATCGAATAATTTCGTATCGAATAAGTCGGTTGATTATACAATACGTAATGTAAAAGAAAGAAAAAAAAGAGAAAAAAAAAAAAAATGTAGTATTGCATGATTTTACAACATACATTTTTGACGAATTATAAGCTCGAAATTTTTCACCCTAATTAACTTTTCATTTTCGGCAAGTAAATTTTTTTTTTAAATTTAAATTTAAGCGTGCTTTTTTGCTTTACATGTGTTTCGCATTGGATCTATTTGAATTGTTCAATCAATACAAACATATCTTCGGGGTATATTCTATTTATACATTACTATATTACTGTATGTTATAATACGAAAACTTCCCCGGACAATCGTCAGGCGTGATAAACCTGTAATAAAATATGATAAAATTACAGATTTGTACTACACACGGGAACCGATTCCGTGTTACCGCGGAGGGGATCGTTAGCACGTCGTCCGTGCCGAGTGCCGTCAATTTTCGGATCCTTTTCTTCAGAATATTATATAGTTTCAGTAAGTAGGCGACTCGAATATTCATAATATGTACCGTCGCTTTTTACACGTAGACAAAACGTACGCGATAAAATAATAACGAAAAATAAAAAATGTAACGCGTAACACTCGCAACGTCAGTGCGTATACACACATAATAATTTATTATAACGAAACAGAAATGCAAATATTCAAATATTATACACTCGTATATACGGCCATATGGAAAAGTTGCGCAGTGCACACTAAAAAGTGTCGCGATCTTCAAACGACGTAATATCATTCGAGTGGAAGTGGAATTTCGGTAAAACTCAACGGTTTACATATATCAATATGAATGGCAGCAGGATGAAATAATAGGCATGACGTGGAATACATTGCTCGTGATTTCGAAAACATCCGGTATAATTATACGCACGGATGATGGACGTGTGCGGGGGAAATTACAGTTTTGTTTTTATTTTTATTTTACCGATTTTTTACAGGTGTAATATAAATAGACGATTCGGAAATACTAATATCATGAGATTTTAGGTTATTTCGCGAAAAACCCGGCGATGAAATTCGGATTTCAAACACTATACACCCGCGTCATTGTTATTTATTGGAAACGAAAGGTGTATAGCTATATTTTTGGTCTCGGGGAAGAAGGGTTTAATACGACTTAATAGAAAGTCATAGAAAAAAATAAATAAAGCATAATCAAAACTGGCGAAAATAACTGAAATATTATGGAATTATGGAAAAATTATGAAACATTATCTTTTTTAAAAAATGCCGTTATTTTTTATAAACATGTATTAAAAATGGTTTAAACAGATAAAGTTTTAATTTAAAATGTATTTAAGTCGGACGAGACAATAGTACGGTACAATATTCAATTTTTTTTTTTTTTTTTAAATAACTAAGCAATTTATAGATAGGTATAGACAGTAAACACTAAACGAGTTATAATTTTTGTAATTGCGCGTACTTAAAAATAATAAATAACTATAGGATCATATTAAACATCTTTGCATCGCTATACGAAATTCCCGTATTTACGGGTAAGGTCAAATTACACTTATTTCAGCCGAATTGCACTCGGATTAAAAAAAAAAAAACGTAATGGTCGAATTGTACTTGGGTCAAAAAGGGTTTTCAACGAAAATGTTCGACAAAAAAACTCAATTAAAACGTTTTAAAAACACTCGTTTCCATTTCCGCTTACGGTTTAATCATTACGATTAAAAATTAGTGTTTTTTTATTATTAAAAACACATATTAAAAAGAGCGGTTTTTGAGCTTATCATCTCGGATAATAAACATATTGTTCGACGTGAGTGCAATCAGATCATTTAAAGTTTTTGACCGAAGCGACAATTTTGCATTTTTGGTATTTCTTGTCACCCTTATTTTCGGAAGTGAAACTGTAAACTACCATTTTTTGAAGGTGTTGACATTTTTGATTTCCGTCAACCCAATGCTGAGATGTTTTACTTTTAAGTTTAGGTAGAGGGCGAGTAGTGGTGCATTATTAAAACGTCGTGCAACGCACCGCTACACTACTCTCTCCCGAAAGAAAAACTTAAAAGTGGAATATTTCATCAACGGATCGACAGAAATTCAAAATTTTAGTACCGACATTTTAATACCAAAATTTATTTTAACTAATAATAGTCGGCCTATTTGTAGAATTTTTAATATAGGTTACAATTTCGAAATCAAAAGTAGATAGTATAGTAGATAGTTTTACTTCTGAAAACAAAGGCGTTCGAAATCAAAAGTAGATAGTATAGTAGATAGTTTTACTTCTGAAAACAAAGGCGATAAAAAACTGAAAACAANATTAAAACGTCGTGCGCCGTACCGCTACACTACTCTCTCCCGAAAGAAAAACTTAAAAGTGGAATATTTCATCAACGGATCGACAGAAATTCAAAATTTTAGTACCGACATTTTAGTACCAAAATTGATTATAACTAATAATGGTCCATCTATTTGTGGAATTTTTAATATAGGTTGCAATTTCGAAATCAAAAGTAGATAGTATAGTAAATAGTTTTACTTCTGAAAACAAAGGCGATAAAAAATAACTTGTATTGTTGAGCAGATTTTTTTAAAATGTTCTATAAAAAAAATTTAAAAAAAAAATTGAACTTTCAGAGATAATAGGTGTACTAAATTAAATGTATAGGCCCGTATATCGTTCGGTATTTTTTTTACCAGCAACTAATTTTAAAAATAAACGAGTGTAAAATCCTCCGAAAGTTTTTTTAGATCTCCTTCTGCTTATAGCCTGTCATTAAATTCATGCAGAATTTTCGATAATACAATAGAAAAACTGATTATTTTTTTACTGTTGTTTACCGGGCCATCTTATAATACGATACGGACGAACCTAAAAAAAGACTAGTGATTATTAGTGAATTTGGTTGTCACGGACTACCTATCCTATCAAACAGATAACTATTACTATGACTGTAGACAACCCCCTAGGGCCAGTGCTAAATATGGCCGCGCGGCCAGTGATCGTTGTTAACAAAATTAAATAAAACATTCTAATTTTTTTTTTGTATTATCACTCAATATGAAATTGTATTCGCAAAAGGGCACGCGGATGGGAATTGTGTTTACAGACAAATACGAAATAAAATAAAAATCGGCTGTCGATCTCGTCGTCTCGCGTTTGTGTAGTTCTGTATAGAAATTCGATAATGATCGATTAGATTGATCGATTCTCCGGGAAATCGTCCGCGGTTCACTGTCACGAAAGGACTTCTCCGTTCAGAGCGTACTTACAAACATTATTATTTGTGTTTTGAAATTTTCGTTTCGATTATTTATTTACTTGTTCATACAAAACGGGCCGCGGCCCAAGCACAAAAGACCTTACGGTTAAGTACATACAATTGCACAAGCAGATTAATTATACGGTATCGATTAAACGGAAATGACGGGTCCTCGTTAGCAACTCGCATCAATCCTAAACGTCGGTCAGTTACGTGAGTATAATACAGTGAGTGGCGCGCAGTGTCCAACGGTGAAAGGATAAGGTGTTCGGGGCCGGAGTACGGGTCGTTCTAAAACAACACAAGCTTAGTGACGCGGGACAGTCCGCCGACGGGCTTCCTTAAGAACGGTATCGGTTAGTAATTGATCGCAGACCCCGGGGTATTCAACAGTTTGAGTACAAGCGGTAAACCTCGAAAATGTGGTAAAATCGTATACCGAATGAAAAAAATCCACTGTGCTCGATAGGTGTACACGGAGGAGTACCGTGCGGTTGTATTATGCGCCGGGAGACCGGCGGGAAAAACGTTTTTCCGGACCTTTTCGCGCGGCGATATCCGGCGAACGCCCGATACCGAAAGGACCTTATTGGCTGTCGCCGTCGTCACGCCGGGTTTCCTGCGCGAAATGACGTAAACGAATCGCGCCGAGCATCTGGCTCGTTCGAAAATCGTTTGCCCCTTTTCCCCCTCTCCGTTCTCGCGGGCGGCGACGGCGGCGGCGGCGTTTCCGGAATAACAACAACAACAATAATAATAATAATATATTACCAGACGGTATTAATAATGTTTTTTTTTTTTTTTTTTCATCTCCTTTCGCCAATAAATTCAACTGTTTTCTTACGATTCGTAAACAATATACGATACTATAATATACGCGCGTGCGTGCGTTTTATAATATCATATCGGCGTTTAAACAGTCGTCCCGCGAGCAGCGCGAAAACGAATGAAAAACGACTGTATAATATTTACGATTGTTATTGTAGGTGTACAACACACGTACGAAACGATAATGACAATATTATTAATACGACGTGACGCTGCCACTTATTCGTTCCGTTCGATATTCCAACGCGCGTGCCCGCGGGATAAAATCCCGACCGGCGCAATAGGGGGAAAACGTTTTGTTCCAGAAGTATTTTATGTTGTTATGGTACAATGGTAGGTGATATGCCTTTATATGCGAGATAAAAGTACATAAAACTGAAAATTCTAGGGAGGGGGGGGCAATTGCCACTTTTGCCCCCTTTGCGGGTAAGAGACATTTTTACGGGCAAAAGTAGAATATTTCGTTGGTGGTTGACGTAAATTCAAAAATGTCAACGCCAAAATGTGATTCGACAAAATCTCCATCCGTTAACGGAATGTTTAATACTGGTTTCCGTTTACAGAAAAAATGTGGTAAGCAGTGGTTTCAGACGAATGCGGCAAAAAAATTAAACGGAATATATTATCATTTTAAAGACTTGTATTACGTACATTTTAGAAAAAAATAAAAGATTTCAAATGAAATTAATGCTTACCGAGATACTAGTGTTTTGCGTTATATTCACCGCTCTGTATATTATTATATTCCATAACATTGTACAGGGTTGTGTTTTTTCTTTTTTATCGCGAAACGGCCAAATACTATTTACAATGACGACGACGGTTTTAAGTAAATATTACGTTTTATCATCATTTTGATTTTCCATCAAATCCGTTTTTACGGTAATCACGCCCCCGTTGAATAAACATTAAAATATACAAAACGCCTGCACGTGATGGGTTAGTTTTTTTATACAGATAAACAATAATTATACACGTACAAACTATATGTCTAAAAAATATCGACGTAAATATTCTGTGCAAATGTCAGGTCTTTACAATATTATTTTTGACCGAATAACCACAACAAAATCGAAAATAATGAAACTCGTATTTTCGTGAATTTTCCCATTTTTCCTACGGGTTTTTTTCCAGTTATTATCAAAAAATAATTTTAAAAACCACTCGCTCGATCCGAAATGCTACGCTACCAAACTGCTACCAAAGTCGAAAAACGCTCTCTTGTCGTTTTCTGTTTGGAGCGAGGTTTCTCTGGTAGATAAATAATTGTTAACTGACAGAAAATCGGCGGCGCGTTTAGGGGACCGCGAAAAGGGCCGTTGCCACGAACGGCCAAATTTAAACGATTTTACGCGGCGATTATTAAAATTACAAAAATGATGCGAGGTCGGGATAAGGAAAATTGAGAAAATTGGTGTGGGTATTATTGTCGCGCGAACGGACGGGATTCTATTCGCTCCGGGACGTAAAAATCCTAGATGCGTCACTGCTGAGAAACACACGTCTACAGCGGCGCCGAACCCGACGTTAATTTCGGGACTATTTTTTTTTTTTAAATCTGACTTTGCAGTTATCGGGGCCTATTGAACCCGGCCGCACGTTTTGGAGTTCGGCGACACCGACGCGTCGCAGTAGCAAAACTACCGGTGCCGTTCCTCGCCGAGCTCAGCATCCGCAACGGGCAGTGCGGCGGCGGCCGAGTTCACGCGCGTCGTGAAAACTATAGCGTGGAGATCGTATACCGCGGTTATCTAACCGGGGTCAACCGGATTCGTCACCGCGATTTCGGATAGTAACGACGGCCGTCAAGCCGAACAGCGACGACCCGACCCACGAATTTTCCATCTGGTCATCAGGCGTTCCGGGCGGATAAATGTTCGACCGATTATCGTCGAGAGTGTTGGGTATCGGTTGTCGGGGAACACGCGCGGTATCGACACCGATACGATCGGTACGCGATCTCGAACCGCGGCGACGACATTGGGGGGGGGGGGGTGAAAGCCGTAAAAACGGATTACTCGAAGCGCCGGTAGCGGATCGGCACGACCAGGTTTCCGGATCAAAGTCTGCCGTCACGAAGCGAATGCGCAACGTCTCGCACTCGCGGACGGGCAACCGCGTTGTCATCGCAGACCGCGGTCGTTACACGCGCGCACGATACCCGCGGAATCTGCGGAAATTGAAATTCCGCCGTTGCAAAGCCGACGACGTCGCGGTAACGACCGCGTCGTCGTCGCACACGTAGTTTTCCGTGCGAAAAATACCGACGGCCCCGCGATAAAATGCGCAGCATTATAAAATGCCCGGCATTGCGTTTCCGTCGCGAGACGTTTCGCGAAAAGAGTTTCGTTTCCGATTGTCGACTGTTAGTCGCGATACGACGCGCAGCGCGACGTCGCGGCGCTCGGTGGCTACAACTCAAACACATTTCGTTTTTTTTTCTATTATTATGTCCGTCGTTTTTATTATTATTATTATTATTTTTTTTTCGATAAATATTTTCTACGATTATAACGACAATCGGTCAATCGGCGGCGTTCCGGGGGTCACTCCGGAAATTCGAAATTTTTCAATTAGTTTTACGCGGCACCTTATACGGCCGTATTTGTATTGCGACCGCTGCACAGGCATTTACACGCGATTTTAAATTTTTCGCTTATTTTATGATTATGTGATCCCGGGAAGCCTGTCGAAAAATGTATTCGAAATTCATAACACACGCCCCACCCCTTCCTTGAAATTAATCCTGGTCGCGCCACTGATAATAATATTATTATTAACGGTGGGTTCAACATTTCGCTCGTCATTCGCGAAAATGTTTCCAGTGTTTAGGTGTATTATCACGGGTTCGGGACTTATAGAGTTTAAAACCGACAAAAAAAAAAAAACACGTATATAAGACTCCGTTATAAGCTCTCAACAAAACGGATAAACTTCGCACGGTTTTTCCCAAGTTTTTTTTCCATTTATCATTAAAACCCCTAGAAAAATCAAAAAAATGACCTCNCGTATATAAGACTCCGTTATAAGCTCTCAACAAAACGGATAAACTTCGCACGGTTTTTCCCAAATTTTTTTTCCATTTATCATTAAAACCCCTAGAAAAATCAAAAAAATGACCTCATTAAATTAATACGTTAGGAAAATGGGTTTTCCTTTCAGAAAAGGTGCTACATATGAAAATCGGAGCGAAATTTCTGATTAATGAAATTGTTCACAGAAAAAAATAAATGAAAATAAACATCATTGTAACATCAATACACTCCTTACTTCCTTTAAATTTGAAATTGTTTATAAAAAGTAAAAAAAAAAAAAAACCTTATCAAAAGCAGATCTTCGATAGTGTCGACTATCGAAATCGAGATCATTTCTGCGATCGATTTCGATATTTTATAATGCTGCAGTATTTTTTCATTTTTTGTTAGGTGTTATTAGGTCATGTCGTTTTATTATATATTTTTTTTTCGTGTTATTATGTCTAAATTTTAAATTTTGTTTTACAATTTTAAAATGTATATGTTAACATTTGCATTTTGTTGTTATTATTATTAAATAAAAGTATTGAGAATAAAATATTGTTGTTGAGTACTATTAGAATTCTACATTGAGAACTCGAAATTTTTGTATCACCTATCTCTATGTTTTTTCTTCCTTTGATAGTTTTATTGATTTGTTTATTTATTTTTTTTACAAGTTATCCACTTGGCCGAAACCGTAAGCAAGTTAGTAAGTCCCGAAAGCCTGCTTTGTTTATATTATACCATTCGCATAAATATGTTTTTTTTTTTTTTGTTCTTTTGAGACGTTATTTTAATTCTGTGTATAAGGAGATTTTCGGAGGGGTGGGATGAGGATTAATATATTAATTTGTATTTCGAATGTAAAAGAATATTAAAAAATACGAAATCCGATTTTAATTAAAACGGAGATGGAAAACGTAGATTGTGTATTTTTATTTTCCGTTTTAGATATTTAACATTTTTTTCCCCGGATGGGAAAAATAAAAATAAATTTACCGCCAATAATACGGCCGTATATATACGAACGGATTTCACAAAAACCGAATACACTTCGACAGTATGCCTGGCACTGTCTGGTGGCGTTTCGTGTCCATAACCTATAATATCGCATATATACCTAATATATGTATATATTATTTTTTACGGCGAGAAAAAAAAACCCCGTCGAACCCTTTAATCGATTTAAAAATATATTAAAACGATAATTTCGAATGTTTGTCGGGTTATTTCCCCTGCCCGTTTACCCGTTCCCATCGGCCAATATAATATACTCGTATTATACCCAGGTATACTACATTCCAATTTCGATTTAACAACGATGTGAGTTTTTGTTAATTTTTTTTTTTTTTGTCTATTTTCAAACAACTCTCCTACCGAAATTCTTGTTACGGCGACAACTACAAAAAAAAAAAAAAATTACAAACACTGAAAAAAGTTAATACTTTCATCTGATCAAAAATATTGACAAGAATTGTCCAGTAGTAGTATAATATAATTGGACATGCAATTATATTTATTCCGCTTGTTCAACCGCTATCGACCCCGAATTCTCTGTTTGCGTTTCTTGCGTTTTTTTATCGATAAAAAAAAAAAAACAAATAAAACTAACAGGAGCAATTACAGTGTTATCTGAATTATCAAATATAATGAAAATTGTATTTAAAATGTCCGATTCGTTGGAACGAATCGAAACTATAATTACCGATTTGCTAATAAAAGGTTACGGACCGGATGACGACTTGATAACGATACATCGATACGCGGGTGGTCATCGTCCGCAGTGTTTGTGGGAAAACGTTTTGGGAAAAACTCAACCCCCGAAAAAATCATTTCCTACACCCCTCCACGGGAAAATCCCGTATGCGCGTGTGTGTTTGTTTGTTATTTCATCTGGCGTTCCGGGTCGCGTTCCCTGCGGTGGCGGCGGCTACAGGAGCACTCGCCACGACGAATAATTTCCGACGACGCGGACAAAACGCGCACGATAGGTACACAGTATACAGGGCGATTCACTATGCGCGCTCACGCCATTAGTGTGGTAAAATTTTGCACGCGTTGCAATTTTTATTTTTGGACATTTTAAGTGTAGCTGAAGACGATATTTTCTAATGTTTAGATTTTTCGGTACATTTAAAGAGTGTCCTGCGGTGACACCAACTCTGGTTTTTCAAATGAGAACCTCCTACGTTGAAAATCCCATAAATAGACGTGTTACAGGGTGAGTACGAACGCTGAGTAATAGTATTGGTTCAAATACATTTTAGCATCAGAATTTATTCAAACTAATAATACTCCGTCTGTTTATCGAATTTTTAACACGGACTCTAGTTCGGTTTAACCGACGTCGGTATCGCCACGGGACACTCGTTAAAACGACGTTGTGAAAAATCTAAATATTCCGATAATATCGTCTTTTTCACACTGCGCTTCCCAAATCGCGAAACCGGGAAATTGAACGTTCGCGAAACGTAACCGAAAAAATAGCGGGCGCGCAGCGCGCGCGGCGAACCACCCCGTATAGGTTTTCTCGTCGGCGATTAAAACGACGACAACGGTCGGCGGCGACCCATTGTGTCCGGTCAGCCGTCGCCGCGGCCGAGCGGTTATCGCGGTCGTGTTATTATTTCGTACACGCTCGCGCGCGAAACGTAAAATATTATGACATGAATATTCCGCGGCGACATTGTTGTTCGCGAACCGACCGGAACGAGACCTCCGCGGTCGGGCGTCCGTCGGTGAAACACGCGGTCCGCGGCCGTCCCGCGCCGCCGGCCGGAAACGCGAGAGAAACTGGCGACCGCCCGGAGACGCCGTCGGATACCGGCCGAACCGGAGTCGCCGGTCATATTCGCGCGCGACGGTGCACCGCCTCGCGGTTTCCACCGACGCCGTTTGCCGCGTTTCAATTACCACCTCGCGACGTCTATCGCATTAGTAGTTACGGTATCGGCACGGCGGTTCTACACAGCACCGGGGCAGATGTGTATTTTTTTATTAAAAACGTCAACGCCGCGCGAAAAAACGCGGAAAAAACGTTCCGGATCGGTCCGTTATATTGTGAAAAAAGAAAACGCATATCGACGGACTCGACGGTGAAAGGTTCGTTCCGCAACTCGGAAGAGCGGCGAGCGCAGCGGGGAGAACCGCGACGTGCCGTTTAGTCGTGCCGTCGGTTTACGAGCGTTCCAGCAGTGCCGTCTGAACGACGGAATCAAAATACACGCGCGCCCGGTATCCCCGCAGCATCCGGGCCTATTGCGGTTTCTCTCGAGTGTCTCCGTGCGCGACGGTGGGAAACACTTTACGCAGGAGCGATGCGCATATATTACCGCATTGTTGTTACCGTCGGAAAACGATAAGCAAATATTTTCCGATCGAGTGGCGACAGCGATGCCGACGTCGACAAGTAGGGGTATCGGGTTCGGACGACAAGGAATGCTGTCTGCCGTTATTTGATTAGTGATATCACAAACCCGTTGCGCATCCCGACCGATCCAGCTACAGATAATGGCCGTAAAATTAACAATTACCTTGGATTCGCGGTCGACATCAATATCGAACCACGCGAGATTGTGATATTTTTTTAAAAAGAACACACACACACATTATACACCACGCGCTATACAGCGTAACAACGCGTATATTAAAAAGTAAACTATTGTGACCGCGTCGTTTTCCCGCGGCGGTAGCGTCTCAACCGATAACAAAACGGTTACCGCACGGGACCGCGGCACGTCGTCTCCCGCGCCACCACCCCCCCGGTTATCGATATTCGGAAATTCGCGACGGGCGGCCGACGGGGGATTCCGTTTCGCGCGGCTCGTTTACGCGATCGCCGGGGTTGACGCGGGCCTGCCGCTACCGCGAGTCCCGACGGCGCGTCGCCCGCAGAATTACCGTTCGCGGTCGAGCGGGCGAAACGCGAACGCGACCGCGCGCAGACGTGTGCGTGTGACATTATGTGACGCGACGCAGGCGGCGAGCAGGAGAGCGGCGATTTCCGGGACTCGGGTGACGGACCCGCTGTATTTCCGAGCGCGCGCGCGCGCAACTGCCCCCCCCCCCGTACGCGAATCGCCCGGCTGTCCGAGATTTCAGCGCCCGCGCTCGAAACAAACGCGGTTCACCTGCGCCGATCGCGGCCGCGCGTACGTACGCGCGCTAGAATGATATCCGAATGACACCCGCGGACGGGGTTCGAGGCCCGACGGAACGTCGGGCACCGCGGCCGGTAAGGGTCCCGGCAGCGGGCCGGACGTAAGGCCCGAGGCGTCGTTGGACAGCCGAGGTGCGTTTCTGCGTCGCCGCGGGCGTCGGGGAGTTCTTGTCCGCGCCACCGGTTTGACCGTTCAGAATAACTGCGGATGCCTCGATTTATAATGTGCGCGCTACGAAAATAACATCAACGGGCGCAGTTCGGCGTCGAACGTGTGCCGTTGGCACGCGTTTCGCGCGTGCACTTCCCCGCCGCCGCGCGACAAATATGACGCGGGACAATTATTTTTATACATTTTATTAGACACGAGCCCTCCCACGACGGGTCCGGGTCGGAATACCGACGGTTCAAACTCTCCTGAAGTTTCTGAGCTCGTCTTTACATCGAAAACCGTTCGTCGAAACTCGCGCGTAAAGGTGTCCGTTGTTATCGTTTTGGCGCCTATTCAAATTAAAACGGTCGTTAAACGTTTTCGTACACGGTTTTCGCGAATCGTTCCGGGCATCTGATGAAAACACAGTTTTTCTTTTCGCCGAAACTTTTCCGCCGGAATATCGAGTGTCGGGATTTTCGCCGATGACCCGCTTTACCGATATCCCATCGTTCGACCGAATCCCGATTAAAAAAAAAAAAAAAAATGACTAGGCGATACCTGGACCACAACCGAATTTCGTCCCGCGACAATTTAGATCGAAATTCGATTGAATGTGATGTTAACAAATAAACGAGCATACAGTTTTCCGCATAGTTTCGAACCCGAAATTAGATTCTCGGCGGCACGGTAATGACAATACATGCGCGTGAAATTATTTCGCACGGTTTTATTATTCCGTACGACACGTGATAAATAATAAATCCGTAATCGTTTTATCGGAACGCCTCTTCACGAACACTCGTCGCAAGCCCGGGGTAAATGCACTGCCGGGGTGTAGGTCTGGAGTACACGAGCGTATCGCACAGGGAAAATAAGCGAGTGCGTCGTAGTATTATTGCCCCCGAGGTGTTTTAGCCGCGGGCGCCATTTCGAGCGTTCCGCATAATACAATAAGATATTGGTACGTGATAAATCATAATAAATCGGTAATATAATAATATCGTTAGATAGAAAACGGTAATACGCTTCCCGAAACGATCGAGTGTGCGTAAACATCAATAAATCTATATAATAATATTCCAAGGCCGGATTTAGATTCGTTCGGGATCCATAAATTTGTAGAAAAAAAAAAAACCACCGGCGAATTCAAAGGCGATATTTTGTCGTAACCATATTTATACTTCTTCGTTATTTATCGTAAAATTGTCCGTTATTTTTTTTTTTGTTTCGAAAGCCGGAGGGACGCTTTAGGCACTGTCACCGCGGTAATATAATATTTTTAATGACATCTTAAAAATAAATTGTTTAATACATATTGGATGTACATGATCAGACTCTGTTTTATTTTATTTTTACCGAGCGGGCATTTTTTTTTTTTTTTTTTTTTTTTGGTCGGTATGGAGATAAATGCGGGTTTAGTGTATTTTTAAATCGCATATTAACAGAATGTTTATATGAACAAAATATCCACGCGGAGAAAAATATTTTGGAAGTCTTGTTTCACACAGATAGTTCGGTACATCATCAGTCATCTTGTGCTCTGTTCCTGAACGAATTGATACATGAATCGAGTTTCGAACCTTAACTAGAGGAATTCTGTCCCCTGTCCCGATTCGAGTACTGACTACATTGTGTTGATACGGTGTTGAGTTTTCGAACACACACTGGAGGACAACGTTGTTCCGGAAAAGTAATTCGAGACTATTTTTAGACGCCTGACAACAATAATGCATAGCGACATTCGGTGGGATAGAAACGGGGAAACCTTTCGAACGTGTGTCTACGGAGCCGACCGATTAATTCGTTTTCGAAAACGATATTTATGAAACGCCGTGGATTCGCGGTTGCAATACGTTTGCGCGTGAAAACGGCAAATCGCAAAAATAATAAAACCGTGTAGTCCGTGGAACGAATCCGCGTGTCCAACGACGGTGGCTCATCGAAGCCTACAGATCATCGACGACGTCCATCGTCGGACGGTCGGATATTTCGTGTCATACGTTTAATGTTAATACGTATGATTTATTTTTCCCCGGTACAGTCAATATTGCCGGTTACGGCTTTGTCTTTCGGTACCGGGTATTGTTCAGTCTCGTAATCAACCTTTGGAAAATATATTAATAAGTGTAATCAATGATAATTCGTTTATGATGTCCAGGTTAACAAATTGTCAACAACTTGTATAACCCGTTATCGATTCACCTAAAGTATTATCAATTTACGTTTTGAGAACGTATCGTTATATTTTTACGCATTTATAAACAATATCGAAAGTGTTCCGCGTGTGCGTAACGCGCGTTTCAAAGCAAAAATATTCATCTAGACGTGCCGATTTTTTTTTATCAGAATTTCGGTGTTCCGGTAACGTTTTTACCGACAGCAACGCTAATGAGACGCGAAATCCGAAAACCCGGCACCTACACGAGTGCATACGATTCACACGTAACGCCGTGTAGGAATTCTTTTTAAATCGCGTTCGTACAACGATCTAGCGGCGGACGGCCCGAGTGCTGTATATGTATACCGGCTGTACAACGATGTGTACACCGAACGTGTTTTAACGTGACAACACGGTAGAGTCGGCCCGACGTGCCCGTTCGGAGATGGATAGGCGTAGGTGTGTACTGCGGGAGGATCCATTAAAAGTTTGCCGTCGGTCCGATATTCGCCGGAGTTGTGTATGGGTACGAACACAGTAATAATTGAAAACCGTCTCGCATTATAAACCATAGTACTGTACGCGCAGGTTTTGCAATAAAGCGTGGGCGTATCGCGCGATAATATTATAGGAATGTGCGGATTCCCGCGCACGGTTTGAAATTTAAATGAGTGCGCGTGTTTTACCGATTCGACTAAAACTCGATTCGCTGACCTCACCGCCGCTACTCACGTCGCCGTTACACCGAACGATGCATTTGTCATTATACACCGCCGAATAAAACAATATTCCGAAACGAAACGGTAAAAGGATTACGCAGGCTGCATTGGTAGGCTTCTGCCCAGTGACGTACTCGGGAATCCAGTACTGTGGGTCGGCCCGATTCACGAGAGACCGCTAGTGTAGGAAACAAACAATTGAATCATTCAAAATCGATCGTTTCGCTCGAGATTCAAGTAGAATTTTTCATATTTCGATACCGACATAAGAACATTGAGTATTAGGCGTTTTAATAAAATTTTTGTTAATTAACGCATGACCCACATTATTTAAACAGCACTGATCGGTTTCAGTCAAATCCGTACATGCTACTTGGTTATCACTCGCGTTATCGTATGGGTAACTGTCGTCGTAACAACAAAATAATATAATATTGTATGTTCTATATGCACCGAGGCTAAACGGATTATACAGTTTAAAACATTTCTCCATCACTGATAATAATAAATTATTAACGCGAAGAGTATTCATTTTTAGATTATTATGATAATAATATCGTCTACAATATTTGTTTATAAATTTACCATTTTTTCATTACCGGGTATTACGTGTATGCCTAATACGGAAATTCAAGGCTGGAATGTATAACGAGTATTGTTACAATTTTTTCAGCTGGACAGCCAAAACAAATTACCTGTGATTCAATTTGATTGCAAGAGATTTACCGAACACGACAGGATTAACTTAAGAAAACATAGGACACTTAAGGAACGTCCAAACCATTTATTATACTGTTACGTTATGATTATTCTGCAAAATTTTTCTAAAATAGACTTATAGTCAGTCAAAAAAACGTTTACACGAGGCACTGAGTTTGTACATAAAGCTGTTCATACCCAAATGTCGTTAAAATATGATTTATTTAATTGGACATACTGTCGTTTTATACCTAAATATAAAAATACGACGATATAACATCATTTTATTATCACTATAACGACACTAACGGAAATGCAATGATTATTATTGCACATGTTTGTTAAAAAAAAAATTTGTATTTTATTTTAAAAATAGAAGCCACATAGAAATGAGAAGAAAATAACGTTGACTCCTCAAACCTCTCATCCTGGGCCCACCTCTGCTTCAGTCATCGTGTTGTCGGAACGCGCAGGTAATACCAGTCGGAAGCGAAACAAAATATCAAAAAACATTAAAATATTTAATTTGTTCAATTATTTTCGACAATATACAATAGTAACGATACGTGTATTTTATTCGTAGTCGCCCGAAAATTAAACACGTTATAACCGTAGAAATTGCAGAATTCATTGGTTTGGCGAGATATTTTTGTTACCATGCAATTTATAACACTATAATATTTATTCCTTAAGTAGGATACACACTATTGTCGCAGATCGGTAAACAATTACGGTTTACGGCACACGGGGCGAACGTGAGTTCCTGTACACGAGATATGTCGGGTAAAACAAAAAAAAAAGGCCGAAACCAGTTGTTTTTTATCTCAAAACGTCTTGAAAAAATATAAATATCATGATCGATTTCGTAAATGTAGAATTGTCAAAAAAAAAAAAAACGAAAAACTACGTTATAACGTAATTGTATATTGAACGGATAATGATTGTAAGTACGTGATGTTTAACCTGTTTAAAAAAAAAAAAAAAAAAATGCATTATGAAATAAACGTTCAAGATAAATTACTCAACGTAAAGTGCTCTGTAAATAGATATAATTATCATCAAACCAAAAACAAGTTTTCTCTATCGGTTATTTATCAGTCATGAAAAGTCGCAAATGTCTGTGTGTTCGAAAATTGAATTCAAATGTCAGCTTTATCGATAAGCCGACCGTCATTTAGATAGATATCGAGTATAGCGGTTGAAGCGAGAGCATATTATTATTTAATAGCTTTTCGACGGTTTCCGTCGAAAATGCAGGCTCGGTAAATTTCACAACGAATAAAATTGTCTGTTTAACCTAACATTTTCGTACAGTGTAGGAACTAACATTTGTAATTTTTTTTAACCCGATAGGTCTCGTGTATGAAGACTTACTATTTCCCGACCTGCCGGTGCCGGAATCATTTGGCCGATGACCGACTAACAAAATTAAACTGTCTGTTGCTCGACGCGCGGCTTTATTTTTTGAGCGGACGCCCATGCGTTCACTCGTGCGTTTATTTGTGAAAACGCTCAATAACAGGACTTTAAATTTGTTTTTTTTTTTTTTTTTTTATTATTATTATTAGCGCCCGTGGGCACCTCCCCCCGCACCCTCGTTGGCGCGGCCCTGGCTGCGTGTACGCGCAACAATATCATGGCGCCTGTTCCGAATCCGAAACCGAATGAACGAGAATGAACTTCACGATCGGGGGACCCATCGCGCACGGCGTATAATAATATATAGGCGCACAAACGTACGTGATTATGCATGCGGACCGGAAGCGTTAAAAATAATTTTTCGGTTCGAACGCGACAGACGCGACGAAATATGGTGGGCGGCCATACGCCGCCGCCGCCGCGTGTGACAATAGCCTTACAAAGTTAAAACATTACAATTGAGATTTCTCGCAGTGGCGTATTATTTTTGAAAGATTTTAAAACCAGCCGAGTCAAACGCAAAAAACGCGGCTTGTTCGTCTTGCAGTGAGCAATCTAAATCCTAGATTTCATTTCGCGTATAACATTCCGTGCCCTACAGTTTTTCGATTTTTAGAGCATATTTATAACGGTATGTGTTTAAACGCTACACAAAGTCACGCGCTCGTGTTTTATATTATCGCGTGCCGCGCATTATAGACGTTTTTTTTTTCTTTTCGATTTACATTGTTCTAATTTATGCGCGCTGATGTGCGTTGGCGTTTAGTCGAATCAACTGTCGTACAGTAGTTACAATATTTAGTTAACAAACAATCATTGAGTCATATGATCAATAACTCTCAAATTGTTCATTCCGAAACAGAGTTTCTACGTAAATACCATTTATAACGAAAAAACTAAACACGGTCATACTTCGTACAACGGGTGGATCACTGTGTAGACGAAAGGTAGTGAAGGTAGTATAGGGGAAATTCATTGTATATCTGCAAGCAACGATAAACCATTGCTAATGAAAAAACGATTCTGGATAACGGAGTTCAGTTTATAGTGTAGTTGCCTCGTCAACAATATATATGCCATATTGAGGTAAAATAATTATGAATGCAATAAACATTTTCTTTAACAATATTTATTTTTTAATATTGTACCTATTGTCCGGTTTTCTTACGTTTTCCCTAGGTTTTCCCATTTATTGGGAAATTCCTAAGAAAATCAAAAAAAAAAAATGACCTCCCTAAAGTATCTCCCCAGTCAGATTTCCTTTTGGAAAAATTGTTATCATTGTAAATCGAAGCAAAATTGCTTGTAGAAAAGTTGTTCACAGATAAAAAAGAAAAAAAAAATATATCTTTGTAAAATCATAAGCTTCTTCGCTCCACACAGAATCAAAATTAATATAGTCAAGTTTTTTGTGTATATTTATGTAAAAACATTTTTTAGAGCATATTTTAGTACACGTTAGATTGTTTTTATCAAGCATATATGTCTGCATATTTAAATGATTTTTAGAGCTAAAAGTCCCCGGGTCTAATTATATAAATCGGGCGGGCGGGATGTAATTTTTCGTTTGTAATTTACAGGACGGTCAATTTTATTTACTTTATTAGACTCAACGCCAAATCGGCTTTTTACCCAATAACATCATCATATAAGAATATAAACAAAAGGTAACAATATAGTACCAGTTGTAAACCAAAGTCTACGCTCAATGACTATTTAAAGTAATAATAAAATTAAACATTCGTTGGAAAGCGTATTTTAGAAAAAAAAAAAAAAATATTGTAGCACATTGTAAAACCTCTGCGCCGTAACTGCGCACGTGTCGTGGCCATTTCATGATATATAACCCGAACTCCGTAAATATACGTTGTTTTTTTTTTCAACTCCGCACACAATATACAATAGGTATTCATTATCGTTTAGTATATTATGTTATTAGAGTTGGATAAAAAATTATCGTAAACGCCAATTGTGTGTAATTTTGCTTTACGCGTTCTAATGTACGTTTTCGCGTCTCGAATTTCCCCGGATTTCAATTCCGTATAGTTTGAATATTTATAATTGCTTTCGATTAACAGCACACACTTTTTCGTCGACTGTACGCGATGTTTTATCTCACTCGCCGTATTTATATAGGACCTAATCAAACGGATGTGTAACAATTTAATAGCCATAGAAAATAATAGTTTCAGCGTAATTATACAACAGTTAGAGAATGTTCAGAGAACTGAGTTCGTCTCGCGAACGTTACGCGCACGGGGATGTTTGTTATAATGTTATCGATTATATCAATTGTATGGCGTGCGCACTCTCGGCGTTTAAAATATTTTTAAAATCCCAAACTACGGTTCGTATTTCGATCGCGCAGATATACGGTAGGTACACGCGGAGTTACGGATTCATAAAAAAAAAAAAAAAATGTTGTCGCACGCGTCCCGTGGAACGCATCTTCTACGGATTCTGTTGAAGCGGGTGTGCAAGTGGATGTGATCTGTAGTGATCGTCAAAAGGCATTTGATAGAGTTGATCGTAGTTTATTGCTGTTCGAATTGAGAAATGTCGACATTTCGAATCCTCTTTTATCCTGGTTTGATTCATACCTTAGCCCTCGTACCCGAATATCGAAGATCTATAATTGTTACTCATCACCCATTGCAGTTACATCCGGTGTTCCCCAAGGCGGGCACTTATCTCCTTGGTCATTGAATATTTTTATTACCGATGTTTCTCAATGCTTCCCTAATTGCAAATTTTTGTTATTCGCCGACGATTTAAAATCATTTAAAACTATTCGGAATATCTCCGATTGTGAGATTCTACGGAAATGTTTAAATAACTTTTATTCGTGGCGTTTAAATAATAATTTATCTATAAATGTTAAAAAAACGTAACACAATATCATTTACTCGATCTCGGCACCGCATTAATTTTCCGTATAAAGTTAACTCATTTCCTCTCTTATCTGTTCTTGTTGTTAAAGACCTTGGTGTTATGTTTTCTTCAAATCTTTCTTTTAATGACCATATTGACTTGGTTTTTTTTACACGTAATACAAATGAGTTTTCTAATATTAAAACTTTTATTATCTTATACAATTCCCTTGTTAGATCAGTTCTTGAATATGGTTCGATTATTTGGCGGTCATCTTACCATAATAACTCCATTGAAAGTTTAAACAAGTTCCAAAAAAAAAAATTTCCTTTCTTTAGCTGTGGGCTCCAGTCAAATATTGCTTCACTGTCTAAAAGGCGACGTAATTCTAGTATATCGTTTATTTATAAGTTACTGAATGGTTCTATTGATGCTCTCGATTTACTTAGTAAAATTTCTTTGGCAATACTATCATTGAGAAACCCTGCGACATTTATATGTAATTTTCACACAACGAATTATGGTTCCGCAGTTCCTGTTGACCGTGCATTACGCATCTTGAATAGTGGTAATAGTATTGATATATTCCACGATATGTCACCAAAAATATTATGTAGTTTAGACTAAGTTCTGTGTTCTATCTTTTCCTTGTTTTTTTTTTTTTTTTCTGTTAATTTTGTTAATTTGGTCATTTGTTATATTTGTCTCAATTATTATTGTGCCCTAGTGGCGTTAATAATTAAATAATAATAAAAAGTGTCAGATCGCTAACGATTTATTAGTAATATGGTAAAATCCGACGGACGACACCGATAACAGTAAATGAAAGACGGTATAATATTTTAGATTGTAAATTTTATTTTCAACACGTATTAATATCGCAAATCAGATATTCAGAAGCGTATTACGATCATAGTGACGAACGTTACAATAACGATGTTAACTCTTTTTGTTATCCGAGCAAATTTTCTACCAGAAATCTTACTTCGATGTATTGAATGTAGCATCTTTTCCGAAAGGAAATTTTATCCATTTGGTACTATAAGATTATTTTTTGACTTTTCGAGTGGTTTTTCACAGTAATTGGAAACAATCGAGAAAGCTTACGTGTATGCATGAATGAAACTTCGTTCCGAATCGTTTTTCGTTAGAAATGGTTTATCGTTGCGTACAGATAGAATTCGAATTTCCCTCTATATCCTAGCTTTCCAACTTTCCACCTACAACAGTGATCCACCCGTCGTCCGTATTTTTTTTATTTTTTTTTTTTTAACTATCGTTATAATTCTCGTTCGTTTTATTAGTTATTGAACTTTTTAGACAATTAATGTAAAATTAGTTTTGTTTCGCCACTTTTGAATTGAAATGAACCGTTTTTGTACGAGGAAATAACTCGAAAATCAATTAGTCGAATTCAATATTAAAATAATAATATTATATAGCTTCGAGTCGGAGTAATATTAAATTTGTTGTTAGTTTACCTACCTACGCGTTTCGCGTTCTACCGATAAGTCGGAAAACATTTATTAGTTTGTACAATTATATAGGTAGAAAATATTTCGAAAACGATTCGCGTTGTCAAAAACAATACAAATAATACGCGACATCCGCAGTGCCGCCACGCTGTCCCGGAGGTATTTTCGGAGCCAAAGACGACCGACAAATTAATAAGCGTCGAAATAATATACAAACAGTCTTTGTTAATTCGTTTATTACGTTCAAAAAAAAATTAAAAAAAAAAAAAAATACCAATTAGAGCAATATGAGAGTAGACAAACAAAAATCGCCGTAAGATTTGAGTGGCGGGACTCCGATGAAAAATATATTAAGTAGGTACCAGCTACTATACCCACCGTTTAATTACTATATTATAATAGGTTTATACGTTAAACGATGTTTCGAACATTTCAACTTTTATTTTTCTTTCCGAAACGGAAAATGTCTTCATAATGGAACGTGTCAAACCGAGTACTTAAAATATTAATATTCGTTACGCGTGCCGTAACTCGAAATCTAAACTATGATAATGAGGATACGAGTATCATTGTGGGTATTCGTTTGGTTTTCTGTTCAAATTACAAAATACAAATAATATTATTGTTACTCGTTTTACTAGCGCAGCGTTTCCAAACAGGGGGGGAGAGGAGGGCGTGTACACACTGCTGGTGAGGCGCGAGCAGTCATTACGAATAAAAATGTGTATTTATTAAATCATTTGCAACGTAGGGAAAAAATAAAAATTGAACGACGACCGACAATTGGTCGTCGATAAATATTACGAATACATAAGGTTGTGTTTAGGTAGAGGGGACGGGGGTTAGCTGACATTTTTTGATAAGATTCGTTTGTCTATGGACATCCTGATGACAATTTTTTTACGCTCATCGTGTTTTTCAAAAGGGAAAGGGGACGAGAGATTTTTAAAAAGCTACAATGAGGTGGCAAAATAACAAAAGTTGGGAATCACTGTACTATATAGACCGGGTTTTTATGCGATCACACGTTTTTACCGAGACTATAATATAGGTACTCGGTAGCTCACACGAGGCTTTTTGACGGTCCGTTATTTTGTCAACGAACCCGTACGCGCACAGTTTTACTGCACGGTTCATGGTCGAGGGGTATTTCGGAAAACGTATTATAACGACGTATTGTTTTGTGGGAAATGCAATAATAAAAAAAAAGAAAAAAAAAAAAAAATAGAAAGCCTTTTTCGGGTTTCCGACCCCGGAGCCCGCGGTGCTTTGAACGGATAATGTGCGCCGTTCGACCGCAAGTTCGACCTGCATGCGTTGTCTTCCCAATAGGCATACCTATATAATATTATAACACGCGTATTTCTTATCGGCCAACACGGCGAAAAAAACGGAAACGTTTTACGCGCGTAATTTATTACGAGATATTCGAACTTTTAATATCGTTTTGTTTTGAACCTCGTTAAAAGCGTTTCGTTGAATACCCGCCGATAACGCGAACGCGCAGGGGGTCTCGACGGCCGTTATACAGGTATCGTTAGGTTAGGTTGCACAGGTACTAACCTCAGTCGGTCGGGCGGTCGCGGTCGCAATTCGCGCCGTCTTCGTCGTCGTCGTCGTAGTCAACGGTTTGCGCGCGTAGTTTTTTTCTCCGCGTATTTTACGTTTCCGCGCGAAATAATTCAAATGTTATTTTCGGTTATTTGTCCGTTGTCGGGCGCGTGCGGTTCGCGACTATCGGCACTGCGCTCTCGGTGTCCCCGGGAATAATAAAACGCTCGGCGACTCGGAGGTAAACCGCACGGCGGTGGCCGTGTTACGATATCCGTTGGCGCCCCGCGTTTAAAAATATACCCTGTGCGACGTGCGTCCCGCCGTCCCTACTTTGCTCGGCGACGACGAGAAATTATTGCATCCTGTACATTACGTGCGCGCGTTGGCTATCGTGAATACTCGCGTGCCTCCCCTCTCTCCGGTCCCTCCGGGCCCCCGCCCGTCAACCGCTGCCCCTCCCTCCACGTTCTCGACGGTAAGCGCGTCCGCGACGAAGCTGTACGTATAGATCACGCGTACGCATCCGACTACGATAATTTTATTGTGTCGCCGCCGTTTCGTATACCCGAAAAAAAAAAAAAACAATCGCGATAGTCGTCATAGTCGTACGACTAGTTTTATACAATTAAAAAAAAAAAAAAAAAAAACCGTTTTAAGAGGAAAGTTGGACGGCAGGATACAATACATGCAGCGATTCAATTTTTTAACCGTATGTGCAACGATAAACCATCGCTACGGGGGAGAAAAAACGATTCTTAGCCGAGTATATTATTACTCGTATTTTTACAACGTGACCCGGGGCGTAAACGAAACTTAAAATTACGGGTTTTTCTCGTTTATTAAGAAAATAAACGAGGGAAATCGAAATATGACTGCCTGAATAGACGAGCAGTGGTACACGGAAGTTCCTATAAAGCGTTCGATTGGAGTAAGATTTCTGGTAGAAATGTGGTTTACGGATAAAAAAGTAAAAAAGAATAGCCGATACTGCTGATAGGTGTGCCCGTTGTCGTGTGTGAGAATTTTTGAAGGTAGAATGCAATCTGTAGAATCTAAAAACCATACATCGTATAGTAGAACCGAGAATCTAAAACGGTAACACGAATAATGTTTCGTCCCGGCCGGCTTAAACTGTACGGGAGTCTTTATTTTATATAGGATAATAATATAACGGAGTCTGTAATGGAATACACGTTTCGAGTTTAAAGTTTGAAATTTCAAACCCTATCTTCTTCGCCCCCCCCTCTCCAGAAAAAACCCATTTAAATCCGTCCGGCTTAAACAATGTCACAAAAAGATATAAAATAACGAACGAGTTTGCTGGGGGGGAAGGGGGGAATTAGGTACACGGGAAAATGGAAAACGCACGGAAAACGAATATTAAACGAAAATAGTATATTATATCGTGTACCAGACGTCTTGACGTACTAAAAATTTAGTTTATTCAATTCCCGGCGTACGGCGATGACGTCTGTTCCTAACAGCTGTATTTTTACAGTCATATAGAATACTAATAATATTCTCGAGATAATTTCTCGTTTTATTTCGCAAAAAATAAATCGTTTCCAAAAAGAAAACACATTTCGCTCGCCGGGACAAATCCGTATGTCTTTTATCTTCTATCCCGCGCGTTGTTAAACGGATGCGGCTGTCTGTGCGTCATTCATAGCGAATTGTACGAAACCCGTCAAAAAGCCTCCCGACAAATAACCTACTATCGACATGAAGCGGTAACGCGATAACGGCAAAAAGTCGCTCGACAAGACGCCATCGCCGTAATGGTCCATGGGTCTTGGGTACGATTTTTACGGAATTAAAAATATGAAGAAAAAAAAAACCGCAATCGAAATAAAACGTTGAAATACATAAAACTGTGCTAAATCAAATACGTTGTGTGGGTATATGGAATCATAAGGTCGTAGAACCCATTTTGATACGAACACTACCCAATAAAAATAATATGCAAAATCGTATGAATAATATCAGCCGAAATTATAACACGATTTGTACGATGAAACGATGAACTCGGACCGAAAATATTATAGACAGCGACGACCGCGTCATCATCGCGGTGAGGACGCCACTGTAAATCGAAACGTTTCCTCTTTCTCCTCGCCGCTCTTCCAGTACATTAGACACTATACATACAGGGCGATCATTTCTCGATAAGACACTCGTTATCGCGGAGTCTATAAACTTTTCTCGTAGTTCTATTTTTTTTTCGTTTGGACAATCTATGAAACGATCAGTTACAAAATGTTGAAAAACCGTTATTTTTTACCATTTCCATACCGCTACCCACTTTCGGTATGGGAAGAGTATAACGGAACGCTATTCGAACGGAGCGCGCCGCGCGGCCATACGAATTACGCCCCGCTATTCCTCCCCCGTCGCCCTAATCAAAAGTGAAATGTCTGGTTAATGGGCCGACGGAAATCGGAAATTTCAACACCGAAACGATGTTAAAAACGAAACTCCACTGATATTTTCAAAACAGGTTATTTTGCAAGTTTCGCCCGCGAAAATAAGAGCGATGAAAACGATAACGGTAACGCGACGCGTCAAAGGCGTATCGTAAATTGTTCGGGGGAGAGGGGGAAATAGTGAAAAATAATTCCGAAAAATCACGGGCGTGATCTCGCGGGTACAAGAAGGTGCACTTGTACCTGCTTGAATTTTCGTGGAGGTGCACGATAGATATTATCATTTCGCATCCGCCAAACTCTCTACGTTTCAAATGCGTACAAATAATTCGGAACTGCTGAATGTTTATAGAGTAACGATAACGACGGTAACGGATGATAATTATCACGTCCCCGTGATTCACAGTTCTTTGGTTTTACGTGCGTGATAGTATGCCGAGGAAAATCGTCGTTACGCTACCGAATTTGCTCGCGACAGTGTTCGTATTGATATGTATTGTTATAAATGCGGTTCTGTACTGGATTTCCGTTCTACAAGCCGTCCGTACTTTTCTTGCGAACCCGGCGAACACGCGCGCGCGTCCCCGTATCGATCACGTCGCATGCGCCCCCGCAGTTCCGTTCGCGTCTCGATCCGGCGGAAGTGTGAGCCGACCGCGGTTTCCAGTCGTTATTATAATACGACACACACGTGCGTGCACGCGGAACCGTCGCGTTTTACGTTTTACGGCGCCGCGGACGCGCGACGACGGCGTGCGCGTTGTTTTTTTATTCGGTGCGCGCGAAACGAACGCGACTCTAAACAACGACGACGACGACGGTGATAGTAGCGGTGTCGCGATCAGTACGCGCGCTCCCGGGACGACCCTCGCCCTCCACCCCCCCCGGTAAAACCTGATCAAACGTTTTCGACCGCAGCGGAAAAATAAAAAATTAGCGAAAAAACGCCCGCTGGGCGGGGGCGAGGAGGTCGTCCGGCGACGGTGTACGACGCGCCGCGCAACGGCGAAACAACAAGACGGTCGTGTTCTCGCGTCGCAGACGCACATCACAGCGTTGTGTCGTATCGTTTTAGCTTGCGTCGTGTACGCGAAACAAAAAACCAAATACACACACACACACACGCATAGCACAATCGTCGTGTTTTTTTTTTTTTTATATATATATATATTAATACGCAATTATCGTTACACGCCACGACCACGGACGCGGCGCGTTTTGTATTATTATGACGGTTGTATATTTCGATAGGCACGCCCGCGGGAACCGTTGTGCCGTTGGCCGTGTTTATCGGGATCCAAAACGGAAGTGCCGAATATCAAATCTCACGTCGTCGCCAATGTCCGAATCCGTCTTCTATTAGAAACGCCGAGCACCGGATGACTGAACCGCTTTTACGGGCATTCTCGTCCGTGTTTACGCGGTACGGCGTGCTTTTATCATATAGTTGCGCGTAATTTTTTTTGCCGCGTGTTCCGAAAATTAGATTGCTATTGATTGCCACAGTTACTCCTGGGTTATTTTAGGTTCGTTTCGCCGCCGGATCTATTAACCACGCGGACCGACCGTGCCTTGAGCGAAAATCAGTCGGACAACATTTAATAAGCGAAAAAAAAAAATGTACTCGCGAAGGAATAAATAATATGAAACACGTTTGGTTTTTTTCACGAGAATCGTCGATTTATCGTAAACGACAAGATAAACAATAGTATTATGAAAAGAATCCGGGCAGTTTTGAAATAAGCATTCAAAATTGAAAACCAATTGAATGATTTCA
The DNA here is from genome assembly GCA_902439185.1 of Cinara cedri. Classification (NCBI taxonomy): domain Eukaryota; kingdom Metazoa; phylum Arthropoda; class Insecta; order Hemiptera; family Aphididae; genus Cinara; species Cinara cedri. The sequence continues at coordinate 1,955,906 of CABPRJ010001426.1, read as the reverse complement.
ATTATTCAGTATTAATTGAGTAATTTTAATTGTTGTTGGGAATTTCGAAAAAAAAGCGTTTCAGCCGTATGGCCATCGCATTATTTTACGATACGGTAAACGTGAAAAATGTAACTGATATTTTAATTTTAACGTGTATCAAGTATAAAGTATTTAAATAGATTTAAAACGTTAGTGTTGAGTATTGAAATACTTGCTATGTAAGTGTGCAGCATCTTGCGTCTATAGATCCTGATCATTGGTTCACGTAACGATTATCGAGATACTCACTTTGACGCATATAGACATGCATGTCTGATTATGACCATCTAAATATCTGCGAGATTATTATTTGTGATAAATCTAAGCTCTTCGTGAAAGCGATCTTTTTTTTTTCTCTCCGGCTGTCCGAATGTCCACTGTTAGTAAAATAGGTCTATGGTACAAGTACGAAATTTCATAATTTATTTTTCGAAATGCGTGGTACAAATACCTATCTATTCATATACTATGCAGACCTATTTATTTTAATGTATTTTATGGGAATGGGTGAAGTGATGTCGACAAATTAAAAAAAAAAAAAAAAAAACCATTAAATAAACAAATAAAATAAAAAACATTTGATTTTCACAACACGTTCGATTTCGCGTACAAACCACTACTCGGCGGCGGTAAGCTACCAACCTAAATAGATTTAATCCAATTTCTTTCTTCGTAAAAGAAAACGAAACGAAAAAATAAAATAAACAAATAAAACCACTGCTGTGACTAAAAACTCGACTTTTTTTTTTTTTTATGAAAGTTTAAAATCGAATGAAAAGCTGTTAAACATAACTGAAATTGTCCACTTCAACATAAAAAAAAAAAAAATTAGGTTTATAAATAGATAGATTAAAAAGTCAGTCTTTTAGTCACAGTATGAATATATATAAAAAAAAAAAAAAAAAAAAAAATATGGTTTTATAACATTTTTTTTTAAATAACAAGAAAGAAATAGAGAACAAAAACTCGTTGAAATCTTATTGTTAAGTAGCTCCGAGTATGCCTCAGTAGCATTTCGGTATATATTATTTCCGCATGAATATTACATTTTTACCACCGTTTTCTCCAAGAACATACAATAATGAAAACAATATTATAATAATCAAAGCTGGGCGGTTATCCACAAATTCGTTGCTAGTGACCAATAGGAATATTTCCCGTTGAAATCGGAAGCGATTAAAAAAACAAAAAAAAAAACAAAAACACGCCACCGTCACGCGGGTATTTAAAATTTATCTAGTTAAAGATAAAAGATAATTGTTTCAAAATCATCCGGATACAGATAAACATAATAAATATTCGAATTGTCTCGGACAGTAGATANCATCAATTGTTTAGACCGTAATAGCAATTAGGGCGTTAAACATTTAAACAGTTAAAAGAATTCTCAAAACGCAATACGGAATTACAATTAAATTTTACAATGTCTACGATGGGCGAAACGTTTTTTGTTCTTGTTTAGGTATATGTTAGTTATTCGTTTAAGAGATGATTATGTTTTTTTACCTTATAGACACTTAACCGTCAGACGGGTTATCGAAATTTTCATCTGAAAGGGATAAAATATTCGGAAATATTATATTATTCTGGACAAGTCGCGTCGCTGTAGACGCTGAAAACGGTTCATTATCGACTCGTGACCAAGTAACGAATTTGTGGATAGTTCGAAGCGCTATCGGTAAATATACAGGTGGATCGACAACACATCGTCGTTTTCGAACGTAACGCAATTTACATAATGTACGGTTTATACTAAAAATAAAACAATAGGAATAATCGTGAGTGAAAGTTTACGACATTATAATAATTATATTAGTAGCTGTTAGAACACGACGTTTCGACAATAAATCGCGGTCTACAAATTTGTTACCTACATAATAATATTATGTACACCAATCAGGGCCGATTTTACGAACATATAATATTATAATCGGCGTGTATTCGTTGCTAACGCGACTAGACGGTTTTTTTAATTTTTTTTTTTTTTTCTTGTTACAGAAAAAGAGCTTAAATAAGTCAAATTCCCGCTTTAGTCATCGCAATATACCAGCGGGACAGGAAAAATTGTTAGATTTTTTTTTTTTTTTTTAAATTTTGGAATTCGCCTTTTACATTTTTTAATTATCTATAGAGTGATTGGACTAATTAATGTTTTTTTTTTTGCATTTTTGTCCGTCTGCGTACGCTATAAACAAAAACGAATTTTCGAATTCTGTTTTTGGAAATCGCATCTAATATCGCCAGAGCTCGGCCGAGTACGCACAGATTCGCGAAGGCATCCGAAACAGGTGGCTGTAACTTCCGGTAAACCGGTGTTCCGGTATTTTTTAAAATTCGTCACCGTGTTTTGTTTATTTATCGATCCGTCGCTATGTGTTACGAAGTCAATTGCTAATATATTCGGCATATGAAATTATTTATTTATTTATCGATTTTTTGGTACTTTGTTCAAGGCACTATTACTAGCTACATGTTTAATGAATTCGTTTTTCAATTGGTTTTCTTGTTTTTTAATCTGTTTTTTTTTTTTTTTTACATTTTGTTTATCAATTTAATGTTTCTATTTATGTTTAACGGCTTTTACTATTACGTGAGACATTTGGCGTTCGCATTTTACGCGGTTTCGCCTTTATTCTCGTTTCCACTTGATATATGCAAATTTATTGACATTAGCCCTTTGACGGATCAGAAAAAAAAAAAAGTCCGAAATAAGATTTATTACAGAATGTATTTTCGTAGAAAACGCGTAAATTAAAACTCGGTGGACATTATATTATTATAATACTATTCGACTAAACGCCGTCTTGAAATTTCACACGGACAAAGTCGTGTCGTATAAACCGGAAATGATCTGCGAAATTAGGGTTTAAGCTTTTTCTTATAAAAACAAAAAAAAAAAAAAAAAAAAAAANNNCGTGAGACATCTGGCGTTCGCATTTTACGCGGTTTCGCCTTTATTCTCGTTTCCACTTGATATATGCAAATTTATTGACATAAGCCCTTTGGAAATTTATTGACATAAGCCCTTTGGCGTATCAGAAAAAAAAAAAAAAAAAAAACCGTCCGATTTATGTTTACGGTTTATTAATATTGTAGATTCTATCTATTTATCGTTAATTTATCGCTTGTGTCCCGCGGTTGATTGCCAAGGTAATTTAATTTAATTTTAATTTTTTTTTTTTTTTACACACACACATATAATATTATAATAACACGTGAAAGGAAGTACTTGTCGATAAAAAAATTATCGTTCAAAAGTTACGGCCGATGTACACACACATTATTGCGATACAATATAAAAAAAAAATTACAGTGTATATATATATAGGTACAGCGTTAAACGCCCGGTTATTGTTACGATTTATTTCCGTATATTTATACATTGAAAAAAAGAAAAAAAGCCTTCGTGTTTCGGAATGCGTTTCGAGAATATCGAACAACCGTTATCATAATTGTTACGTATTATTTTTATATAATAATAATAATAATAATAATAATAATAAAATATTTTACAACATCGACGTACGCAGGTATATCATAATAATTACACACGTATAATAATATTATGCTTCAATTGATAAGTCGTTGTATATTCTGTGTTCAGTCTCCCCGGTCGAGGTCCGTCTCCTCGGGTCTTGTTAATCGAACTCTGAAACTGAAAAAAAAAAAAAAATAAAAATAAAAATCAGAAAAATAAATGTGTTGTTGCGGGACTGCGAGATAAATTATGTACTGTGCAGCCGTTCAGTAATTTCAATCTGTTTTCGTAAACAACTGCGGTACAAAACGCGCGGTCAAATTTCAGCAGCCTGGTTTGAATAATATAATTATGCCGACCAGGAGAAAAATAATTACATTTTTATATTACAAAAACTACGGCCTTTTTTTTTTTTTAACGCTACCTAGCTTAAAATACGCGAAATTTTCACCGGGCGGTACTTAATTTGAAAAATATTTCGAGATTTAAGATATTATTGACTAAAAATTTTTTAAATTAAAAAAAAAAAAAAACTTTCCACGCAAATAGGCGATAATGTATCTGTTATATTTTTGTCGATTTCCGAGTCACCTTATTGTTTATAACGAGAAAAACACATCTAGCTTACTATTACTTTACTAACGGTGCTCCGTTCTGAATCGTTTTTAATTTCAATAATATATAATTGTGTTCGCTGTATATAAACTAAATTATACCTTTCCGACTTTCCACTTAGAACAGTTGCCTACCTACAGTGCGAAGTGTGTCCGGCTTTTTGTGTGACTCTGAAATACACTTAAGCAATGCAAATTTTAGGAATAGACTCCCAGGAAACTTTGCAAATAACATAGAATATATTGGTATGGGTTTGAACTTTGTACCTTGACTCAGGGGCCAAGTTCACGGGCGTCATAGACATAAACTTCTACACACAGAGTGAACTTTTAAGTATGCTTATCTCATTTGTATAGTTAAATACTATGCATTCATTTATGATTTTCGGATTTTGTATACACAGTAAAAGAAGATACAATTTCGAATGCTTAGATTTTTCACAAAATTATTTAAGGAGTATCTTGTGTGACGATATCGATTTTAGTTTTTCAAATGAGGACCTGCATGTCTGAAGGAGAAAATTGTCACTCGGATAATTTTTCTGAAAATATTGATGTATTGAGATGGAAGTTTGAAGGAAACGTTTTCGAATCTCACAGCTTATTAGATAACACGACTTAAGGATAATAGCATATCAAAAACATTTTAAATCGATACGAGTTGATAAGATGATACCTATTTTATAGTAGCGTTGGCATACATTAATATCATATAATTATATTGATTCGGTTTAATTCGGATTTTGTTAGTTTTGCCTATATAATAAACGATCTTTAACAGCCGTAAACGTCACAAATATAAACTTCATAATAACGCCCGAGACAAAAATGCAGTGTGTTTGCCAACGCGTTCGGCGTTCGGGGTTTTTCAGCGCGTTCATTCCCGTCCACGTACACCGACTACGCTGTAACAATAACATTGTAACTCGTTCGTATAGGCGAATACGTCTTATGAGTGTCGAAATATAATATGATTGCGCGTTTTCTGAGGAACACGGCCGATATAATATATTTACGCGACTATGTAAATGATGGTCCGCGTTCGAATTTCGAGATAATACGCATTATTTATAATAATTTACATTTTACGGGAAACCGTTATGTTGCAGCCTCGGACGCGGTTCCGATTCGCCGCTAAAAGGATTCGAACAAAGAGATAACGATAAATTATCCACAGTTGCAGAGCCGTGTTTTAGTATAAAGTAAAACGATACGCGGCCCATTGTAAGAAAGCACGCTAAACCGTTTTGTTCGGAACAACGGTCCGAGAGATCGCATCGCCGAGATAAATGTACACTTACAGCGAAACCTATAGCGGATAACCAGACCCTCTCACACTCTCTCTCTCTATCTCAAACCGACACGGCTCAAGTTTCGACGATAGAACTATTTTGGGTTCCGACACGAAACGAACATATTATTCTCGATAGCGGACGAATCTCACGGACACGGTACTCGCGGTACGTTACAATAATATTACCGGGGCATTTTTCGATGAATATCCGCTGCGCGTTCGTTTCGCCCTCCCCTCTAAAACTAAGTTCAGCGAGACGACAGACCAGACTGTCCGTTTAACTTTCGTACCTTCTCCGGTTATTCCGGTCACTTCCCTCTTACTAGTGAGAATGTTTCCTATTAGGATATAATATATATATATACTGTTTTGTTTGCGAATCCATTGCCTACCCCGTATTTGAAGTTGTGACTAAATGTACCGGGGCGCCGACTTCACGGACATTGCGAAATCTACCGATTCAATAATCTATCGTTTATTATCCAGCGGTCAAACAACGAGCAAAACCTTTATCTACCGGATTAATCTACTGGATTTAATAACGATATTGGTCACGAAACGTTTTCTTGAAAATTTCCCGGATAATTATTACATAAACTATTTTCCGCGTTGCTATATGGATTAAAATATAACGAAAATATCTCGTTTGAATCGACGTCAAACGAAAAACGAGTTTTGGTTCCGTAGCCTTTTAACATTTTAAACCGTTATGAGTTTCCGTTCGATAGGTGTCACGATAGTTACGATACGCGACATCTAACCGTAACTTTTAGTGACGTGCCTAGGCCTCTTTTACGGGGGGCGAAATATATTTTCATCCGTTCTTAAAATGGGAAATTTCTTAACAAATATAACAACGCACACATATCGTCACGTATGATTATACGACTAACGTGGGGTGGTGGGTAGAATGCCCAATTCTCCCCTACAGGCACGCCACAGATAACTGTTGTTTGCGTATTGAAATATCCTCGATCCGTAGACACGTTTTTCGAATTTATTTCGACATTCATGCATATTCTATTGTACCTAACGCGCGTTGTCGATCGATAATTCACCATTATCAGCAGAAAATTTACTGTAAAACAACAATATTATTATAATATTCGGAATCCAGTAACAATGACGTATAATAATATTAATGCAAATGAAGTGAACAACGTTGTTTTAATAAAGGTTATTTCGTTTCGCAATTCCTTTATAACAATGTTCCCTTAATATTGTTATTATAATAATGGAAACATTTAACAGCGGAACTTTTTGCGAACCAAAATATTGTATCCGTCATTGTTAAAATAATAATTTACCGTATCCTTGAAAACGCGTATAATACCTTTTAATTGAAATAAAATATTATTACGTTTTTGCAGAGTTGAAACGAATTACGCGATTTTCAACTTTCACGAACTGCAATGTTTAAATGTTATCGTTTAATGTTTAATCATTCTTATCCGTTGTACCTACAATGGTAGTTTTGGAAATACAATTTTTAAATTTCAAGAGTAAAAAAAAAAGCCGGACGCACTTCGTAACTTGGGTAGACCTCCATTGTGTGTGGAAAGTTTAGGAGGTGTTGAATTTACAGTGCAATTTAATTTATTTATTTTTTTTATTTGGAGTGAACGCCACGGTAAATCATTGCAATCAAATAACGATTCTGAGTGGGGCTTGGTTAATCGCAGACATGGTTGTGGTATTAGTTGCGCATCCCCTTGAAATCAAATCGTGTACTACCGGACCGAAAAATCATATCTTTTAAGATACGATGTAAACAATTTATTCCAATGAATGAACGAATGATTTAATTCGTTTAAAAATAATTTGGCTCGTTCGTGGTATTGTTTTCGTGTTGGATTGTTTTTTTTTTTTTTTTTTGTTTTTTTTTTTTTGTATAAAATCCAATTACGCTTAATACATTAATAAATATAAGATTAAAGTTTTAGTGCTCGCCGTACTCCCTATAATAAAGTATAATAATATTGTTGCTGGTCGCCAAACCACAGTTACCGAAATGTACCTGTATTGCCTATAAAAAACGCCTGATAACAAAACGTTTTTGTATTTGTTTACTTGGCACGGTTTTTGAATCGCATTTAGTTAAATAGTCCAACTTAAATTTTGTTTACGATATATTATGTAATATAATATAATTCTTCTATCAGCGCGCTCGAATTGTGATCACTCAAAAATTATAAAGAGTCTGGAATACGAAATGATAACTATAATAAATGTTAACACATAAATCATTTTGAGTTTTTTTTTTTTAATAATATTATTTGAAAATTGGAAAACGTTCCACCTACTGAATTCCCGATTACTCACAGTGCGAAATCCATCTTATTTGTATGGAAACGAAAACACGTCATTATCATTGCAATAATATTATTGTTCTCGGCAATTTCTATTGACATTGAAACACATTTTATTAAGATGACGTTATACTCGCATTTACCGTCTCAGTCCAAACATACAAAAACAATGCTTACGCAGAATAAGTAAAACTAGATTGATTTTGATTTTAGAACAAAAGTACGTATAATAAAATGTATAGAGAATAATATTTTGTAGGCAATGCCATGTGTGTTTTTTGAATTATGAACTATTAAAAAGCTGCAGCTATTTAAAAAAATAAAATAAAAACTTTTTGTTTCCATTCTGCTGTACATCATGCTGTAAATTTTGAATATTATAAAAACCCTATGACGTTCCCTCCAAAATAATGTTTCATAACAGGTACTATTGCACTAAAATCAAAACTAAACTAATTCGACTTATTCTGCGTAAGAATTGGTTTAGTGTGTTACCCGGTGGTTGGACTGAGACAGCAGATGCGGTTATAACGTCTTCTTAAAAGTTATTTACGGACAATCGGAACCGAATGTTACGCCGAGTCGACGTCATGACGAATAGTACAATTTTCTATTGCATATTTTATACTTTGCGCAGTACCACATGATATGGTTGTTATTTATTATTAGCGCGCGTAAATATAGTAATAAAACAAATCGATGGACGTATAGATTAGGAAAGACATAAAAAAAAAAAAAAAAAAAAAAAAAAAAAAAAAAAACCCCGGGTAGTACAATGTAATAATTATTACGATCCTTTAAAAACAATGGCGAACCTTCAGTCGGAATTCGCGTTTAAATGGTATTTTAAATCGAGTAAACCTCACCGCATAAAACTCCGCGATGATTATCTCGCGTGTAGGTAGTAATTTTACTGTTGTCGTTGTGTATATTTCGCGAGGGACGTCGAAAAATGTTTTTTTTATTTCTACCCCCCCCTCCCTCTTTTTAACTTAATTTTTATATCGTGTGATTAAAAATTCAGACGGCGCGATGATGTAAACGCTATATAAAGTGCAGAACTAAATTCGCGGTATGATAATAAAATGTTTTCCGCGACAGTGTAATAATAATAATTGTCATGTCTGGTACCATACAATATAATGTTATTTACACTGTATACATATTGTACATCGGAATTAATTATAAAAGTTTTTATTATTTTTTCGAAATTGGATACGAAATTGTATCACAAATCCTGTGTAATACGGCTAGGTCGGAATTTTTATTTTTATTGTTATGTTCGAGCTTTCTTCGGAAACGCGTGCGGTTCGTTGTACATTTTTAATTGAATCACGGATAAAATTGATTAGTTTTAAAAATGATTACGGATACGTTTCGGTTTTCCGGTAATAATGACGAGAATAATAATAATTATAATAACACAAACGAACTGCGGTGCGGAAATAACTGATGGAAATGTTAAAAATAAAGTCGACCTTAATACCCATTACGTATACACCCGTATAAAAAATTAATTTTCGTAAATGCGTTTAAAATACCGGGTCAACGTGAGAAATATGAAAAAAAAAAAACATATTTTACTCTCATCTTTGAGCGAGCGGAAAAAAATTACCAAAAAAATAATATTAAAATAAAACTACCGAAAAAAAAAAAAAACATTATCGAAATGAAAGTTTCAGGGGGTGTGAGAGAGAAAGACAGCTATGGAAAAATATAGTAATTCCATTGTATAAACACGGTAAACCACGACGGAAACATGTTTTTTGTAGAACGGCTAAACATACATAATCATATACTAACAACGAAATCAAAATAACTTATTTTACGTTTTAAACTGTTGCCATGGACGTGAAAAAGAAAACGCCGACAATTTTCGTCTAAATAATAATTTATATAATAGATACACTTATAGATATACTTTAAGAGGTATCAATTTCTAAATTCGAAATTAAATCGTATTTTATATTAAGAATAATATGTTCAAAGTATTTTGTCTTACTTATTCGAATACAATTTTTAAATACTTTTCAGTCACATAATGATAATTAACTTAAATTTTAATACGGCTATGCCATCAAACTTTTATAGTTACATACGGTATGATTGAAGTTATCAGTGTGATTACGGTCATGAAAGTTTTAAGTTTTAGAAGGCATGTTACATTCGCATAATTCGCATAACAGTTCCACGGTCGCACAACGAGCAATAACATAACGGCACCAAATGTTCTGGTCAAGAATTTAAAAAAATCCTTATGAAATTCCAACCCTGGTTCAAGGTGGTTACGACCATATTTCCCTGATTATTACTTATATTATCTATAATAGTATACGAGTCCTATAACTATGACTTTAGAGAGCGTTAGCAGGACGTGACTTTTTGACGAATTTGTTAAGAAAATTCGGTGCCGCTCAACGTTCTGATCCAATATAGGACGTTGTGCGACCATAGTTATCTATATACGTGGCCACCGTCATGGTACACGCTCTCGGTTTCTGTATAAGCATTGCAGTTTCAGCATCTAGGAAGCATTCCACGTTTGTAATTAGTACATTTCAATCGTGTGCGCGCGAAAGTGTTATATTGTAGTTAGGATAACGTATATTTTTACGAAGTGCTGATGGTGGCTCAGTGATCTAATACGGTATCCATGTAGCGTTGACTTCCCCCTGTTTTTCACCCTGTGACCAATTATATTTTTTTTACATATTTTAACTGACCGTGGTGGAGGATCTGTGTTAATATGGCCACCACACTACCGAAATCGTTTATTGAATTATTCTAATACAGCTTTATGCAAGTACGAGCGCGGACTGATTCACTGCGTTCCCTATAAATACAACAATTTTTCCTCTGTGACCTACCACCAACAATGCCTAAAACGTCGGTTTGGCATATAAAAAAATGACGCTTATTTTCGTTTAAGTTTCGACACGGGCGAACGGAGGAGGGCGAAGTCCCCAAAACGAATAAATTGCACGTTAATAACGTTGATGAATTGCCGGTAAACGTGAATCGACAGACTAGAATGGATCTGGTGCCGGAACGGTTCCCGGTATATTAACATGCATCCCGGCTTGTGCATTACGCATCGAATATTTTTTATTTTGTACTCACTGGCAAGGCGGTTAACGTTAAAAGCGATTGTCTCGTTTCGCTCATTGACAATCGGTGAATTTTGTGTTTGAATAGAATTTCAAAAGCATTTTGCACGATGGTCGTACTCGCACGCGAACTCGCATCAATTTATTATAGTAATTACGTTATTTATTATTATTTTTTTTTTTTACGTTCTCGTCGCAAATATTGTCAATGAAACCGGTCTGAAAGCGGTGGGCACGACTATAATACGATTATAATACTACATAATATACCTGCTATATTTGAATGATATTGTAAAATATATATTTAACGCCACTTTTATGTTGACCGGATGTGGCGGCAACGTCCTCGGCCACCGCCGTCGCCGCCGTCTGGCCCGCGGGAGATTTATCGACAACCGGTCACCGGGTCGCAGTGCGTGGGCCACGGCGAGACCGAACGTCGACATTACGATATTTCCCGCCATAATACGGGCGATTCGAGCGCGAAAAAAAAGCAAAAAGAATTACAAACGTAAATCATTACCTACCTATATTACATTATAGTAATATAATAATGTTGCGCCGTACAATATTCAACGGGGCGGAATCGGGCGAGACGGCGATAAAAAAAAAAAAAAAAAAATTAAAAAAACTGAGAAACCAACGCGACAAGAGTGTAAAACCGACGGCGAACGTCCTATTTTTTTTTTTTTTTTTTTCACACGCCAAATCGTTTTCGCATATATTTAAATACAGTCGTACCTGTACTATAGTACATGGGCCGCAGGTAGACAACTTACACACGTGTGTGTGTGTGTGTGTGTGTGTGTGTGTGTGTGTATATGTGTTTGTGTTACCGAGTTACGCGCGAGACTTTGCGGCGGTGACTTTATCGGCGAAATTTATTATTATAGCGATATACAGGGTGATTTATTTTCCCCCTGTAACATTGCAGTGTCTCCGGCACTCGGCTATTGTCTCGCGGAATTACTCCGACAATAACGAAAATATCGAACAATTTTACGTATGCACGAGCTGCATACGCATTGTATTTGAAACCCTCTCTATACCGACGATTTATTTTGATTTTGAAACTGGCGCCTATAAATGTGAGATCGATAAATATTGAAATTGATTTTGTTCGGCGATGAGACATTTTTAATTTCGTCAGGCCGTTACATCGATAACGTTGCGATTGTATTATATACCTGCACGCGTACGTTTTTTTCGAGAATTTTTTCGGTTTTAAAATAAAGTACCGCAGGCCAAACGTTTGGCCTCCTCTTTAGGTACCGCGCGAAAAAAAAAATCACATCTTCGCGAAACCGATACGGCTTATTGGCTACACTCAGAATCTAAATTAATTTTATTTCGTAACACGTTTATAATATAATATCAATTCAAACGCTGTACGTTGCACTGGCAATATTACATTCATATCAACCGTGGTTTATTATCGTCAGTAGCGTATCGAATAGGTTTAAAAAAAAAAAAAAAAAACATTCATAAAAGCAAGAGTATACATTGTGTACGGCGTTTGGGGAGGTCAATACTTCCATCGCGCTAACCCCCCACCGACCCTCGTGGATAAGCCACCGATTATTATATTATGATGCGCCGCGTTTCTGTACGTGCACAGTGGACGTTATTGCGGAGGGAATAAGACACGCAAATCGATAGGTATAAATAGGTGGTAAAGGGGTGGGGCACAGACCCGTGGATCGAGACAATAACAGTATTGTGTCTTACCGATAATCGATTACCCTGTATAACGCACAGTGTATATTACACACTACAACAACAACGATATCATATTATACACACACACACACACACACACGCTGATTCACTGCACGTCATAGTGTGTAACGCACCACACCGTATAACATTAAACGCCGCGGTACGCCCACTGCACGACCAGTCGTGTATCTATCGGAAAGGATTAGGTACGTTATTATATTCTGTATCGGGAAATATAATAAAACGTTAATAATGCGCTTATTGTTCAGGTATTATCCAGGTATAATACACTTACACGGTCCGGTTTCGATTGGCCGTTTTATATTTCGGCATATTACAAAACCGGGTTCCGATATTGTACGTTCTATCCGTACGAAATATAATATCGAACTCCGTTTCATTCCGAACGTACGGGTACGTTGGGGTTTGGGACGGGATTCGACGGCTGCCGGAACAATCGTCAGACAATCCGTACATAATGCGATTACGCTGCGCGCCATGTTATCGTCCCGGGCAAACGACGGTTTCGTTGTGTACACAAAATACAAGGCGTACCGGAACAAAACACGGAAAATAATAAGAATACTCGCGTCGAATAATAATAACAGTAAAAAAACGCCAATCCGCACGGGTATAGCGGGCGTAACGCTCCTCTCAATATAGAACGCAATATTATAATTAGTGTTTTACGCGAGACCACAGATGAACACTGCAGTAGCTATTGTTGTCGGTGAGAAGTCAGTCGATTCGGTTAGTTGAATTCGGGTAATTATTCGTACGTATTAATAAAATCGTATCGGTTCGCGCGCAATCGCAAAATAAATAACAACGATTTTAGTATACATGCAATGCTAAGTGTGAGGTTCGCGCGTTAAAAAATAAAATGTAGTGTAATTAAAAAAAAAAAAAAAGGGCTTCAACAAATTCTAAAAATGTCCAACAAGTCTGTCTAAACGCCGTTGGACGCGTTTCGAAAAATTCTGCTAACAATGTAATGCCAACTTCACACTTCTCGATTATTCGTGATTTTGAAGAAATTTTTTTTTACGAACAACTCAACGATTATGGAACATTTAAATTCTGAACGCAGAAAATAATCAATCGGTTTTACTATTAGGCGTTTTTATTTTTATTTTTTTTTTCTGACTGTTAAACAATTACTGTTCTACCAGAAAGCTCGCCTTGGTTATGAAACGCGAAATGAAAACTCTGTCTGTTTATTGCGTTGATTGATGAGTTAATTTTATTTGCAGTTTTCTTCATAACTGAGCAAACCGAGAAAAACATAGGGAAAACGGAAAAGTTTACAACATTAACGGTTCCATTATATTCGATTATTTTTTCGTGATTTGCGGTTAAAACTAATCGTAGAGATTTGATATTTTTCCAGAACACATTTACTATTTGCCTTTTCTAAGTGTGGTGTAGGGATTAGTAGTGCCTACGTATGTTTAGTTTTTGTATTATTTTATAAGCGAATAGAATTGTTTTAGCCGAGCATAAATACTGGAAAATATTACCTACGCGAGATTCATCATAACGCGTAAAAAACAAAAATACTATTCGAATGCGATATGAAATGTTTCGTGTTATCGTTTGAGTAAAACACACTTAAGTGCACTTAGGATCGTGCTAAATTGAATTGAAGCGACCGAGTGGAAAGTTCGAAATGCGATAAAACATACAGCAGTTCATACATTTTATCGTTAAAACGAATAATTTTTTTTTAAACGATAATATATGAATACCGACTTTTTTTTTTTTGAAAATTGTATTTAAATTTTGTTTCCGATCCGTCGCCCTGAGATTTATATAATATTGACATAAATTCGGTCCGCTTTGAACGGGCACGGGCCGATGGTCAACGGAAACGAAAATAATTGTTTACCGCAGTCCGTATTACAATATATAAACACAACGCACCCCTTATCCCGTAATGTCAACATTTTTATTTATTTAGGAAACTAAACTGCGAGTGCCGCTGTGCCGTCGGTTTGACCGTTTTCCGTTTTGTTTAGAATATATTATGTATATTATTAGTTTCTGGTTTTATTTATGGAAAATGATTAGAATAAGCTCAGACTGCATAATATAAAATAAAAAAAAAAAAAAAAAAAAAAAAAAAAAAGAAAAGAAGAAAAGAAGAAATGCGCGTTGTCGATGTCGTAATAATAATAATATNGAACGTGCACGGAATATTATAATTTTATGTTTTTCGGGGTACGGACTACCGTATGGGAAAATCCGTGATATTAAATTTCGGTTATATAAGGCCATGGTTTTTTTTTTCATTTTTAAATTATATTTTTTATAGTTTGATTGAAAAAAAAAACAGGTAATAATTTGTCCATCGATTGTTTTCGCATCGGCGAAATAATATAAAGGTCACGAAAAAAAAAAAACCATTTAAATGATGACGGTAATTGCGTAGGATACGTATAAGTACAGAACGCAATATTCCGAAAAAAAAAAAAAAAAGAAAAGAAGAAAAGAAGAAATGCGCGTTGTCGATGTCGTAATAATAATAATATAATGCATTTTTATCAATTTTTTCCCGACAAAGAAAAGGCGTGAAATAGAAATTTATTGTACGCGACGTCGGAAATATATTTTTGTCGAATGCCGATACGCGAGAGAGTCGAAATATATTACGTACGAGTGTTTTTAACGATTTTTGGCACACTTGGAATATTTTCGAACCCACGCGTTGTAAACCATGCATTGTAGAGCGAATCATAGGTGGGCAAACATAACGATAGAGTTCAACTACGAAATAGGTTAGTTTTTTTTTTTTTTTTGCAAGTCAAAGCACATCGCTGCATAACGATAACTTCTTTCCGTTTCTCTCCGTCTCGAGTTGCGAAAACTCTTCGATAGAACTTGTCGATTCCTTCTCGCTTTTATCGATCCGTCACTGTTTTATAGGCATCTATACCCGCGGTGGTCCAGTTTTTTGGACATCATTTGTCATTCATTCGGACGTTAAAGGACGTGATCGAACCTGCAACTCGGACTCTTGTGTCGGCTTTCGGCTACTACTATATATTGGTTTTCCGAATAATTCTGGACCTTGTTCGATCTTGTTCCACGCGTTTGCGTCTCACAGTTTCACGTTCTAAGTCCGTATGCACATTGATCGGGAATTTTTTCTCCGCTAATAATTTATTACCATTCTCCCGGATTGTCGGCCGCGTTTCACGCGCCCACCTCGTGACTGCAGGTCTCGTTATGACCGTTATTCTTTCGGTTCTTTTAATACCCCCGCGGTTGTAATTGCTGTTGTTTAAGTCCTAAATATTTGAAACTGACAGGTTTCGATTCTTCAAATACAGAACCCGTAAATCCCAGTCGTGCGCGTCGCATTTTCCGTCTGTTTTTCCGGAGACTAATAATAACAATAGCAGTATTATGCTTATGTATTTCGCTGTGTTTTGTTGTGCTCTCCTTGCCGACCGGTAACATTTTTTTTTTTTTTTTTTTTTTTTTTACATCAAAGACTCGGTTGCCGCCGCCTTTTGTGCGAGTCTCGCTCAGTATCACCTAAAATTACGGATTTTGCGCGTTTACATTGTATACATTATGCACGCGAGCGTATAATAATATGACGTATGTACATGTACGCGTGCAGCTCGCAAATTCCACCGAATACTTTACTAAATTAAATATTTGATTCCGATTTGCGTATAACAATATCAGAGAGTTTCGAAAACCTAAATACCTATATTATATATTATTATACGTGTACATACGTGCTCGCGTATGCATATACCTGTATTTGGGAGTATATAGTCGCGGGAATGTGCGTAATTTATATTTTCCGGAGTGCCTTTCGTAGCGAGTTCATTAATAATATGTAAAACGAGAAATGCACGCGTACCTATATGCATGTACATTTATATACGTGTACGTGTGTTTGTGCACAGTGCCTGTACGTTTATTAATACACAAACACACACGCGCGCACGTGCGGGTTTCGGGTTTTGAATTATTATAAAAAAATAAAAATATGAACGCAATAATGAGAAAAAAAAAAACAAAACAAACAAACTATAATGATATATATTGATTATTTCGTCGGTTAAATGCGAAACGTATTTCGCAGAAGTTACGGACGCAATATTATTATTTCCGGGGTTCGGTGCGCGCATTTGCGTGAAACGAATATAATTGCGCGCGTACGCGTAGTAATATTGACAAAACGACGCGCAAAAAACATAAAAAAAAAAAAAAATCTCGCACGGACCGCGATGATAACGTACAATACGGGTTATTGAAGGGCCGCATTATAATATACATATAATTACGACAAGGTCTAACAAGTAAAATATGCAAAATTAATAATATTAATTAATTACAGGTTTGAATTCCGGGGAATACTGTTGATCCGCGGTACGAACGTATCGCGAAAACTTGTAAAAAAAAAAAAAACCAAATTATCTCTCACACGAATCCATATCAAATAGTTTTAACGCCATCGTATCCGGCTTATCAAACGACGGCTATCGTGGATTTCGAACTTCTTAAAACTAAACGGCTCATATGACGAGATCATCGCTGTTTAGTAAGTAGGAAGTCGGGAATGTGTAGGGTACACGGAGCTGTTTGATTTATATATTTGTGCAAGGATAACCGTTACTAAAGAAATACGGTTCTGAGTCAATGTGCGATTTTTCAATGTTTTGAAACGGCCCGTGATTCATACTGTTTTCGAACCCGACCCCGTGTTAAATTTCCAAGCATTTATGTTCGGCCGAAACAATTTTATCCGCATAAAACCTAATGAAAACTAAAAAAAACCTAGAAAATCTCAAATGCCAACAAATACCCACCTTTATGAATCCCCAGAATGTTTTGGGAATTCGGCCGGATTTCGTAAATGTATAAGTATTTTGTGAAAATATCAGGTCTCTACGATTATTTTTAATAATATGCGGAATGAGGGGAGAGTCATTGAGATAGTATAGGGAATTGCCGCGAATTTTATTCTAAATAATAATATCCGATTGAAATATTTTCAGTATTGTGATTTGATGATCTGCACCATGGCAATTGATGCAAAACTAAAAAAACCGTATACCTAACGGAATCATTAACGCTTGCGAACGCTTACAGACCCGAATTAAAAACACACAAAAAAAAAAAAAAAAAAAAAAAAATAACACAACAATGACGTTTAACATTTACGAAATATACGAGGTGTGGCTATTAAATAACGAGACTGGTTACGAAAAAGTGTTTTGTTTTAAAAATTATTCCACAACCGAATGTTCCCTTTCAATATACTCTCCTTCCCTCTTCACACGCCGTTTCATTCGTTTCTTCCGTTGCTCGAGGCAGTGCTGGAAGTCTGTTTTCGTAAGACCATTCAGGAGTTCCGCCGATTTTTGTTTCACCTCTTCCATCGACTCAAACCGGATTTCTTTTAAGGCAGACTTTATATTCGGAAACAAATAAAAGTCGCAGGGTGCCAAGTCGGGTGAGTAAGACTCGTGTTCGAGTACTGGAGTGCCTTAAGCGGCCAAATAACGCTTCACGCTTTATCCTGGTGCAAGATCCACGACTTGTTTTTCCACAATATCGACCGTTTCTTACGAACTCATTCGCGCAATGTTGCCAAAACTGTCAAATAGTAATGTTGGTTCACAGTTTGACCCTCTGGAACCCATTCAGTCATCACGATGCCGTTGATATCGAAGAAAACGGTTTTGAATTTGGATTACGACTGAATTGGATTCCGGTGCACTCTCGACCTTCAGAAAATAATTTATGCCACTCAAAAACACGCGCCCGAGATAGGAAATCCTCACTATAGGCCTCTTTTAACAACTTATAGCACTCAGTTGGAGTTTTTTTTTAGTTTAACGAGAAAAAAACACGTTCGTTTCAAACCACTACTGCACAAATACTATAATAGTGACGAAAATGTGTTTTGGTACGTTCACAGATAAGATATCTAGATACCCAACGCATTACTCGTTTTTTTCACTGCCCATCTAGGGCGCCCTCTAGGCGAGTAGTCTCGTTATTTAATAGCCACACCCGGTATAACGTTATATTTCGGTCTTCAATAAATTATATTACATGTTCATTGTTTCGTATATATATATATATATTCGCTTAAAATGGTAATTTTCAAATAAACAGTGAGTACAGTTTCCCTCCCCCCCCACCGTATAACTAGATAAATTCAAAACTCGTAACGGACGTCGATAAACGTAGCCGATGAATACAAAAAACATTAAATCTCACAGTGTACACAGTTTCGATTTAATAAATGCGTATTGTATTGTACACGCACGGCGAACGCGAATGTACGCTGCAATTAAACAGACCAAAAGAAAAAACGAGAAAACATAACGTCACGTTGAAATATCGATTTTCGCGTGTGCCAATGCGATTTTTTTTTATCAATGTTATTTTCGTACTAATCTGGTTAATAAAAAAATGCGGCTATCCGAAACAGAAACAAAAACAAAACAAAAAAAACTGCACGCGGTTCCGGATTTAATTTCGTAAGGTTTACGGCGTGAAAACGAAACCGTATATCTTTCGGCGGACGGTTTTTTTATTGCGTTTACCGCGCGCGGACATGCCGCCGCGCGTTTCACGGTAACGCTTGCAGAACTCACGTTTCGCGGATAGATTTCTCCGGTTCCGCGCAATAATAACGGCAATAACAATTACCGAGCGCGCGTTCCCCGCCGGGGCCCGGACGGGACCGGCCCGAACCCGTTGACGTCACGTGCTCGCGCTTTCCGGGAGTATCCGCCGGAACGTGCTCCGGCAACCGCAACAGCGCGCAATACGTGTGTGCGGTGCGCGCGTATACGTTTTCCGCCGTGTTCGTATATTGTCGTTCGGTATTGTCACGGCGACGCGTACCCGATGCCGGGCGCGCCCCGATAGATTCGGCGGGGCCCGGGGCCGCGCGGCGGTAAACTATCGCCCGGCTGCGGCGCGACGGCCACGAACCGGGGCGACGTTTTTTCTCTCTTATTCTCGTCTTATTCGATTGAAAAGAAAAAAAAAAAATTCCGTAACGGTACACCGGATCGGACCGGTGATACGTTTCGAATCGAAATCGTGGCCGCGCCGAGGGTGCCTAGCGCCCTAGGACGCCCCACGTTTTTCGACGGACATCGGGGTCTAGGCACTGGACACGACGATTGCCCTGGACGCCGACGACGCTTGGCGCGGTACCCCGTTCGAGAAATTAACGCGTTGACGACATAATCTTATAATTGTTCGCTTCGAGGCCCGAGTGAGTTTAACCGCGGGTCGCACTTATCCAGTGACCGGTGTTTATTTTACACGTTTAGTAAATTGATACTTGCGCGGTTTTTGAATTTCCGATGGCTTATATTTTCGATTATATTATACATAGTGTTAGTCGACAATGATCGCATTGACCATTTATCATAACTTTGGAACGGACTTTAATGCCGTAAAAAATAAGAAAAATGTCCTAAAAAAATACGACTTAATGCCGTAAAAAAATGCTTTAATATCAAAAAATGCACCAAAAAAAAAAATGCCCCGAAAAACATTAATTTTGATGAAGTTATGACTCAACTCAACAGTGCAATACAAAATTACAATTTAGATAAATAAATAGATTATCTTATTTTTACTTGTATTTACGTATATACGCGTGTCAACAATAATTTCGTCTGGAGTCAGGGTTTATCCGATCGGTAAAAACATAATATATATTTAGTTTTAATTTTTTAGAACGAATGTTAATCTACATTTATATCGAATTTTATCCATTCCGATACAAAAATGATTTAAAAACATAATAATGCCCTAAAAATATAAAAAAAAAAATGCTCTAAAAATGTAATAAAGTCTTAAGAATGCAAAATAAAAGTTACATTTCTTAATTCCTTGATGTATGAAATGGACTTTGTGCTTGGAAAGCAATGTTTTCTGACATTCAGAAAAAAATGCAATTTGCATTCAAATCCGTATCAAATCCTAATCATAACCTGCGACCGGCCGACACAATCATTACGGTATTTATATTTTATTATTAATATTCGCAAAAACATAATACGGTTCTTTGTTATCGAGACGAAAACACGAATAATTTTAACAATTTAAATTTCAAGTCCAATATAATTCGTGATGGGAATCGAGGAGATAAAAGGAATCATAACAACATCATAATATTATTATTGTTATCACCGTCCACCATACCGAATGAAAGTATTTCCACGTGTTATAAACACTGCAGTAGACGCGGGAATTCGCTCGAGTCGGGATTTTTATCTATATACCAAATAACTAAATTATAATATTATTTACTTAAAAGTGTTTTTGCGATTCTCACATTCTCTTTATTGTCATCCTGAAATCCCGCTTTTTGTTCTTGGGCCAGTCAAAAAGCACGGGGGAGAAGGGTTGACCGAAAAATATGTGTTTTGAAACACCCGTCGGAAAAATAAAAAGGCGGGTCGCATACCTTAAACGCCGTTGACTTCAATATGTTCACCCTAAACAGCGAACGTTTGGTGTTGTATAATATACTCGAGTATCAAACGGCGTTCGGCGGGATTCTTCAAAGGAAGGGAAGTAGAAAAATGATTTTCAAAAGAAGCACCCTCTTTATCCTCATGTTTCATCATAGCAAAAGGTTGAATCGGTACGGTGAAAAATGTCTAAAACGGACAGACTCCGAGGGACCGAAAACAATTTTCGTTTAACAGAAATGTGAATTTCATTTTTCGACTATTCAAATGTTAATGCACTCTAACATTCGCATGTACGAGAGTACATCAAATAGTTAACCGCTCTCCAAATCGGGCCAGATTCCAATAATAAGTAAAATGATACACGGGCATCGCCCGTCCAATGAAAACAGATTCTTTTTTTTTTTCGCCCTAAAATAGCCAAAGATAATTTGAGTGCGAGAGCGCCCTTTTTATCCTAAAAATGTGATATAGCTAAGGACAGAACTACGAATTATATCCGAAATGCAGTGTGCATCTCTTATCTGGCATTTAAATTCAATAACTGAGTCGCATAACTCGACTAAAGTTCTGAATAATTCTCCGTGTTCCACCTTCCTCATGTCAATGTCACACTAATAGGATTTTCTATTCGGGATATCTTGATATACGGAAGAATTATTACAAACATCTTAATTGACTGCCCGGAATTATTGGAAAATATTAACTCTGACATTAACCTCAATACCCGAGAGGGAAACAAACATTGTATTTAAATAATGTAAAAACTGGTTATGCATTTGACTCCGCGCGCAACGTTTTGATAATATGATTAGGAAACAATATATCAATATCCAACCAGCGGATTTTCGTTTAGACTCATTTTACGAATTTCCGTCAAACATTTGATTACATGTGATGCACATTGATCACAGTAACGAAACAAAAAAAAAACAAAAAAAATCGATTTTCATATGGATATTATACAGCATGTGTATTGTATATTATATCCTTATATATTTACCATTAGTTAATTAATTAAGACAAAAAAACTGTACGTATTATTTTCTGTTGTTGAAAATGTAATTAGAAAATGATTCCCGTTAACAAAGATTATTATTAGTATTGCTGAAACATACCTGTACCACAATAAATTACTATTCATTTGTCTACCTGTCATCGGAAAAAAAGAGAAGTATATTACGTATGTTATGCGAAATATTTTCGTCTCCTCCCTTGAAGCTTGCCAAGGGCCACTCCTGTGCTATTATCAGTTAGATAATCCGTCGGTGTTTATAATATTTAAATATTAACGTATTGTATCAAACCAAATAAAAAAAAAAAAAACCCTTGAGCAGATTTTTCTTTCAGTGGACTTGTTGCCGTTACAATATTAGTTATACAATACCTATTAGATTTTTTTTTTTTTTTAAAAATTCATCTAAAATAGTATTGGTCGCCAAATTTTTATTGCATTTTTTACAGTAGTTTTGATTATGTTTTTTAAATACATTGACACCCATTCACCACGTCTACCTCTCCTCTCTTTCAAGTATACAAATTATCTTATTATCATCTTCCGGCAACAATAGCGAATCGAATAAAACAAATTTTCAACAAAATAGATAAATTAGTTCTCGAGATTTTCGGTGACCTACAAACAGCCCGTGGGAACGGGGGTTGGAAGTTCAAACCATTAAAATGCACTTCCTCGACAGCAGTTCTATTTATTTATACAAATTTTAACCTAGTAATTTACTTTGATGTGTCTTTAGGGATATTTAAAATCCAGTAATTCCACTTTTAAATATGAAATGTGAACATGCAAATGGTTGGTGAGAGGGTTGAAAGAAATCATCATAAGGCACGTCCTTGATACTTACGTCATGCCCGTACTAAATTTCACCTTCCTATACAAAATTTTAAAATAAACCACCTTTCTCCTTAGACGATATGGTGAAAATCACATAGAAATTCAACTAAAATTATAACACTTCAATCGGCCTATAAAAATATCTCTTATTCCCGATTTCGATCTTATTTTGTTTAGAGAAAACCATTAAAAGTGTCCAAATATATGTGTATAATATAATATAACCGACACTGAGAAATAATACCGTACCATAGTTTTATAAATTAGACAAGAAGCGCGAAGTCTTTTTGAAAAATGCGCAGAATAAATTAAAACAACCAAAAAAAAAAAAAACAAAAAAAAAAAAAAAAAACAAAAACGCGGTACGAATCATAAGCTAAAGTTAAAGTAAAGCTAAAGTCGAATATTATATTTCTTATCGATTATGACGTTTTTTTTGTTTTTTTACGTTTTCTAGTAGTTTGTACATGTACTNCAAAAAAAAAAAAAAAAAAAAAAAAAAAAAAACGATTTATTTTAATACTCTTTTATCTATGTATCCCAGAAATAATAATAATTTGTAAAATTAATTTTAATATAGGCTCAAGACGTGCAACCAGAAATGAAACATTTCCAGTCGACACTGCAAACAATAATAAAAAAAGCGGCCAAGTTTTTTAAAAAAAAAATAAAAAACAAAAACGCGGTACGAATCATAAGCTAAAGTCGAATATTATATTTGTTATCGATTATGACGTTTTTTTTGTTTTTTTACGTTTTCTAGTAGTTTGTACATGTACTAGTATTCGGTCGTATTTTATCGTTTTACAAAGAACGTTTGTACATTGTACAAAATATATACGGCGCGAGGGGGGGAGAAACTCAGACTCTATAGTGACGGGGCTCTTCCGCACGTGTTTAATAAATTGCGAATGTTGTTTTGTATTTCGGAAGAGGGGAGGGGGCGCTCGTACGCGTAGAACACCGCGGTACTGTTCGGAACCACTACCGCGGTCTGCGGTCATCCCGCAGTAACGCCACTGTAGGTAAGTACTTGTAAATTATTCCCGGTTACGTCACTACACGGCACCGGTGCAGTTGAACGTTCCCCACGGAATATATTTTAAACGGAAATGCGGCGACTATCCCGCCATCCAGTATAAATAATATTGTTGTGCGCGTCGTCGTCGCATATAAATATTACGCCACCGATACGCGAGGCACGAAAAACAACAAAAACAAACGCGAGGGTTAAATACGAAAATCTGCATATTCTCGGAGAGCATATATTATTATACCTGCAGTCGTACCTTCATGTGTACCCTGAGAGAGAGAGAGAGAGAGATAGAGAGAATCACTACGCTGTATATTATAACGTGCCATGCATTATTCAATGATCGATAATAATACACGCGCACGCACACGGGAGCCCCTGTTGAAGCGCATTTACAAACACGCACTCGTATATTATTATTATTATTATTATTATTAGATTGGGTATATTATTGTTGTCGTCGTCGTAGGTATACGCGCACGTCCGCCGGAGGTGCAAAGCGAGTCGCCTATGCACAAAACGCGACCGCGAGATAATGCGGTCTTATAAAACTATTATAATATATATTATTATCTACACCGGAGATCCGAGGCAACAACGACGACGGCCGCCCGGTGTAACGCCGGTGCACGGCGTTTAATCGGGACGTGGCGTACGTGTAAACACATCGTATAGACAGGCAAGTAAGTACGCGGTATCCGCTGGTCGCGGTGACGGCGGGCCGGAGACGAGCGATTTCGTTCGGGATTTCGAACGTGCGGCGACGAACGTCGTATTGGTTTTGCTGCGACGCGTGTTTTTTGTTTTTAAATTTTCGATTTCTTCTGTCAGCGAACAACGGTGACTGACCGCAAAAATCTTCGTCCGATCAAAAAAAAAAAAAATGACACGAGACCATTTTTTTCGTGACATTTCGGGTCTGGTCGGAGTATTTCGGAATGGACACGTGTAATCATTGGCGCACATCGGGTGTGAATTTAAGGGGTACCGGAATAATTTACGGTACGCTCCTACGGCTTTACGGCTACGGATTGCTGTTTAATGTTAATACGAAAGCTGAAACGTGCATTCACACGATACACTGTTTTAATCGTGAATTCTCAGACATTTAATGGAAAAAAAAAAAAAAATAAATATTTCGTCCGTACCGATAAACCACGGTAGTTTACAAATAACCGGTGAAATACTGAAATAGATTATTCAGCGAAACCGGTGGTGGCAAACACCTCCTAGCACCCCCTACGCGCACCTACGAGCAGGAATGCATTCCGGAACACAAATACGATAGAAAAAAAAATAAAGTATTTTCAACGTGTTCAATAAAAATCCGTCAAACACTGTTTTTCGCGTATTTAAAACGCCGAGAAAGTTTTTAAAATACGTGCATTCGGATGCTTGGCGAGACTGCCGCGCGCTCAGTGCGGGGGGCAGCCGAACGCCAGCGAAAAGATTATTATTAACCGTATATCCGCGGAGGATGATGGTATACGTATTACGTATTATTATCGTACACGACATTATAATGTTTCGGTCCGCCGGTCTTCATAATATGTGCATAATATAATACGCGCTCGAGTAAATACGGAAAAAAAATCCCAACAATGATATCGGTATAATATTATTATAACAGGGGAAAAAAAAAAAAAAAACGGGTCGAGTTTACCCGCGAATCCTCGGTTTTTTTTTTTTTTTATTTCGTCCTTTCGTTTCGTTTTTCCGCTGTCCTACGAGGTTTTAATAATAATTCGGGTCATTAGTATACCTGCAGCGTTCGGTAGTCCGACCAATTACAATACATTTGTTTTTTCGATTTTGACGAACTGTATTTTTGCACCAAGTGCGACTATACAGTTTTTATGTTCGTCGAACTGGCCGCGTAGTAGTGTTTCGCATTCGATTCAATTGTCCGGTGCACGAACGGCACTGTGAACAGGGGCGCCGTGTACAGGGAGGCCCTGGGGACGCAGCCTCCTACAAACCCGGTAAAACGGAGCTTAGCCCCTCCACGGGGGTGGGGGACTTATATTCTTATATTATGAAAAAAAAAAAAAAAAACATCAATATTTGTCATATAAATCCTCAAAGTAATATTTTTATTTACAGCAAATTAATTGAGAAAGACAAACGGTTTTTTTTTTTGATATTCTATGCGTTTATAAAATAGCGAGCCCACCGTGACATTTTCAAAACCCGGCGCCTCTGACCGTGAACGTACGTCCCGATATTGCGCTACGCGCTCGCGTAATCGATACACACGGATATATTCGGCCCTTGCACGGACACCGGCACAAGAGAGTGTGGAGAATCCGAAACATCAAGGATATTAAATAACTCGGTGCCGGTACAGGTACACCGGCACAGTGGGCGAAATAAAACGACAATACTCGTTCGGGCCGGCCGCCGTGCCTGGCGAAACGCAGAAACACCCGATACGATGTGATTTTCCAACAGTGAAAAGACCGCTGGGAAGTCCCGAGATGGAAAGATCAAGTGACCTTAAACGCGCGGCGAGTGAAACCGCACGCAGATTTAGGAGTCTTGGCGAGTGACGGGGACAGACGGCGTAAAATAATATGTTTGTTAGTAATAACGCCGTGGTCTTAAAGGTCGATAACTATGCAAGAGGAGGCGAAAAATCGTTTGTTTCTCACAGTACGCGCGCGCGTAGGTACGACAGTGCGATAAATTACGGGCAGGACAGCGTTTGTTGTTTTTCCGACGAGGGCGTAATACCTACTAATCTATTTGTCGCCGTATAAAACCGGATCGTTCGGCGCGGCCGGGCGCCTACCCCCCCCCTCCCCCCGGTCAAAATAGTGTGTAATTTCGAACGATTTTTCGATTGAAAATATCGATTTCGACACGTCGACACGCCGCACACCGCACCGTTCTCCCGGTCGGGTCTTGCGGTCTTCGGTCACCGGGACACGTCACTACAAGCCCGCACTTTCTACAGTATTATAATTATCGAAATGATTCTACTGTTGTCCGGGAAGGTCAACCGGCGGAAACGATTATTAGAACGCATTTATTTCGTTTTTTTTTTTTTTTTTTTAAAAATGGCGATCGTTTCGCAGTGAATAATAATAACAGTTACAGTTTGCAGGAGTTATTACGCCAATAAACTGTATTAAAAGCGCCCGGGTATATTATTATGATTTAGCGCAGTTTCGTGTTTTTCGTTTAAAATACCGCAATATACTGTACAATATACCGCCGTGTCGTCTGTTATATTATCGTTTCGTTTAATTTAGCGTGTTGCCGATACCGCACTCCGCGAATACAAATATTCTACTATCAGTAAGATAACATTATGCGCATTATAAAGTTTTCAAACGAGTACCGTTTTATTATTGTTCTCATCAGAAAACACATACAATGTGTATCTATTGGAATGGTTAACATTTTTAGACAAACATTACTCTATAAACCCTGTCGTACGCCGGAGTATCGGCACTAGGCAATATATGGTAGGGTAGTATCACGGGAGGGGGGGAATGGGGGGGAGACGCAAAGTACGTACCGAGCGTGTCTATGTTACGTAATAGATATAACTCATTGTAAGGCTTCCGTTTGAAAGCGGAATTCCAGCGACGTCGTCTGTCGTGTCGTATTCGTGGACCGTATAGATGTACGATAATGCGCCGATAACACTAAACCAATTACAGATCCGCTGTAATCCAAACGAGAGAAAAGTTGAAATCAGTCCAACTCTGCAAATGGCTCGATAGGATTCGGTAACCGAATGTTATCGAGTTCGCAAAGGCCAATCAGAATACGAAAAAAGATACACGGCACGACATCGTGTAGCGGTATTCCGACCTTAATTTGTTTTGCATACGCTTTTGTTTGCGACGTCTTTGTGTTGATTCGTTGACATTGTGCAAGACTGGACATGTTGATGAATAACGTAATATACTATCAGACCATCGAGAGTTCAAACAGTGAATGAATTGCGATGTAATGTTGTGTTAAAAATTAAAACGAATCTAAATTAACTCATTGCGACACATAATGTTTCAAAACGAATTCTATTATTTTTTTAAATTAATGTAAAAATAAAATCAGTTAGGTTAAAAGCTGAGTTCATAAAATATCAAAGGTAAAGTTCAAAGTTAAAAGTATAACTTGGCTTTTAACTTTTTAACTCGTTAATGACTCCCAGCTTTGAATAATTATTGTGTACTCGTAGCTACGTTATAATAACATAAAGCTGTTAAAACGGCGGAGCTCAATAACTTGGGTGGAAAAACATTCGAGTTTGTCGAGATAAAATTGCCTCGTGCGTATAATTTTTCTGCGATTTTTACGAGAAAAAAAAAACGTAAATGTTTGACTTTCACTTTGCTATAATATAATATTATTGCGTTTAGTCAAAAACAACTATACATTATATAAGTGCGGAATCTTTTATGAAATAATTTGTTATTAAATTTTTCATATACGAATATTATTGTATATTTATACACAAAACAATAACTGCGCAGCAGTCTATCTGTAAATATTGTTGCCGGTATCTGTTTTCTTGTGCCGACAAAAAACGTGTTATCTTCATTTTTTAATATATTTTCCCCGGTCATATTTGGATATTATTATACTTTTATTCGGATTCGAGGTCTCGTATTCTTTTATTCAGTCGAGAATTATAAATTCTAATGTGAACAATTAATTTTATTAGATATTTCCGTACACAGATATCCGTACACGAATTTAGTTTTGTAAATATAATAATTATAAAATAGATAATATAAAACGCAAAACAATGTACATGTTCTGTTTTACTAGAGTATAACGGTTTGGTCAAAGAGTTATTTTTAAATGTTATACATTTTGAACACGGTAGATACATAGTTTTTTTTTCATTTTTGGTTTTGGAATTATTTACCGTTTCTGTTTATCTTATGATCAAAATTTCGTATACACTGTAGTCACCCTGTATACATCACGTTGATTAAATATTTAAATAAATAGACGAAGTGCCAAAACCTGATACTGCTCCGAGGCCCCAAATGTATAGTTACATTGCCGCGTTCTCTGAATCTCGACGTGTTCGGTTGTACAGCATCTATATATAGTTATCTGTCCGAACGGTCCAACGCATATTGTTCCTTTTTCTATTAAAGTATTCCAACTAAATTCGCCATGTACCTATTTAATAATGCCATACCTTTAGTTTTTCTAACTTTATAATATTATATTCGCTATCATTGTTTTTTATTGGATCGGAAATATTATTCTCAATATCTTTCTTTCAAACACATTCAGCTTTTTCCATCCAGGTCGCACCTAATGCCATGATGAAAAGAAAAAATGTAAGTCATTGTACTATTTTTATCGTCTAACTGTTTCGATTACAATATTATAGCGTTCGTTTTTCTTTTATCGCGGCGGGTCTTTGACAGATTTGCCCGTTGTCACTAGTAATTTGTAACGTGGACAGGTTCCCGCGTTCGCCGTTCGATTTTCGTATAGCTGTTTAAGACGTAGTATATGTACCTATAATAGCGATTTGGCGAATTTAATGAAAATTTTACTGTCACGGGGTACAATATAATAATAATAATATTACAGTCATAAGTAGGACGATTGTTGCAACCTATTATTGTTATTATTGCAACGTGCAACAATACGAATATATTGTTGACTGTCGTTGTCGTTCGTCTCGTTCCCGTATCTGTGTACCGGCTAATTATTTTGCAATTTCTTATAGTATCGGTAGTGACGCCGTGACGCGCAATTGTCGGTATTGTATATTATGCATCATGCATTGTGCACCGTAACATTGTTGTTCGAAACGAATTTTAATAAAATAATTATTTTAAGCTCTCGTATAAATCAAGGATCTTTTTCCGTCTTTAAAGAGCTAAAACTAAGGACGCGCATGCCATTATTACGACCGATTGTTTTGTACGTTCCAAGAAAAACCGAAGAAATACAAATTTCTCCGAAAAAAACACAATCCGGTCCACTCATTGGTATCCAAACCGTTGAATGGTGAATGTTGCATAGCTATGAAATTCGAATTTAATTCCGAATATTTAATCGTCAATATAGTTTGAAATAACGCTAAAAGAAGATCGATGTGGGCAGACCATGACGGACGTAAACAAGAAACATTAATAGATTATTGAAGAAAACCTAACAGGGAAAAGGCCTATAGGAAGACCAAAAGTCAGGTGGGGTAGCATTTATTTATTTATTTATGATATATATATATAAATACAAGCTTGCGTCCAACAATGGTATAGCAGAAAAATGTTGTATGAATAAAGTGTATTAGTAATATGTTAGTAAAATATAAGTATAGACGAGTAGAATATAATAAGAACGTCAGAAAAATAAAAATATTAAAACAAATTAAATACGCTATGTACATAAAATCAAATCAATTCAAAAACAAATCAAATTAAATTAAACGAGGAATCGTCGTTGGCAAGCTTCATAATGCGACTTATAAACTCATTACAAAGATAGTTGGTGATATGAAGAGGGATGAAAAATGGGTTTGTATTGCGATTTTTTCGGGCTCGTATTTTAAAAAGTTCATGAGAGGGGGTGGGAGAATCGACGGCACCAGATAAAAATCTTTGGAGGAATACAATGTTAAGAGCTTGTCTACGATCTGCTAAGGATATAAGATTGAGCTTAAGGAGGACAGGACTATAACCGTGGGGAGGGCAGATGACATTTAACTTAAACTTGCAAAAGATAACAATATTCGATGCACGGAGGATTGTGTTAAAAAAGCCATTAAGACGATGACTCATGGAACAGGAAACATAACTCTTAGAGAAACTGAATAGAATAAGGACAGGTTGTGGGATTGGCGGTATGGTGTATGGAGCCGAAGCCAAGTATAAGAATAAAATGAGACGAAAATGGACTCTTGCGTAATAATAATTCATTGGATCTCTATAAATAAACGTTTATTATTATCAATTCACCAATATGTCGGGCGCCTTAAAAAAATAATATTTGCAAACAAATCTACGCGAATGACGCACAAATGTGTCCACTAGGAATCGTTTCTTTCGTTTAAGGAGATTAATAATATTATTATACTAAGAAATTATAATTTAATTAAAATATCCGTTTCTTATCGTTGTTACAAAAAATGTATTTGTTATTTTCCAGTTGTAGATTCCTAGTTATTATTTAGTTAACCCGTTAAGAAACCAACAAAATGTTATTTAAATGGACAGTGTACGAATTTACTACAGAATGAATAGCATATTTCAGGGGAAAAATAAAATTAAAAAACTGCAGTTAGTAGAGCCACACAATAAATTTCCGCAGTTACAGCATATGCCTCTACACGTTTGCACTCTTGGTCTAAGCCAATCTCAATTATCACTGTTATTATTGTTATTACTATTTTAATGTTTTAATTAATAAGTATTGTATTCCCGTCCAAATCACCCGATTGGGCGTTAGTATAAATTAGTACATCTCATCTACGGCTCTGACAGTCAGGAAAAATTATATATTTATAAGGGCGGATCCGGGGATATAGACCCATTCTCACGAGTTTTTATATATGAATAAATTATAATGTGATAATTTTGAATTAAAACAAATATTATATAATATTATCGGTGATTTTTTTATTTATGATCATAATGATAAGATAATTAATGTATACGGTGATAAGTAAGAGTGATCCGTGCAAGATTAAATTATTAGATGCTAATTTGAAAGAAAACACTAAATTTTTTACTAAAGAGATGTGGGTGTGTACATTAATTATTATAATACACACGCCGAGGGGACTCCTCGGCGTGTGTATTACTCCTATTCGTTGTATCCGCCCCTAGAAAAAAAAAAAAAAGCAAAATATACTATCGGATTTGGGTAAATTGTTTTCGAAGAAAAAAAATTGTATTTGTTTTTACCTTAATCGGCAAGAGAACTATTAATTTCAAAGATTTTGTGCCGCAGAAAGTGCGCGCGCAAATAAGCCATCAAACTCCAATTATACAGCGTCGCGATGGCACCTTATTGCTTTACCGTATCAAATAGATTTATTTCAATTCCAACCGATCGTCTGATTCAATATACCGAAAACGGATTTGAATATTCATCGTTACGGGTTGTGTGATATGAGAATCGCTGAACGCTGCAGCGCCGTGGCAGTTTATCATTGTTATCATAATATTATAATGTTTTTGCGTTTGCAGTAAAGTTATCGCATACCTATACCTACTTGATTAAAATCGATACGAAAAACCGAACAGATAAAATAATATGCTATCGATATTGCGTTATTTTCCATTGTTTTATTCAAATCGGCCGATTGTTTTGCGTGTCGCAGGTTAGGCATTATCATAATTGATATAAAAAGTGAGAAAAAAAAATGATAATACATTCCTCGAAATGCGTATATAAACGGAGAAATAAACAAAGTTTGTGATCCCTAAACATCCCGTATAGGTATGTATTATTATTATGATTATACATTTTTTATGATGCCATTCTGGCGGCGTCCACGCGCGGCTAGGGACTTTATATTATGTAAATCACAATCGCACTTCTGCAGTTTTTGCCACCGTCCCGGTGAAAATGTATGTATATTTTTCGGGCAAAAAGATGCAAATCTTTTGGTATATAAAAAGAACGAAAGTTTAAAAAAATATACATATATACATATACACACACACACACACACACACACACACACACACACACATATATAAATATATATATATATATATACATGTACATACTTTCCCAACGGACCCGGCAAACTTGTTTGGTCATTTTGTCTTTCTTTGTTCCTCGTATGGCGGGTACCTAACCTACCTATATGCACCGTGCATATTATAATATATTTTTCGTCCTTTTACTCTCGGGTTTTATGGGGTCCGCAGCGTTCCTGCTGCAAGGGTTACGCTGTGACATTTCTATTTTACTTTACATCGCGTATTATGAAATGCGTATAAACATAGCGTGTATGGGTATTGCAGTTTATACTTTTATACGGTATTTTAATACACGGTCTATAAATGATTCCCGGGTCCCTTTTATTATCATTATTATTATTATTATTATTATTATTTAATGGCGACCAAAATACAGTACACATCGCATTATACGCAGTGTGTACGTAAATAAAAGAATAAATTGTCACGCACAAATAAAAATACACGGTAATATTATTATTATACGAGATGTGTCGAGATTTTCAGCGAATCCGAAAAGCCACGAGGCGAGACCGAAAATAATATAATACACGGATCTATAGCGCGAGGATACGATATTTTGAATTTGACTACCAAAAGAAGAAGAAGAAAAAAAAAACTCATATTATCATAACATAAAAACGCATATCTATTGAGACGCGCGTTCGATATCGTTAGAATCTCAAATAAAAAAAATCCACAGACGAATTTGCCGTTTGTCCGCCTCCGTAACCGGTGGTCACATAGACCGCTGTTTATAGGCTTTTGGTATAATTACACGAGGTTTTTACAAATCTTAACTTTATCATAACTAGTTAGAAAAAAAAAAAAATGACTACATTATAGGCCCGGATTAAGGGGGGAGCAGAGGAAGCCATGGCCCCAGGCCCCCGGTTATCGTAATATTGTGGGCCCCTGGTCTTGGCTCGTAGTACTATATAAACACCAAAATATTGAATGTATTTATAGACCCCTAAAATTGTTTGGCCCCCAGTCCCAAAATCATCTTAATCCGGGCTTGCTACATTAGGCTCGATTTTTTTTTTTTTTTTTATTAATTACGGAATTTCGAACATAAACGTGTTTCGTCACTGCAACGATTTATCGTCGCGTACAGACATAAATTAAATACAGTTAAACGCATTACCGTTAAAACTTCCTGTCTAACTACCAACAACAGTGGCCCATTAGTATTATCGGCTCTTATTATTTTTGAAATTAATTCTTTACGTTTTCGAAATATCTAAGCCGGGGACGACCGCCCGGAAAAGTAGTTGCGGTGGTATATAAAACCATTACTTAATGAAAAAAGTAGAAAAGTCCGGACCTAGATTTTTTTTTATTATTGTCTGTCGAGTGTATTATATACTTGTATATATTTCTTAAAAAATAATAAAACAGAAAAATATCACATTTTACCGAGGGATTTCGCCGATCTTCTTTTATACCGTTCCGCGTATCCGTATTTATTTTTTCTGCGTCACGTACTCCGAAGCGTATAAATGCGTTGGATATAAGGACAAAGCGACTGAAGGTTTTATTATTATTTTTATTATGTTTTTGTGTCTGTGCGTGTAACACAAATTAAGACGGTAAGCCTCACAAAGTATTAGCAAAAGTATAAACCGAACAGTTTATGAATCCTGCATCGTGTACTGCTATATTGTAACGAAAACGATAACGTTGTAAAAAAAAAAAAAAATAAAAATAAAAAAACACTGGACAATAAATAACTTTGAAACGGACATTTTATGTTTACGCAAATAACTGACAAAGCGATTTCGGAAACGCCAAGGCGTATCAATTCAAAAACGGGCGATTTAATGTTCGTATAATAATAATAGCCGGTACGTAAACACATTTTATAATAATAGTCAATTCGATTATTAATCAGCCGCGTATTAAGTATTAAATATTAAATTACCTTATCAACTTGTCACCTTAATATTACCCTATTAAAACACGATGTTTGCGCGCCCAACCTAACCTAACTGCACGTCATTGTGCCGGTTCAAACGTCCCGAATCGTCGTATAAACGGCGCGAACAGCCGGAGCATTTCCGTCGGAGCGTCGCGCGGCGTTTACGATACGAGGAAATTTCCATAACCGTGGCGGGCCGGGAGGTACGCGAATATTTTTTTAACCCTCCTCTCGATCCGATGGCCGACTCGTGACGCTTTCCGCGTCGTCGGCAATAGTTCGCCGCGCCTGAGTTTTCTTCGCCGCCGACACAAATCGCTTTCTGATTGCCTCCGACGACGACGACAACGACGACGACGGTCGACATCCACTCGGCCGCAGCCGCGAACGTCTCGGAAATATTCCCAAGGCGCGTCACGCGTCATTAGCCGCGTTTTACGTTCTCGCGCGTTCGATTAAGACGTTTGAAAAAAAAAAAAAAAATAATAAAATAAAATAAAAATAAAAATTCGCCCCTCCGCAGATTCTTCGTTTCCGCGCTCTACGATCTCGCGTGATACGTCGAAAACTATACGCCACTTACTATTCAAGATCGTTCAGAATATATTAGAGACCATGTGAGTATAGTTTTTGTCTACGAAAAACTACAATAAAATACTATTTAGACCAGTTTAGTGGAATTTTACGATGATGTTTATTTTGTTTTCTTGTGGACAACTTTTCTACAAGCAATTTTACTCCAATGATTACAATGATAGCACATAAAGTATTTTTTGATTTTCTCAGGAGTTCTCCCAGTGAATGGAAATAACTGAGAAAATACACGGGAAAATCGGGAAGAAACATAGAAAAAACGGAAAAATAGGTACAATATAAAACAAATATTATTAAAGAAAATGTTTAGTGCATATGCAATTATTTCCCCATAATATAACATATTATCTTTTGTTGACAAAGCAACACTGTCAACCGAACTCCACTCAGAATCGTTTTTTCGTTCTCAATGGTTAATCGTCGCTAATATACATTGAATTCCCGTCAATATCCCACTTTTTCAACCCGCCACCTACAACAGTGGCTTCACCCGACCCCATTATCCTAGGACAGGTTTTTTTTTTTTTTCTTCGTACTGAATAAACTCGAAGCATTTGAAGCTCCGTTACCGCTCGATTCTCGCGATGAACGTCCCTATGTGTTCATTCGATCGAAAGTTTTCCACGATAATATTGTGTTCCGCCGCGTTGTTGTACAGCACAGTATAATTCGAGTCGCAAATTTAATAATAATATGGCTTTGCCGCGATCGTATATAACTGCAATAATCCGGTATCGTGCAGAACAGCTGTTCAAAGGCGGTGTGTAGTTCGTATTCCGTATAAATATTATCCGTATTAATCTTGGTACCTAAACGAACGCGGGTTATGATCGAACGGGATACGGATGCTCGGCGCAGTTTGCCAATGTTGACATCGTTCGGGGGGTGGGGGAGAGGGGGGGGGAATGCTTTCGAAATACCGTATACGATTCGGTCTATAATCCGACCTTCTGCGATATAATGTCTATTATACGTTCCATTGACGGTTCATAATACCTATCTGTTATACGTGAGGACGAAGATGCACAGCATTGTTAATTATATACAGTTTCCTTGCGATGCACATACGTACCGAAATGAATCCCGCGCATGATTACGGTGTTGTAGTTGCATCAATACGACCGTCAATCTCGATAACAATAACAGATATTGATCATACGATAATGGGCGAGAATAATTAAATAACATTTAATACATTAAACTTAATTATAATATCAAAATAAATAATTCTTCCGGACAAAAATCGGGCAGTTAGCACGATATAATATACAGAGTAATTTTTTTTCGGCACGCTCGACCCATTTTTATCATTGAATTATGTGTATGCAAACATACCGTCGTGTTCCGATTGTCGGAGTTTTTGGGTGTACAATATTTTAACGATAATTTCGAACACTTACATTTTCCATAACATTTATGGTGTTTGCTGTGGCAATACAAACTTTGGTTTTTCAAACGAGAAGTTATGCGTTTTAATGCAAATTGCGAACCGAATGGTTTTTTTTTTCTCAACAGTTCGTCGTATTGTAATCAAAATTTAAACGAAAAGTTTCCGAGTTATTCTCCTTTAAATAATGAGGGTAATAGTCTATTAGAGTACGTATTAAATGTGTACGAGTTTGGTAATTGTAATTAGGTACGCAACATAAAATATTTGTTCGCAGTTACTACTTAATCAAGCGCTCGTGTTAAGTACACTCAAATAATTGTTTGATATTACAAAATGCTTGTGAATTAATATTACTAAACTCGTGTCTACTAAACCTGCGCAATAACTAATCGAACAATTACTATGTTTATTTTTCCGCTACGTGGTTTAATGTCGAGTGATATTTCAAGCTATTTGTTAAGAGTATGGATACTAAATCATTATGGCTCATTTCGTAGACGTTGATTGTATACGATTCTATAGCACTCCCAAAAGGAGGCGACTCTTGCGGTCACCTCCACGAGCATTCATTGTATCGATATGGTGACACGGCAAAAGAGTCTAAGCGACACGGCTTCGCTATTGGATGGAGATATACGTGTTTCGTCCATTGGCGCGTGTGCAAAAACAGCCGTGACCATTATTTAACGAACAGTTTTAATTTTACGATTAGAATATAAACGATGCTTTTTATTTTGTCTTCGCAATTATAGTGTCTAAACGACAATAAAAGCTAATCAACAATATATTTTCATATTAAGGACGTACAAAAAAAAAAAAAAAAATTAAATTAAATATTCCCTAACCCAATCGGAAAAAAATTATTGCCAATCTAAAAAAAAAAAATCACTAATAAATGATTTTTGCCTTTGCCGAAAACTATGAACTGTGTCTAAAAATATCTAGATTCGTGTTCACGCGTGTAATAAAATAATAATATCAATAAAACGATGATTTCGAAATGCATTCCTTTAATTCTATAACGTTTGAAACTTTCGTTGCGCTTGCTGCACTTGTCATCGTATACTATCGTTCAGGTATATAGTCAACCCGAGTAGACGAAAATTATCTTTTATTTTTTATTTTTGCAATATTAAGTACCTTTGGAACTCGTTAAAATTATTACAAAACTGTATAATGAGTGAGCCGAGGAAAATAGGGGACACGGGCGAAAACTTAATATATCTCGTCGTGTCTGGGACTGGCAATTTAAAAGTTTGCATGGAAATTACTTAAGACCCGTAAAAGTTCTCTTATTTTTGCAAATCTTTTCGCA
The DNA here is from genome assembly GCA_902439185.1 of Cinara cedri. Taxonomy (NCBI): domain Eukaryota; kingdom Metazoa; phylum Arthropoda; class Insecta; order Hemiptera; family Aphididae; genus Cinara; species Cinara cedri. Next base: position 1,918,110 of record CABPRJ010001426.1, on the reverse strand, counting down.
CGTAAAACCGTTTAGAGAACACTATGATTCAATTTAACAATACGACCGAAATACGGTACTATAAAATAATTTACTCTCGCGGTAATAGAACAATATAGACGTTCATTAATGACGCAATTAAAACGTAAAACCAGTTGAAATTGAATTTTCATTTTTATTCCGAGCATTTATAGGTAAGTTTTTATGTAATATTTACCACCTCGTTTAAGTATGTCGTTTATCTATGTATCTATCACAAGTTTGTGTTTTTCTATAAGTTATTTTTTTTTTCGTTTAATTAAAACGTACTTTTGGATTTTAGAATTATAATAACGTTTATAATCGATATGATTATATTGTATTGATTCAAATAATAATAAAAAAAAAAATAAATAAATAAAAAACAAAAACAACAACCATTGGAATACACTAAAAGAGAGCGATTAAAAAACTTGGTATTTTATAAAGTGGACAAAGATTAATTTAAGAAGGCCATAAGGGGATTAATATTCGTTAAAAATATTACTTTAATTCGGATTAAAAATTCGCAAATGTCTAAAGACTTATATAACAGTATTACGAATAAATCTTAAGGGTATAGCAGCCCGATGCGCTGTACAAAAACAACCGAATTAAAATACAACGGTATATCTGCATTAATTTTTAAGAGTAGAGTATCATTCGAGTGGCGGCACGGCGCTCGGCATTTGAGTAGTACTCCACTATACTAACTGTTCCCCTATCCGAATGTGTAATATCTCGTGAACGGGTTCACGGAAACCAACGACTTCAACACAAAAATTACTTTGAACTGATAATCCGTCTATTTATGGATTGAAAATCGATGGTAGGTAATCGTTTCGCCCCTAAAAATAATGACAATCTAACGTTTTTGAACACATTGAAAAAATAATTATCGATGAACAGTATGTGAATATTATGAATAATACGTGATCATTGGAAAAAATAAATACAAATTGTTTAATTAAAAAAGTTCTTACAACGATCTTATTCATAATAATAATTATGCCCGCGGTTTAAACAATATATACGTATTATAAACCGCCCAGAGCCCAGATTTAAACTTAGTTTAAATTTGTTTAGTCGGTTATTCATCGTAATATATTCGTTTGACAAAACACAAATGATAATATTATATTAAATTTCCTATAGAATTTAAAATTATCTAGACCCATTGTTAGCTCTGCCTATAGGCACTTATAATTGAATAAATTACGTCTGCGCGTCGTGTACTCTTTACGAGTATAACTATATTGTACAATATATTATATGGTTTTATAAAAAGATACGTTTACCTCGTCATGAGGGAACGTTTTGTATTATTTTTCTGAACAAATAATCCGTAGACATTGTTAAATGAGCATGTTATTCGGTGTTTTATCAAGTTTTATGCGGATATTTTTTTGAGCACTTTAATGTTGAGTGTCTAGTCTATGTCAGTGTAACAGCGAAAATTCACCACTGTCATATATTTTAACCTCCTCCCCCTCTCTCAGTCAAATATCGGGAGTGGTCAATAATCACCGGCACCACCGGTTCACGTTAAAAGTTAAACATTTTACAAATAATATAAATATACTTCCTACATAAATGTACTGAAGTATTTTATGTAACAGCCAGTCTAGACTCTGGCAGCAGTCGGTAAACCGGAAAATATTATCGATTTGTTTTTAATTGAAAGTAAATAAAATCCGCGAACAGCTTACAGCTCTCGAGTTCGACAAACGAACGCTTATTCAAACAATACGACTAATATGGGCGGGGGGCGGGTGGTATAGATACTTGTGTACGTCATCTGTAATAAATTTAATATCTATGTATAGTACCGAGTTTACCGCTAGAAAAGTTAACATTTTCGCACAAATGCCATTGTTTCACGAGTAAATTTTCAGTATTTTTAACGTCAAAAACGTAACTAGTAATTCTTCTGGCATTTCAGCTTAAAAGTAATGTGAGTGACGTAAGTATAATACGTAATAATATATAGCTATTGTAGGTTTATGAGCATTTCTTAGTAACTGTGTAACATACAAAAATATGGACACAATTATTAAGAAAATGCTCATAAAAAAACATACACCTGGAATGTGGTATTATTTGGAAACGACTAAGCGAGACGCGGATAACACGAGTAAATAAAAAAGAGAGAGACGTAATGTTAGAAGCTCTAGAAATTTGGTGTTGGAGAAAGACGCAGAGAAGCGGAGAATAAGTTTAACCGAAAGAAGAACAAAAGAAAATATTTTACAAACAATGGATGAAAAACGAACATTGATAGATATTTTACAGAAAAAGAGATGGAAAATTATAGGACACGCGTTGAGGCATGGGGGTGAATTAAACAATTTAATACATTGAAAGTATGATAAAAGGAACTCGATCAATAGAAAGAACTAGAACGAATACATCAGCCAAATAACGAAAGATGAGAGAGTCATTGGTTTTTACAGTGAGCTCAGAGATATGACGAATGACAGAGGGAAATGGAGTATTTGTTGTGAATAAAATTTGTTAAAAACTAATCTCCGGATTTAAAAATAAAAATAAAAATAAAAATACTAGGTACAACAAGTAGGTGGAACCTTGTAATATTAAAATAAATTAAATACGACAGAGACGGACGATAATTTTATTATCCGACTACGGGTATCGAATATCGAATTCTTAGTAGTTTTTGGTATCAATATCATTTGAATTTTATTACGAGTTGATGGTTATTACAAATAACTAAACTATATTCTACACCCTCTTATTAATAACGGTCCTACACTCGAAAATGAATAACACAAACACATTATGTTTAAAATATTGATCGGATCACATAACAAAGTAGTATGATATTCGTGATGCGATTTATTTAAACAGATGAAATACGATAAACCATTGCTAACGATAAAACGATTCTATGCGGGGTTCAGTTGGTAATGTGGCTTTTTCGACAATATACATGCCATATTGAAGTAAAACAATTACATACGCATTAAACATTTTCTTTGATAATATTTGTTTAATATTGTAACTATTTTCCAGTTTTTTTTTTTTGATTTATTATTGGAAAAACTCCTAGGAAAATTAAAAAACGACCTCACCAAAGTGTCTTCCCGGTCAGATTTCCTTTTAGAAAATGTAAAATCATTGTAAATCGGAGCAAATTCGCTGGTAAAAAATTTGTTCACAGAAAAAAAAATAAAACAATAATAAACATCATTGTAAAACCATATGCTCTTTCGCTCCACTCAGAATCTAAAATATTAATTACACATAACGCGAACTCTCAAACTATTATTATAGTGAATCAGCGATGGACAACGATATCGAGACCAAAAAAATTAATAACATTATACGCTTGAATTTTTTTTATTTTTACCATTAAGTATCTACGACATATGATAATACACCTGTGACAAATTTCTGAGCGTTTTTACTAAGGCAAAACAATTTAATCTCCCAAAAACTATATGAAAACTAAAACAAATTATGAAAGCCCACTTTGCTAGCGTGCAAAGTTTCTAAACGTATTTTGAAAAACAAACCATAATTTAATTCCGCATACAATAATACATTTTAAAAGGAATTTGGTACCAGGTAATACGCTGTTGTGTCGAAACCTAAATAAATTAAACATTTTAATTGGTAAATAACGTACAGGGCATTAATTCTTAAAGTACTGATATTTATGTAAATTTGAAATTGCATGCGTCACTTGATATAATTGTATAATAGGAAAATACATTTTTTTAAACGATTTGTTTTCCAAATTTATAAATCGATAATTGCTTTTTAATATTGGCGTACTGACATTATAATGATAATAATTGGTGTATAGGTGCTTTATAATAATAATGTAACGAATAATAAACAGGGTGATTTTTTTGAAGCGTATTCACTACATTCTTATGGTTAAATTATGCATAAATTTAAATTCTGATTTATGGCATTTTTTTAGCGGAGTGAAGGACAATATTTTCGAACACTCAGATTTATTAAGCCACTTACGAGGATCCTGTTGCGATATTAAATTTGATTTTTCAAAAGAGAACCTACGTGTTTTAATGATAAAATCAGATGATTTTTCGGAAAATGTTGACGTTATGTAATCGAAATTTGAACGAATAATTTAATAATTTCGTAGTAATTCGATTTTATACACGAAATGATAATAGCATAATACCGGTTTTGCGATAACTACACGAATTAAAACGAAAAAATTGCTCGTATAAGTCATATAGTAATATGAAACAGTCACTATATCCAGTACCCATGAAAGTCTATACTATCCTTAGTATTCAAAGTAGAATAACTCAAAGACTTTTTCTTCTCGTTTCGATCAAAGTATGTCAACATTTTCAGAAAAATCGTCCGATTGATGATTTGACTTAAAATATGTAGGTTTTTATATGAAAAACCAAAGTTGATATTGCCACTCCTTAAATTTTGTGCTAAGTATTCGAAAATAATGTCGTCCTTTATAAGACAAAAATCCGAATTCGAATTTACAAATGTAGTTTAACCATACAAATGGGACGAACATGAAAAGACGTCGAGAAATCTGTAAAATTTACCCAATAACGGTTAATGTTTATATGGAGTAGTTTTTTTTTTTTTTTTTACAATCGTATAAATTCAAATTTCGACGAGAGTTATAAGAATCTCAGCGCGTTTAACCGAATTTTAATCAAAATCATTGTTAGCAATGATTCATTTTCGCGTAAAAAGACAAATTAAACGATTATATGTATGTATCCTACTCTCCCAACTTCCCACCAGTATAGCTCACCCAACAATAGCATCAGTATCAATATTTTCTTTGATTTTATTCTTTTTTTTTTTTTTTTTTTTTGCGCTTCTGCGTTACAAAAAAATTAACTTTCTACAATCAACGGTTTTTTCAATGCACTGTACATACCATAGGTCGTCAGGAAGCTCATATTAAATTATTAAGTGTAAGTATCCATATTGGTTTCGAGTTTATAAACGAAATTCGCGTGTCTTCTATTGTGAGTGTTTGTAATATTGTTTCTCAAACCGTTTTACCAAAACATGTGGGTTTTTTAAATTTTTTTTTTATTTGTCTGTAAATAGCGTTTTTACCGGAAATGTCACTCCGAACAATGAATTAATAGAAATTTCTTTATAGCGCTTTTCAGATATGCATAATTATATTTTGTATTATAGAAACAGTGCGCGGGGATTTCGTCTTTCATTATCTAATGTGAACGAACTGAGTGTTCCAGATGTGAAAACGGTATTAGAATAAAGTGATCTAGAGCTAGTAGTCTTTTCGGACGAAAGGCGATTGATAGTCTGTGACCTTCTACGATATTATAAAAACCTTAGCCGAAAATGAATATCGACATTGACATCTGTTCTATAGAGTTTATTTTTCTGCAAAATTTTAATGTTTAACACATTTATATCCGATGAATAGTTTCGAAATAACAGCCGTTTCAAATTATAGTAATCCGTGTAAAAACCGATGTTATCTGTAGGGAATAATATAACCGCGTTAAAACCCGTTTTTTTTTAAAAAAAAAAAAAAAAAATTATTTCAGAAATAAATACTTGTAATCCTCATTCTCGTGAGTTATAAAAAAAATCAGATTTTGGTTATCTTTATTATCTCCGGAGATATTCAAGGGGTCGTATCTTCGTGGGACAGACTGTACTGTCATATCATCACTGTTATTGTATTCGATATTCAAATGATAAAAGAAGTTTCAAATATTCGGCACTAAAGATACTGATCGATTATGGCATTTTTGTTTGAAGACTATTTTAGCGCTGCTTAGTATATTTTGTTACTATGTGCGTGATGAATAATTCACTTATAGTTCTTCATCGCAAAATAAATTGGAAAATTTGTAGTTCAGCTGCGCGCTTAACTCAGATTTTTTTTTAAAAAAAGTCACTTCCCCCCCCCCCACTAGTGTTCTCGGCTCCTCAATAATTGTTATGACGCGGTCAAACAAGATACACAAATCCGAAATATACTTTCAACGACGCGCACATTCCGTTGGCATCGGGCGAAACGCGCGGGAACTTATCGAATAAAATACACGCAACGCTAATAACTATAACGCGATAACAATAACAACAACAACAATAATAACGGCAATCAATTCTCTCCTCGTCCGCGGACATTCGAACGCTAATAATATAGACAAATGCCAACGCATATGGCGCCAGAAACGGACACGCTACTCCACTAAACTAAACCCCATCGAGCACAACATTGACAACGTGTGAAATTTCCTATCGAAATACCCGGAAAACTTGAAGTTATCCTGACCAGACTCGGAATCAGACACCCGGCACGCGCAACCCGCGGTGTCCAAGTCACCGTCAAACGCATTCTCGCCGAATGCCGAATAACACCACGACACCGGAACGAATTCCGATTCCGCCCGGATCCCTTGCCGGAATACTGCACGGTCGTCCCCGGCCGACGCCGTCGAATTCCGCGGGCCGCGTTGAACCGAGATTCACAACCGGATTTGTAACGACCGTGGACCGGAATCGGTACGACGCGCGATCTTCCGTAATTGACCGAACCGTTTTCGTAGACCCAGTGGCCAGCCGCCGCGTTTATCGGCCGCGGGCGTTTATCGACGGGGGGGGAAAAAAATTCGAAATTAACGAAATCGGCGCGCCGTCTCGGCCGGCCGAGCGCGTTAAAACGTCACGCTGTAGCGCGCGTTCGGTCGCTGTAAGGGGATTTCGTTTGCGGGTCGCGCGTGACGCGATAAGAGCGGGAAAATACGGCTTGGGTTATAACGTCATCGCCGACCCGAATACATATCTGCCGCGTACGCGTGTATGTATGTGTGCGTGGCGTGCGCGTATAGTTCAATACGCGCGTAAGAGCGTTTCGCGATGACATTCTGAAAAACATACCGTTCGCCGCGCAACCCCCCCCCCTCCCCCCGCCCGCCGGCTACCCCTTCCGGCGCCGGGCTTCGGGCAGGACATTTCACGCGGCGCGCCCTCTCCGCCGCCCGTTTATTACGGACACTCTCTCGTCCCGGCGCCGCTCCGGAAGCGACGGCGAGTGCGCGGAGAGTTTTCAACAGATTACGCGCGGTTTGCTCGCCGTCCCGATCTCTCGCCACCGCTCGGACTCTCCCGTTTAAAAGCCGCACACACACGGGCGGCACACAGACGACGCTTTGTACGCGGGTACGCCGCGCGATAAAGAGCGAAAACGCGCCCCCCCCCCTCCGCATTGTCGGCGGCGGTATCCGTAGGTGTTTGGTATAGACGCCATTTTCGCATACCGTCGCGCGCGCGGGGTACCTGTGCGCGACACGGGACGTTACAACACAAGCCGGTACGTTAAAAAATTTCCCGAATCCGTTTAAAAACACGGTATTTTTACGAAAAAAAAAAAAAAAAAATGTTAAAAATGTATACAACACGCTTATACTGCGGCGAAGGGTCGGGCAGATAAGGAGAAAGACACGGAAAAGGATACGGGGAGCCGGAATGTTCGAACGGATTTTTTCCAAGAATACTTAACACGGCGTTCTTTTACAGTGAATTTTTTTTTTAATATGTAACAAAATTATTTCGCACGTCGACAATGACGGTATAGGTTGTCACTTACGATTTACCCAGGTGTATTATTTACTTTTACAACGTTCGTTTAAGATTCGATCGCAAAACGTTTGTTGTTAAAAAAAGAAATTTGTGTCATAATGAATGCCTTTTTTTTTTGGATCGGGGAGATTAGAAAAGTCAAAGCTACATAAAAACCGAAAACTTTCGAATGACTGTAATTACCTATAATTAAAAAAATATTTTGGAAAGTGTTCAGTTCTTTACGATTATTATTTATTTTTCACCGAATTACCCCCAAAAAAATAACAAATCGACTGTAGTTAGATATTCTCGGTTTACTGACGCGGAGTTTTTTTTTTTCAGAGTTTTCCCTATTATTCGAGAAACTAAAAAGAATAAAATTCAAAAATTGCTGATTCCGGTGACGGAAGCGGCCACCGTTGTAGGTGAGAAGTGAGGAAGGTAGAATGCATAAAGTTCATTCATTTATATCTGTAAGCAATGATAATTCATTGCTTTACGAAAGACGATTCCTAGGGCAGGCCGATAGTTCATAATTTGAAGTACCATAATTTTGTTTGCGATTTTCGTTTAAATTTGATATCAAAACGTTTATTAAAAATAAAAAAGCGTCCGATCATTTTGGAAATTTTACCATGTCTAGGTAAGTCTAATATAAGTATTACTACCAATTTTCAAGTCTCTTTAGTGTATTTATAACCGAATTATATCAAAAACTCCAAAAAATTAAAATTCCTTAAAAGCCCAAAGTGGCTCAAAAGTTTTTGCAATGATACCCTAAGAATGTAAATCAAGAGACAACAAAAAAGGTATCTTGTGATTTTTCTATTAAATTATTTTTTCTGGTGGTAGAAAGCGTCGTCCGTGTTTTTAAAAAATAATGAAATCGTGAAACTACACGTTTTCCTACGTTTTTCCCGTTTAAGTGCTTTTATTTAAAAAATGGCTTCAAAAATCAAAAAATGACCACTTAATAGTACCTTCGAGACATCTTAAGCTTTCAGGAATGTTGCTGAAAAAGTGTTCACAGACTAGAAAAAGAAGAAGAAAAAAATAAACATCTAAGTAAAACCAATAGTTCCCTCGTTACGCTCGAAATCTAAATAAATAAAATTCACAACGCACCGAGTAAATCTGAAGTTCCTCAAGATAACTCGTATGAAGCTTTCGATTGTCTGGTTGAAAACTCGTACACAGACAGAAAAATAAACAGGCACGGTAAAACCAATACAGTTTCTCGGTCTCCAGAGATCCAAAATCGTTTAATAATTTTCGAGTATAGTAATTAAAAAATGAAAATGTAAAGTATATCAAATGCTATATCGAATGTCCCAATTTGTATTGGTCCTCATTAAAAATTAAAGAAAGTTGTAGAACTTAAAATCAACTACCGTTTAATAAAATGTCTTTGAAAAAAAACTTCATTGTAGTTCCCGAAAGAAGCACTTCAAAAAAAAAAAAAAAAAACAACAAAAAAACAAAAACAAAAACTAGGAAAAGTATTTATTTTTTTTTACTATCCAAAGATATTAAAAATAAAACGATTTAATATTGCATAGGTAAATTCGTTGTAACAACGACTAGAACTCCGTAGAACTCGGCTTGGGTTGATTGCAGGTGAAAAACACGAGCAAATGTTGTAAGTCACGAAACCCCAAGTTGCTTATTAATAACTATTCAAATGGTAAATCTTCTAAGGAGTGCTTTAACACGATTTTGTCTCGGTCGTATTTGTAAACGTTTAATAAGTTGAATAAAAAAAAAAAGGGAATAGTAATAATCCAACGGTTAGACGGTTAGACAGATGGACCCGAAATAATAATATAGTTAGCACTACGCGCGCATTTTAACTCGTTCAGGAGCAATTCCGCGGGCGTTGCTCCCGCAGGTCTGTGGAATAATATTATATTGTAGTAAATTTTCTGGACAATTTTGTGCACACTGCATTAATATTGTCAGTTCCGTTTTCGAACTTACAATACATACAGTTATAACAAATAATGTTGTACCTACATCAAGCGAATAACACGGGTTTCGTTTTACGTCAGCTTTTATCTAGGCATATGCATATTAAATTATATTGTTCCGGTATCTCCGAAAAAGATTATCAGCTCATTGCAGCAGGTTTATACAAGGTAATCAATCTATCATAAAAACACTCATTCTCTCGGAAAGTATTAACTTTTTTCGACATTTGTTTAGTAGAACATTTTTTAAAACAAGCAGCTCTTCAATTTTACATTTAAGGTTTTCTACCTGATTTTCGGAGTTGAATCGACAACTTACTTTTGGTTTTTAAATATAGGTAGTCGTTTTACCCCCCAAAGATTAGGGTGACGAAAAATAATGTAAATGCTAAATTTATAAATTTTAGATCATTTTGTTTCTTAAATTGTCATTAAAACAAATTTCGAAAAAAGCAAACAATTTTCAAGATAATGAGTGTCTTTTTCTATAGATTGTTCACTCCGTATACGATGTGTGGTACAACCTATATGTTTGAAAAATGTAGGTTCAATTATGAAAATATCTATGCACTGTATGTTAAAATACCTGCTATAAGGCGTTCAGAGTTTGGGCGCATAAATTTTGTTGTTTTATGGCAGCATGTAGTGAAAGAGCAGACATCATTGATTATATTAGAGATAAAAATTGTTTTTTGCTTTTGAGTATTATCATCTACATTGTCGAATTTCAACTAACGAGACGTCGATTTTTTGGGCGGTGATTGGATTACAAAATGTTGGCTTCAAGCTATAACATCTCAGCTATAACAACAGTCTCTATCCGGACTATGTATTTTCGTCAAAAAATGTTTAACTGTTCTCCCTATTATCAAGCGTAGACCGAGTTTCGTAACAGATTTTATTACAAAACAAATTAATCGACTTTACGCAGCGAAAAGATAAAACAAATTGGTTCGAAACCACCAAGTACGACGTCTTACTGACGTAATTTTTTGGTTCATTCAATTTGTAATTTATATGTTTTTCATTTCTATTTTAATATTTTCACTGTAAATTTCAATTTTTATTTTATATTTTACAACTCAGCGTCTTCCTTCTATCCTTCTTTCCCCCCCTTAATTATCGCGTTTTTACATAAGGGAGCGTTGAAGAATCTTTTGATTCTCAAGAAGTCGATAACTTTAAATAGGTTAAGAGACACTATAGTCTATAGAATAACACAAGAAACAAAAATGTTTCCGACACTATAGTCTATAGAATAACACAAGAAACAAAAATGTTTCCGAATTTTACATTATATTTTTTACCGCGATAAATAGTCATTTATTTTTCAATGTCAACCATCAACGGGCGGAAGAGAATTTCGAACGAGACTTAATAAACTGTTAATTCAAATAAATGGAAATGATCGATTATTTTTATTATGAATTCTTTTTGTCTGAATTCCGACCACCAAGAAAAAATAATGTTCGAAACATTTGCATTGATAATTATTTTTAAACGGCATCCTATATTCATAATTCCTCATATATAGACGGAGTATTAGTTTGAATGGATTTTTTGGTGTTGACAATTTTGATTTCCGTCAACCCATTGGCGAGGCCAACTATATGTTGGGGCGTGTAATTGTGACGCACGAGACATCATAATATTATGACGTGTCATAACACGATTGGGTACTGTGGTTATTTCTACACTCTATGTAGGTAATACATATAAAAACCTATAGATTTTATATACATTAGGCATAACGTTTTGTTAATTTCAATAATAATTGCATACGTGCGCTAATATTATAATATGGCCGTGAAACGGCTTGGGGCTTGGGTCAATAAGGGCCAATCTCTTATGCAATAATAAAATAAAAAAGTAATAAAATTATTTAAGTTGAAAAGTTAGTAAGGTAGAGTTAGTAAGGTTAGGTTAGGTTAGGTTAGGTTAGTTAGTAAGGTAGAGGGGATGCATATCTGCACGCAACGATTAACCGATATAAACGAAACACGATTCTGAATGGAGTTCGGTTAATGGTGTTGCTTATTAGTGACGAAATAATAATAATGATAGACACACTCGTTTCTTAAATTACCAATAAGAAAAAGTATTGAAAAAGTTAAAACCTTCCAAGATTTGTGGGACATTCTGTATGTAACCAATTTAAAATATTTAAAAGTTTAAGTAAACGAAATTTTGATCGAACATCAAAATATAATTAATTAATTTTTCACCAAACATATTTTTAACTTATTAATTATATTATTCAAATTGAGTTTTAGCGTTTTATAAAAGTTTTTATTTAAATTTAATTGTAGCAATTGATTGGTCGTTACTTCCTGCTACCCGACTACCCGACTACCTGCTGTACCTGCGTAAAAAACGTTAACATTTTCTGTATTTGTATATTGTGAAAAAACTACGAGTTATTAAATCAATTATTGTGTTGATTAATTGGCGATACCAATCGTTTAATTTTATTCGAATTTGAACAGTATATGACGAATTTGATTAATTATTAACAACAATCAGTCATTTTTGTGACCGATGGCCGTTTTTAGTAACAGGTTTTAGGGGGGAAATCTTGATTTTATTTTTTAATATGACTATTTATTAAAAATTTACAAATAATTACTTGAAATGTAAATGAATTAATGGTTTCAATAGTTAATATTTTTTTTTTTTTTTCGGAATCGGTAAAAAAATAATGCATAGACCTGTTTTTTCACAGTGTACTTATAACAATAGCTTTTTATAGACGTGGTAAATTTTTCAAAACATTCTGGCAATTTTATTTATATTTTTTAGTTAGATTTGTAAAACCAATAGCTCATACTGTATTTTAACGTATACATTTGGAGGAGTTGGTTAAAATTTTAACACCCCCTCCCCCCTCCATTTGGAGTTTTGCCAAAACTTGTGAAAGCTAACGATATTAAATTTCCTTTAAAAAAAAAAAAAATATATATATATTGTAATGCATATTAATTTATGCGACTGAGAATTAAGCACGAAATTAGTAAAATCGTATGCATAGCGTTGTATGTAAGTTTACGCGAAACTCGCGCATAGATACCTGGTGTATAGTGATAAGTTATGTACGTTGAAGCATGCCTAAAGCTAATAATTACTTTTACCTGTCAATCGAACATATATTTTTTGTTGGACTTTTTTTACAGACATTTTACGTACGTATATAATAACTCACCGAAATGTATTAAATTCTTAGTGCATTCGGTTGTCCGCAATAATCTGACGGTTTTATATTTCTCCGTGGTATTTATTAATTATAGTGCTCAGAAAGTTACTTTTGAAAAGAAATCACGTTCACGTTCACGTTCACCTTGCTAAATCAAAATATAATGAAACTAATATCAGGTTCGATTGAAAGGAGGAACTATAGTTACTTTTCTCGTTTCTTTACTAAGAAAAATCGAAGTCCTTTAAATAAAAATAAAACCCGTTAATTTATATATATTTTTGATTTTTATTAAAATGTGTGTTATACATATATCGACAGTATAAATACCTAACCCACAGATGTATTTCACAGGGGATATTGGCACAGTTATTTAAATGTCCAAAAAAAATTGTTTATGTTCCGTGTTCGTCCAACAAATGATTGAATTTCCAACACGTTCCTTCAGAGATCCGTTGCATAGGTATAGAATCTAATACATTCCTGAATAGCGACCAAAAAAAAAAAAAATAAATAAATAAAAGGAACGAATTTCTTGGAACTTATTTTTTTTAAACACAACACTGTTAATAATATATTTATCGTATACTGCTTAAAATTAGCCGTAGCATATAGTAAGTCATACATTTTATGTTGTTTGGAGATTTCTTTGAGAACTGTTTAGTACACAGATATTTATAGGTAATGCGCTATTATTCGTCAGCTGTTTTTTTTTTTTGGCTAAACCAATGAAAAATTATAATACTTTACCTTGTCTCGGTAAATCCAAACTAATGACAAGTTATTTTCTTCGAGTACGTAATGCGATCATAATTACGCTTCTTTTAATTTATTTTGTATTTCATTCGTTATATAAGCTGTTGATTTTGTTTGACAAATCACTAAAGCCAGACTTTTTTCCGTGTATAATTCTATTCTTGACGTTTTTAGTAGATTGACGATATTAGTGTCGTTAATAAACGACAATTAAATTAATAAACGTCTATATTATTTCTCCGTTATTCCAAAATTTACGCCGTATAACGATACAGAGACGTTCGAATAAATAGTAAACAAAAATACGCGTTAAAACCACAGTAGAATAGGAAATAGAGAATTTTGAATTCGAAAATTAATAAAAATCAATTAATTACTTGAGTAATTCAAATAATTGTGTTGCAAAGTTATTTTGTTCTTAAATGCTTAAAATGGTTTATTATTCAACTTTCAAATTAGACGAAGATGTATAGGTATTGTTTATAGTGATTTTTGGAATTCATTTAATCTGATAACAGTGATAATTTTTCTGGGGTATAAACAGTGTTATCAGTTGTTAATAATAAACGTTAAAGACGCATTAAATGTATCTACCCCGTTAGTTCGTAGCGTCATCAGTTATGTTATTACCTTAAATATGCAATTATAATACTTTTTGATAAAAATGTTTATACTCAGCTCGGAAACTCAGCTGTTATCACATATACGCGCGCACGCGCGCGCGCACACACACACACACACACACATACACACAAATATACTTATAAAAAAGAAAATTTAAAAACCGTTTTTAATCATATGTACGATTTTGTTTGTGTTTTTGCTTTAATCCGTTCCTATTACTTAATTATGTAATTAAGAAAAATGAACTAAGCTTGGTGAGCCATGTTTGCAAGCTTGCTAATGTAAAACAAAATGTGAAAAATACCAAGTATTTTATTCTGCGAATAAAAATCGTAAGGTGTGGGACTTCAGTCAAATCGTTTTCAAAAATGAAATAATTATAATTATTAGTTTATTATTATAGGTGTTATTAGTATAATCGATTGAAAAATGCATGATAAACACAACATCGGATATAATCAAGCGTGACGATCCCTAGAGATATGTGGAGAACAAAAACAGCTTTCGATATGATAAATAAATATGTGTTATGTATTCGCGTCACGGCTATTATTGAAAATTTATAATACATTAAATAATTATATTTAATCGATCGTTGATATATTGTGTTCAGACGCATTTGGGAAAAGCTTTTAATTTTTTATACAAGGTTTTTTTCCCCCCAGAAAGACAGTAAAGAGGTATGCGTAAAATTGTGTATGAATAATTGATTTACCTATAGAAGCTCTTGAACACAGATGTTACATTAGAGAGGCCATTTTTGCAAAATGTTTAAGTAGCTTAAAAACGCATCGTAAACAGAAAGAGGGGCACGGCGCGAAGAAAAGAAAAATATAATCCAAGGTTTAAAATTTAAATAATATTCTTATAATATACACAAAATTGTTTTTGGAATGCGATAAATCGTCGCTTATACCCAGTACTAACTTCAACGGGCACGCACCTGTCTCAACATTCGACGATAGACATTAATAAAGTAAGTATCAATTTCCGAAAATGTTTTGTACTTTAGCTATTTTCCGTTCGACTGATGATTAAACTGTAAAGTATGATAATACAACTCATATCGAAACGTCGTAAAAACATAAAATATCTCAGCCGATAACACACGACAATCAATTTCAGATAACTGTTCTTTTCAAAAAAATGTTCTTGATCGTCCTGTCAAATAAAAAAAAACAAAAAAAAAAAACAGTGGCATGCACTGTTGCAGTAGGAGCGAAAATACAAGTCAATGTAGTTCAATTTCCGCGTGTGTTTAAAATAATTAATAATTTACATATTTTAAAATAATTATTGTTTCGTATAATTGTTCACGATTTAATTGACGGTTGATTTTATTAATTCAATTAAACATATGAGTAAACTAATTAAAACTTTCAGACTCAATTTTATACGGAAAAAAGTATCATAATAATATAACGCGGAAGAACTTTATTCGTATATGGTACGAAATCGGTTATTTTTTTTTTTTTTTATAATAGTATACTATATAAGTTAAAAGGTCTGTATTTGAAAACTAATTAAAAATAATTTTTATCAACTTTTTATAATCACTTTAATATTGTATTATAATTTAGCATAATATCATAATAAATACTAGAAAATACCTTAAAAATATGCGTTTATAATAAAACAGAACAGGTATATATCATAAAAATAACATAATATGTTATAAGTATATATTATATACTTGAATATTCACCACCTGAAAATTAAAAAAATCTATCTATTGAATCTTAGAAAATCACTTTTTAATGTATTATTTTATAGGAAAATATGACATGTTTTCTTGCGTTTAATACTGAGTTTCTATTTCAACTTGCCAACGAGATACTCATAATGAAATGGTTTTAGATAGTGAATAAAACAAAAAATATACATATTTTCTTTTATAAAAATAAAATATGTACTTTTTAAAGTGAATTATTATTAGAGAAAGAGAGTGAAAATGTTCTATGTAACGATTATTTTGTTTGCTATACGCCAAACAGCGTTTACAGAATAAAAAAAAAAAAAACAAAGAAATGTGTGTATAAATATAAAAAAAAAATTAAAAAAAATATAGAGAAAAAGTGGGATCCTCATCAGCGATTCTCATACAGTGATTGAGAAAGAAATCAAACATATAATTTTAAGATGAAAAGGACACCGAAAAAGGAGCGCTGTGTCTGGTCGAACAAAGGGGGAGTTATTTCAGTAAGAAAAGAAAGTCAACCAGATTGGTTAAAAGCTTGGATTATATTAACATATTTTACAATTGATAAAGTTCTTTACTAAAAATGGTATGTAAAGTTATACAATAAAATTACTGATACAAAAATACTGTTTTGCACTAAGGAAAAAAATCCTTTTCATAGGCTGCTAATCGCTATTGAAATCCTCAGGAGGTTCAATTTCAAGACAGTAATTTTAAAAAGGTTTTATCTCTACAGTGTTTACTTTGAATAGTTTCTCCCGGGAGAATCATATCAAAGTACAAAATTATTTTCTTTGGCATTTTTAACCTATTTATACACAATATTTTATGTAAAATGAGTATATATTCGTGAGACTTCATTATAAAAAATATTCGATTTAGTCTTTGGTCATCAGAATGTATTTAAATTAAATAGTACAACATTGTCGGTCATCCTATCAGGTGTTCAGGTTAATTAACAGCATTCGGTGTTGAAATATGAATTTTAAAACTGCATAATGCTTCTCCTAAACTATTTTAAAACAACAATCCAGATCTATTTCATTTTCAGGTGACGTATTCTAATGTTATTATATTAATAAATATTTAATTGATACACATGTTTAACATATGTATATATAATAAACGTGTTTAAATTGAGTACCTATACGAAAAGTTAACGAAAACGCTTGGCATAAAAAACATTAAGGACAAGAGAATACGGCTGCCTACTATTTATCTCGAAACTCAATCCCTAAAACAGTGGTTCTCAACAGGTGTGTCACGACACATAATGCGTGCGTATAACTGGGTTGTGCGTCACCAAACCAAAATTTTTTTTGAAATCTAATTTAAATTTGTGTCACATATATTGAATAATTTTGATAGATCTTAATCTATTAATTGTTTCGGCATTTTTTCATGGATCTCAATTTGGGTGATGTGAAAAAAAAAAAAGTGTGAGAACAACTGCCTCAAAGAATAATGGTTCACATACGACTTTTGATCTTATAATATAAAAATTATAATGATAAATTTGTTTCTTATTTCTGAGCTATAAAGTGTGATTTATTTACTTTTCTTTTTTTTAAAAACAAAAAAAAAAAAAATTAAGAGAATTCAATTGTATCGGGTTATTTCAATCGCCATACAAAAGATCTATCCTTTACATTTATGTTTTAAATATTATTTCTTTCAAATGTTAGCCGTGACTGTGGCTTACATAATCTGTTCTGAAGTTTCGATTTTCAATCACATATTTGAGCGTGCCGAATGGTATTTAGCCAATGACGCGTACGTATGATGTTGGCTTCTAATTTCTCAATCGTATTGGATTTATTCGTGTTGACTTTGGACTATACGCGATCTCAAAGGAAAAAGTCTAGAGGTGTGATACCGCACGATCTAGGTGGCCAATTCACATGTTCAAAGCGTGAAATTAACGACTCACCAAATTATTCTCGCAATAAAGCTATTATTTCACGAACTGTGTAGTGAGTAACGCCGTCTTATTAAAACCAAATGTCGTCGAGATCACGGATTTCAATTTCAGATACCAAATAGTCCGTAATCATGGCGCGATAACTGTCGTCATTTACAGTTACGTTCTATCCGGTTTCGTTTTTGAAAAAAAAAATGGACCGATGATTCCACCAACTCATAAACCAAACCCATAAACGGTTGTTTTGTCTGGATGCTGCTCTCGAACCTCTTCGAGTTGCTCTTCGGCCCAAATACAGCAATTTCGCTTATTGACGTAGCGCCATTAGGTCAGAAGTGAAACTCATTGCTAAATAAAATTGTCGACCAATGGATCTTCTTCAAGCTTTTCAAAAGTGTAGCTGAAGAATTTGAAGACGCTGTACTGGGCTAAATCTTTTCATGATGCAGTGGCAAACAATACACTGAACAAAAATTCACGATTCGTGTGTTATCGGTCATAAAATCCCAACTAAAAAAAGGACCCGATAATGAATCACTCTGTATGTTGTTACATAATTTCGTTCCATCATGTTTAATTAAATTGGCACGGGCAATGCCGGGAGGGAAAGCTAGTGTAATAATTATGTGTATAATTATTAAGTGTATAATTATTGTGATAAATAATAAATCACGTGGTCTAATTAATACGTACAATCCATTTGAAAAATAAAGGGCTAATTATATTGCTGCTGGGTATGCCGCCGTTGTATAAGGAAAATTGGAGATATAGGATATGCATAGAGGAATTTAATCTACATCATCTATACTCAACCGTACAAATCATTGAAAGCGAAAAACGATTCTGAACAGCCCGGTTAAATATAACAATTTGAAATTTCTGTTTTCATAAAATACATGTCCGTTAGGTTATACATTTATATAATTTATGTTCATTTTTATTGAACATTGAACGTTATTACAATTATTTGAAATTTTCGCATTTTTTTTTTTTAATAGGAATTTTGTTATTTATTTTCATCAACGTTTAATGTTAAAATTTACTACGGTAAACTTCGTTTAAAACACGAACAGTTTGTTATTTTACTTTCTATAGTAGCAAATTATTAACATAATTTTCAAATTCAATTTATCAAAAATTAACTTTGAACCAAACTCTACCCATACAATCGTTTGTAATGATTTATCATTTATGTTTATGTATACTGTTTTAAGCGAAAACAATATTTGACGTAAAAAGTTTTCTGCGCAAATTATATTATGTTATTTTCAGAATTTGAATATATTTTATTATTATTTAGGTACCCGAGTATTAATTAATGTGCATTTACCTAAATCATGATCCTATAAATGTACTTCAAAAAGCGAATGTACGTTAAAACAACCCGAAAACAAACTCGTTTTAATCCTAAACGAACCTATATTATAATAGTATAATGTAAACTTTTGAATTAAATATACATAAATTCGTAGTTTTCGATATTTTTGACTGAATAGATTGAACGTGACGCAGACATGATTTATATCGGTACAAATGTTAGATAATATTTTCCACGTTCGATCTCGGTTTTTGAATGTCGTGTAGGTAGTATCGCATTCGTCAAATCATGGTCGTCACAAGAAAACCGATGTTGTCTATTCTTGGTTCTAAACACTACAAATTGTCACGAGAACTTCGTGCGATATAATTTCGAAAGTGTCTGAGGTTTGTGAAATTTAATTGTCACACAACAATTTTATTATAAATTTACATTTTGACGACAGTTTTACAATACCTTCGTATACACGTAGACGTTTACATTTACAAACGAAAACGGATAATTTCGAAGGTCTCGCGTTATCTTTAACATTTCAAACGTTCATTAAACATGTTCAAGTAATATGCATGTTAATTACATATAATATTTATGACGAACTTACGTCAAGGCGATTAATTTATTTTTAACTTACTGTTTTCGATCAATAGTTCAAAATTTTCCGGACAGCTGTATTGCTTTTAAATTAATGACAATCTCAGCCCATTGATTACTGTCGTCTTTGAATGTAAAAGTTCTATACAATTTCCTACGTATATTAGTTATGGCTCATTTTTCACCAACTTAATACATTTTTCTTTTGGGGTTTTTGAATAGTATACTTTTTGGTTGTCTTTTCATTTCAATAAACACACGAATAGTTTTCCAGTAAAATATACCTAGTCTTTATAGAAATTAATATTGGAAATAAGAATGACGAATGATTGATGAAGTAACGACATAATTATTGATGTTTCTGTTTCTTATAGAAGTTAATCACGTCCTAAAGTCAATGTAATAATTTCTTATGTGAAAAAACCTCGTCTACGGTGAAAGAAACCTCGTTGGGTAAGAAAATGTCGTGGGTGTTTTATAAATAAGTATTTAAAACATCGTATGACATTTTTTAGTGTACTACTTACCGCAACTGTGTTGGTGTAATCTGCTACCTAAGTAGCGGTAAAATGTTCCCTGTTTGGTAGGCAGAATACTATACGAGTACCGAAAAATCATTGTATAATAAAAGTCCTTGACGATTAGAATGTATTCATACAGTATTTATGTACCGTGTGTTCACGTGATGAGGCACCATTTTAACTGGATCACGTTGGATTGAAATGGGATTTTTGGGAGGTGATATGGAGTACCAAGACACACATTTTCAGACAAATTTAAAATTTTTAACATTATCAGTACGCGCATATCCAGTACAAGTTATTTATTTTTTTTTTAACGAAAACTCCAATTTTTTTTTTTTACAGATTCTGCTAGAGTTTTTTTTTTAGACAATATGTGTATACAAAGTTTTTTTTTTAGTTAAAAATGCCAAAGTTACAGGATGTTTTGTTCACTCTATTATAAAGTTATTATTTCCAAAATTTCGTTATAAACCGATTATTCATAAATATTAAATTTGAGTACATTTTACTGAACCTTTGCAAAATTTGAAATACAAAAATTTTTTTTTTTTTTGTAAAAATTGTTTATGAAAATAATTTTTACTTTAATGTGTAAAAATAAATAGAAGTTGTCTTTCCTTGCCATTAAAAAAAGAAAAAAAGTTAAGTTTTACCGTGGACGTGCGTACCGAAAGGTTTAAAAATTTGAAATTTGTCTGAAAATTTCGGAACTCCATACACCACCCGAATAACCCGTTTCAATTCTAGGTCATCCAGCTGAAATATTAAGCGGTACTTCATATGGTGAACACATGTTATATGATTTAGAACAATAGTAAATATTATAATTGCATGGCGGACTAAAGACAATATAATTTAATATTGCAGTGACAAGGGTTTTAGCCACAGTAAAAACCAGTGGCGGATATACGTATTTACCACTTGTAGACCTGTGAAAAATAACCGTCTTAAACGACTGAAATAAAAAATTATTCAATAGGGGTTACAACAAACTACTACTAAACCGAAGGGGGGGGGAAGGAGATAAATTAACTGGGAGCGAACATTTGTTTCTCCGTTAATTAATTTTTTATTAAACAAACTTTCAATTAGATACCGTGTATTTTTACCGTACACTGATAATTTAGAGTTAATAAAACAGTTGGTGTATTTCGATTTGTCTTCAAAATAGACGTATTACTTGCATTTACATTAATATTAGTTAAATCACGTGACAAATAACTATCGACAAATTCAACTAAGTGTCCTACGTATTCGATCAACTCGTTATTCTATTAACGCTAACCTAACCTAACGTCAATATTAATTTCCTTCGTACCAATATCAGTGATATTATAACAGTTATTATTATAGACGATAAAAGTACCAGGAACTGCATTTAAAAAAACAACAAAAAAATCGGATAATTTATGATTTGGAATTAAAAATATACATTCGCGTTAATCACTTACTAATTTGAAAATGTCTACGTGTTGATCGCCGTTTTCTTTACGTCAATACTAAAATTTATACAAGCGTCCTTTTAAAATTGGCCGCCCTTTAAAATGTGACGCTGTACATGTGCCCACAGTGTCTGCGTATAAATATGCCCCTGATAAAAACTTTATTTTTTAATATACATATAATATATACCTGTCAGTTTTAAAAATATATATATTTTTTCGTTTTGTAACACTGAAGATGTTTTATTAGACCATAGTTGCTTTTCATTTTTACCTTTAGTGAAATATTTCAATAAACAAAAAAAAATCTGTTTTTTTTTTGTTTTTCTGGAAGTACCCACCAAAAAAAAAAAAGAAAGAAATACATATGTATTTATTGAAAAAAAAAAAATAATAATAAATCGTTTCTTTATGTACCTACAACTAAAACGGCGTGTGGGAGGAAAATTAATTTAAAAATTTAATCTCGATGTAAGGAGGGGCGAAGTAAAAATTTAAGGGAAAAAAAAAATAAAAAAAAAAGAGAAAAACCCTTGGTTTTTACGATAAAGCCTTTAAATATTTATTCGTTTTAATATTAAGAAGTTTTTTCCCGTCTCGCTCGTGCAACGCTCGCGCGTTATTATTATACTGTTGTCGTTATTGTATAATTTAAAAAAATAATAATAATAAAAAAAAAAAAAAAACCTCTCGAAAAATAATATCAATATTAATATAACGTTTGTGTGCATTGCAATGTATCATTCGTCGAGACGGTATTTCGAAATGTTATTCTTGCGCCGATACCTATACAGGGGTACAGCCAACGATATAGCGTTGGAATTATCGTTGTCGACTATTGAAATATAACAACGCATCGATAACAATATTTTTTCGTCGAGCCCACAGCGTTTGGTAACAATAATAAATTACCATCGCGCCGAGTGTCTCTCGGTTTTTATTTATTTATTTTTTTTTTTTTTTTCAGTTTTCCGGCGGCGGAAGACAAGCTAATGCCGTCGTACAGCGATTATGTCATTTTCCCGTTTTCGTTCGGTCGGATATCCGCGGTCGCAGTCCGCACGGACAACGTTCGCGTTTTACCCGTAGACGGGGGTGTGCGGTTTTTTTTTTTTTCGTATCGTTTACCTCATATCCGGACAAACGGGAAATGAGCTATCTCCGAGCCGTGATCCGAACCAAAATAATCGAACCGTCCGGGCATAGATACGCGTGGACAAATAATATGTGGAAATCGCAATTTATACATTAATCTGCAGGTAACTGAGCGTAACGTACGTTTTTATTCACCAGCGTCAAATACACAATATTTGTGCGATTTTCATATTCTCGACATTCGGGTCGCGAATGATTTTGACGGGGCCGCCCGGAAACGTTGAAAGTTGAAAAAAAAAAGGACGTTCAAACGAAATTAAAACGGGTTAAAAACACAACCATTTGCCGTATCGTTTGCAGCTGATAACGTAGCCCGGTAAATTTCCTTTTTTGGAAAAACAGTGAAAAAAAAAATGGGCAAATACTCGTATTACAATATGTTGGGTCGCGTAGCCTGAAAAACCGTTGAAATGTAAACGCCGGTACGCTTTTAACGCTTTTAGCACATATTATGGTTTTACGATAATCGCGACGAACGAAATCGCCCATTCTCGTTTCGTCTGGATCAAAGTTTCCCTTGATTATCGTTATCTTCATCTATAGACAACTAAATATCGCGTTATTTCCGTCTAGACGATTATTATTCTAGCAACACAAGAACAATAATATCTCTAATCTAGATGCTTTAAAATGTATCGTTATATTATATTATATAGCGTAGTTTGCAGGGCGTGCGATATTCAGTTTTCTTATTGGCGGACGTGACGATGCGTGCGCGGTATAAGATACCGAGGTACCCGGTGAAAAATCTCGGCGGAGAAAAATGCAATTTTTATTCATTTAGTTTTCTTCTCTTTTTCTTCTTTTTTTTCATCTTTTTTTTTTTCGGTTTACTCCGCACGCGGTATTATTCTGGCAAAACGTTATCGCCGTATATTCACGCGCACTGCGCATAATAATATTAAGCCATACATTATTCAAGGTGGCGACGGCGGCGGTATAACAAAGGATCGCCATTAAACACGTGGACAGACAGACGTACAGACAGACAGTGCAGCGGAGCCGAGCGTCTGTTGAAATATACACTGCACCGGATTTATGGTTTTTAATAACGGGCGCACTACATCAGGTGCGCGACGCGACGCGTGGCTCGGCGAAATATTCCTTTTACGGCGCTTGACGTTTGCACGCGAAAGCCTGACCGTTTTAACAATAATAATAATAATACTATAACAATAATCGTTTCGGGGTTTCGGAGTTCTCGGCCCGGAAAAAAACGACGACAACGACGAAGAAAGTTTCGTTTCCCTATATATTACATCGCCGCGACACGTGAGACTATTATGATATTGTACTACGAATGCGACGAGAATCTCCGTTCCCGGTGCAAGCGACCGAAAAAAAAAAAATCCCGCGTAAATTTGTCACTCTTTATTCGCATTGTTATTAAACGCGAACGCGGGCGCAGGAACCGCAGGGTATGACGATTATGCGATTGCATTGTAACGTGGTCGGGGCGACCAGTTAGATATACGATATTCAGGGACGATTTTCCGGGCCTCGCGAATATATTTAACCGTAGCTCAAGACCGTTTATGGTTTTGGAATCGTTATAATACAAATGTCTGTAGATCGATTTAGTTTTGTTATTCATTTGTATTTTATAATATCTATACATACGACTTAAAGACGTTGGATATGAAGTCGGTTGTATGGCGATAAGACGGGGTTCAGGTACTTTCCAGGACCGAAGGACCGGTAACAAGGTTTTTCCGTAACTTATAGAATTAATCTTATTTGAACATTTTTCGGTCAAAAAGTGACAGATTTATACAACTTTACAAAATGTATAAAAAAAATTATAAAACCAAATTTTCATAGATTTCTACAAATGGGCTATTCTATATAATTAGCTATTAATTTGTGATATTTTAGGAAAAACTATGTACAACCTCGTAACTTTCAAACTTATTAATGGATGAATGTTATTTAATTGAAAATATCGTTACTTTCCTATTTTATTTAAATGGAAAAACTAAATATGTGATGAGCTAGTTCTAAACATTTTTTTTTTTTTTTTTTTTTTTTTTTTGGGGTAAGTTTGAGACCACAAAAAAACAATTTCCAGTCTTAATTCAAAAAAAAAAAAAAAAAGCCTAATATACATTTTATGCACGTCGACTAATAATGATTTAATAATCGTTACAACATCATGTACGAAATTATCAAATTCTGCAAATATTTATGTACTACATCACCCAGTACATAATAATATAATCGTCGCGTTATAAAAAAAAAAAAAAAAAAAAAATATACGGCATAAATACGGTATAAGAGATTTTTTTATTATAATTTTCATTATTAGTGTTTCGTATATTTTTCGACGTCATTACATTTTTCCGCATTTCGCCATCGAAGCTGAATAAATTTAATCACCGACGTTTAATTAAACGCGTTTGATTTGAAAGACAACTGCTACCGCGGTAGCGCTGCAAGGACAAAAAACACAGCGGCTAATTATTAAAGTTTTCCGACGTGGAAATAACCATTTGTGGGGAAACGACCGAAGCCTTGCCGCGAGTCGCACGACTATAGAGGGACGACGGGGTTTCGGACAGAATTTTACAATACCCATTATATTACATTATACATTTAATATTTCCTTTGATTATAATAATATACCCGCGTCCGAAATCCGTACGAGACAAATCGATTAAACAAACGTGCTATGAACGATTTCGGTTCTGGCCGTCGTCGTCGTGTTTGTCTTATCATTTTTTTACATTTATAAACTATGAATAACGCCTAGGATTCGTTGGAATACAATAGTTTAGACGTGTTGAGCTAATGTACGCGTAAACCCACACTGTTTGTGTGCACACGTTTGCGTTGTTTGTTTCGAAGTACCAAGACTATAATTTCGTAACAACAAGAAACAAAAATAATGTACACCAATTAAAAAAAACTATTGTGCAACTCAAATTGTATCATTGAAATACGTGTATAAAATCAGTGCGGTCGTATTCAAGCGCGGGGCATTGTCATGAATTCAATGTCGCCAGTATAATAGTATGACGATTAATTTTTATAACGATAATTAATTTAAACGGATTAATTCGTTAATCCGGATTGGACATTGTAATCCGGATTGTTATATTTTGGCCGATGCTCAACACTAATTCCTGTTTACGTATAGAACACTACATTAGTGTGATATTCACAAGATTAGTTTAAAAGTAACGAACGCCGAGCACCGTAATCACACACACACACACGAAAACAATTATCGATCACGGCATATTTGAAAAATAATCTCAAGCCCGAGTCTGGTTCTTATTAACAAGTCTATATACGGTCGTACTCGACGGTTTTAAGTGTTGGCAGATTAATTCGTATTTTTCAAAACGATGTTCAGTATGCAAACAATCATTCCATAAGAATCTGAAATCGTATCGCATATTTCGAATTTTTACTCGTCACCGTTAAGATTACAAAATATCAAATTACAAAAATACACAAATTTAATAAAAATACTAAAAATCTATACGATAGTCAACATAACGTGAGACACTCATTATCTCGGAAAGTAATAACTAAAACTGTTATATTAGTATTCATTTTTTTTTTTTTTTTTTAGCTCTTAATTTAGTCAAACTGTAACGAGATGTTCCAATTTTATGTTTGGGTAGGAGAAAGTTGTGAAACACTATTAAAACGGCATGTGCAGTGCTTCCGCACAAACGATGCGTCATGATTTCGTATTATAAGTTGCCATTTGAAAATCAAACGTACAGATAATGGTTTCACCTCTTAAAATAAGGGTGACAAAAAACAACTACATAAATACTGTCCGAAGTAACGAGTATCTTATGATATGTTGATCACTCTGTGTTAAAAACAAAAGATAAGATTAACAAAATCATTTAATTTTTATCTATACGCAATCATAAATCACTGCTAACGAAGTACGATTTTGTGTGGAGTTCGGATAAACATGCTTTTAAATATCGGAAATTGTATGAGTTTCGTCAAAATTTTAACCTAAAACTCTTATTCACTTGGCTGGAACTTCAACATTTTTATTCGCTCACTCATTTTAATCGTTCGAACATTAAGACGATTACTGTATACTTTGTATTCATATTAATCAATTACTTGACCGAATGCTCGTCACGTGTAAATTAGGTATGACAAAATATATTAAATCTGTTTATTTTTGTATTACTACTAAATTAAACTTATAATAAACCTCGTGTTGAATTTTCAAGAAATGTTTGAAAATTTGAGGTCAGCCAATAGTGTTTTTTCCACATAAAAATCCTCGAAATTGTTAAATGCCCATAAATAGAAATCGGCAGAATATTTTGAAATTGTTATCACGTCTAAAAAGGTTCTAGGATTATAATCGACCAAATCAAAAAAAAAAATGGAAAATATTGTAACCTTTATTACGTTTTTTTTTTCAGTTATTTAAAAAAATACATGGAAATTTAAAAAATGACCGTCTCGATGTGTAAATCAACTAAATCCAATATGCGAAAAAAAAATTCTTGTAATTTTTTAATTTAAGCGAGAAACCCGAGGGAAAAGTTATTTGTTTACACACAGAAATAAAATAGTAAATGCACGTCATAAATGCCCCACGCCACTCGAAATGCGGTTTGTGAACCGTTCGAAGTGTTATCGACACGCATACCGAGAATATGGTAATAATAACAGTTTCTGCGCTGCATGCATTTTGATTATCATCAAAATCCGTATAATAACATCGTTAATATCGTGGAGATTAAATTCGAATTATTATTTTCTATTGTTTCCCGTAATTTGCGGATAATTAATCGACTCGTTTCGCTATTGTTGCAGTATTATCGCGGGTATACGGAGTTCAAACGCTTGTTAAAAAGCCGCGTTTCCGGTCTGAACGATTCGGAAACAATACGCATTAGATATTTTCGGCGAAAAATTGTTAGCGCCCGGGTTATCATTCACCTACGGGCGTACACATTGTTGTCACGCCGTATGGCAGTCGTTGCAATGTTTCCAATTCAATCGCGCGCGTAATAATATAACAGCCGCAGACGGTGTACACGTACACGCGATGGCGTCGCAGACGGACGCGAGTACGCCGAACGTGTTTTAACGTGACCACGTATTTAAATGGACGGAATATGTTTCCGTTAAAAGTTTAACAGTCCGATTCTAGCGAGTTGTACGGACGACAATTGAACACGCGGTCAATATGAACTGTGTTACGTAGTACGCGGGTCCGCGTTTACAGTCCGTCCGTTAATATCCGGATTGCCGTGTAGCTCCGAAAACGTGAATTGAAATAGTAAAATATAACCGTATATTCTCCCGCGTGAGCGCTGATAAAACGTGACGAAACTGTCGCTCCGAAGGAAAATTCTCCGTGCGGGATATTTTCGTTTCGAGGCCTGGGGAAATTTTCCGGTTTTCGAGTTAGGACGGTGTCGGGAATCAGGCCGACGACGGCATATTGCGCGTCGATCAAAATACAATTGAAGGTTAGACAGACGGCGTACGCGAACGCCCGGCCGTTCCGCGCCGGTTGGCCAACTGAAATGGCCGATCGAAGGCCATGCGTCGTCCGATAGTGGGCAATTTTGGACGGGCTCAAAACTGCGGTACGTCACGGCAGTTGTGAGCGCGTTGGTGGACATGTTGAAGACCGAGCGGAAAATTTAAAGGAGAAACGATACAGACATTACGAATTTGACCGGATAAGTTTTTTTATTTCGTTCACCGCTAGCAACAACTTATGACGAAATGCGCGTTAAATATTTGTGCATTTTTAACGGGCCACGATAGTCTTTTGTCCATATTTTAAGCGAAATAAATTAGAAAATAAAAAAAAAAACACAAAAATATACAATTGTGAGTTAAAAACTAACTGAACATCGCCAGAATGTTATGAAAATATTTTACCACGCCTAGAAAGTGGGTACATAAATTAATATAACCGGGGAATTTTCCAGGTCTCTAATTTTAACTGAATAATAATAATAATAATAAAACGAATTAAAAAATAACAGAAACTGTTGTTGTTTACGTTTTCCCGTTTTCCCAGTTATTAAGAAAACTACGAGAAATATTACAAAAAAAAAAAACCATTTAAATTTACTCACAGTAAAACAATATTTTGTTTATTTTTACCAGAGACCAATTATTATTAAGCCTATGATCGGAGTAACATATCTAGGCGGAGAAGTTGTTCACGGGCCGGAGAAAAACACGCGACTCATAACACAGTCAAAATAATAATTTATTTCGGGAACCGAGTCGAACGTTTCGGGATCAATTCGGATTTACCTGTTTTTCGCGGGGATTTTTTTCGGTCGGAAGGTAAATTACAGTGACTGTTATAGCAGTGATTGTCTTAGCATCCGGTAGGTTTTGTCGTGGGAAACGAAATCCCTTCTACCGCGTCAATACGAAACGATAATATTACCGACCAGATCCGCGCCGTTCATTAAAAACACGGAAACACGTACCCCGCAGGCCGTGAATCGTTTCACACGAGGTAACCTAACGAACTGATAATTAATTTTTCGAAAACTCTCGATCGGTATTACATTATACTAGGCACTGCGCGCGGCGTTAATACCGTGTATTAATAATAATAATAATAATAATAATAATTTTGTATCGGACGGACGTGTCGAGAGCTTTGGGCGCTTTAACAAAAATAAAATATGTGTTTTCCGCCGAGAGTTCGCGGCGCTGCCGGTAATTGGATTAAAAGCGTATTAGCTGTTTATATACGCCGTTTACTTACCCGAGTGCTTGGAAACTGTTCTTTTAGTTTCGTGTTCGCCGTTAGTAATTCCGTTGGTGTCGCGTTGGGATTTGTCTCTGGAAAACGAAAACTAATATGTAATACAGGTATAATGTCGGTTTATTGGTAAGTATACGTATGCGCTCCGGTCTAATAAAATGTATTACACCTTCGCGTTTTAGATTTTACACGAATCCGAAACTTAAATCGGCGAGCCAGTGCAGGCACCCACCCGCAATAAAGGTGTGGTATTTTGTTTTTGTTTTTTGTTTTTTTGTTTTTTTGTTTTTTTTTTTAATTTTATATTTCTTACAATCAACACGCTGTACGCTACACATATTATTAAAATAGGTACCCGCGCGGATCTCTTACGGTAACAGAATCCCCGTTAACTCATAATATCGATTATGATGTATGCGGATTATTTACGTATACCTAACCGAACCTTTATGTGCACGAATAATTAGAACGTTATACTCGATAAGAGATTTATTCGGGCGAGAGATCGGCCATGTTTTTGATTGGAAAAATTACCCCTCCCCTTTTCACTCGTCACTCCCGCCTCTATTTTCGTACATTGTCACGGAAAACGCAACAAAACGACACGATATAAATGGCAGCTATTACGTGTTAAAGTATTTAAAAAAAAAAAATTTCTCTACACAGTATGCGTCCCATTGAACCAAAACCCGATTAAAAAAAAAAAAAAATAAATAATAATAATAATAGTTATATAACGTTCATATAACACTATAGGACACCCTGTATATATGTATACAATATTGTTTAGAACGGCAATACTTTGAGGCCGTATTTGGGTTATTACTATTTGAGGCCTATACCGTTAAGTACCTATATTAAATACACAGCACTATGGTATACTTAGGCTGGATTGCATAAACGTACATTAGTGGTTTACATACTCTTTAGCTCACTACTTGCCCGTTAAAAAAAATCGGGTGTTCATTGAACGTTCGTTAGCGTTGACAGGTCTGTTATTTCTCGGCTACCGAACCTGTATCTAACGATTCGTTAATATATGGCGATAAGAATTGTAATGTCTTTCAAAAAACTATTCCATTTCCAGTTGCTGGATCATTACTTTTGTACGGCATGGTTATTTCCTTCCAAGATTGGATTTTTTTTTTTTTTCCATTAACAAAATCGGTCTACTAATATTTACCTTACTTAGCATATTGTAATTTAATAATTAAGTTCACCTGTCAAACAAATACCTAAATATTTTCAACTTTGTCCTTATGTGGAATTATCAATTCCATTAAAATCGGTTTTTCTCGTTCAGTAAAGTTTTTCTGCCTTACCTTTTTTGGTGCCATCATCAAAGACCAAACAAAAAAATATTATAATATACATTGTGGTTCGACAATTTTTTTCAAATATTTATTTATTATTAATATTATTTGACACTTGACAGTGTAATCAGTAATCATTGTAAAAAATAAAGTGCGGTATAATTTATTTGGTAACCACGGTTATCAATAAAATACAAATCTTTTATGCAACTCAATTTTTTTTTTTCGTACACGCCATTAAAACATGCTCGTTAGTAAAATTACAGGATGAAATTTATGCAACCCACACTTAATGTCAAACTAAAAAAGGTAAGTAAACGACTATATAAGTCCTGTACCCTGATTATAAATAAACTATAAAGGGTGTTCTACGCATTTTTGTAGCGCTGTTAATATTCGATTTGTTTTATTTTTTTCAATCCGATTTTCTTTCAGAGATACATGCATGTAATTTATACTTGTACATATATATTTAGAGAATAAAAAAATATACTTATTCATTGAATAAAAATTTTCGTTGCACAACTAGACAGAAATACATTACATATTTCAATAAACTAATTAGTAACCAAATAGATATTCATAGTTGCTATTTTTTTAAGCCAATAAGAAGAGTATGTAAAGTCCTCCCATTTACTATAAATGCTATTGGATAGGCCACGGTAGTATGAGCGAAAATCCCGGGATATAGGATAATTCAGTTTACGATTCTGACCGGACCTCGGTAAGCTATTAGGTAACTATTAGGTTATAGTTTTATGTAGTCGTGTGTTTTTGTCTCTCTTATCAATAAAATTAAAACCGGCGTACCGTCGTAATTTGTTGTCAGTTATTAAAATTTGTCATGCTATATACTCTCAGAATCTAAAACGGTCGTAGAAAATTATTCCGTACGCTTTAAAAATATAATATAAATTGTAAATTAAATTACCATTAAAAATGATACCTTATTTAAATTTAAAAAAATTTAATATACACGAACAATGTAAGTGCGTTTCGAACATTGCAGTACGCTTTGTGCAACGAACGTTTTATAAGATTGTAAATTGTTCGGGTCTGGCATTTTTAATAAGTATAATTTATTTTTTGCGTTGAACTTATTTGTTTATAATAATAATTTGTATTCCTTATTGGAGAACAAAAAATAATTTTCTTTTTCTCAGGCAATAATAATAATTGTACGGGTATTATTTTGTTTACCGCATTGTGTCGGAGTACAATAATTATTAAATTGGAAAAAAAAATGCTAGTCAATAGTTGTTTAATTGTTTCTACCCGACATTATATTACAACAAAGGGATTTTACGTTTGGGTAAAAAAAATGTTTTCATAAAGAAGCTGATTAAACATGCATAAAATATGAGCGGAATAATATTTACGTAAACCGTGAGCTTTTGAATTAATTTACATGGAAAACCGTATAAAAGGCGACGTGTTTATTTTAAACAATTCAACGCCGAAAAACTCGTATACAGTTAATGATATCATATGATATTATAATATACGTAATTAATAATTCGCATGACGACATTATACGATAATTAAAAAAATAATGCAGTTTATCGACGGAAATTTAAAAATTTAATTTCAATTTCAAATTATTGAAATTATTCAAAGAGAAAAAGAACATAAAAACAATTAGATTCATAATAGATCCATAGATTCGATATGTTTAACTGAATTTCAACATAAATATTGAAATTTTTACAAAAAGCCTTTAGACAAGGCAAATATAAATTTTCTGTCCGAATTTCAAGTTTTATGAATGTTTATAACTGAATTACAACAATTGATAAAGTTGAAAAATAATAAAAGCATTATTTTCGTAAATTTCCCGTTTTTCTTACGTTTTATCCTGATTTTTCCCAGATATTATGAAAACCGATTGGAAAATCAAAAAATGGCATTCAAAAAGTACCACGGGGACAATATTGCCTCTCAGAAATGGTGCCGTACATACATATCAGTGTAAGATTCATGGTAGATATTTTGTATACGGTAAAAGAAAAAAAAACAAAAAGAAACATCTTAGTAAAACTAATATACATTCTTCGCTGCACTCAGTATCTAAAACAACTATACTCCGTGCCGTTATATACGAGTCATAATAATCGAAATAATATTCAGAATATTTTTTGTCTGTTGATATACTAACTGTTTCCGCGGAACAATTTGTTATCAAATCATAAATGTACAAATTGTTCCGCGTAAACAGTTGGTATCTATACTAATAAAAAAAAATTCCTTTTAAAATTCAATTAGTCCATACATTATAATGTTCGCGTCATGATCTTTTTTTTCAAAAATCATTACTCGATTTTTAATAATTCGTAAAAAAACTCGACGTTTGCGGCAGCGCGTAAAAAAAGAACGACTTGCTTCATACGATGGGTGGGCCACTGTTTTAGGTAAGAAAATGAGAAAGTCGGATATAGAGGGGAATATAATTTGTGTCTGCACGCAACGATGAACAATTACTAACAATAAACGATTTGGACCATAGTTTCTTTTTTTACACGGATACACGCATTAGGTATTCCGTTCTCCATACGTTTTTTTTCCGGTTATTCTCAATCACTATGAAAACCACTTGGAAAATAAAAAAAATGACCGCTTTAAAGTGCCAACTAAATAAAATTTCTTTTAAGAAAGAGTGGTATACTGAAAATTGAAGCGATATTTTTGGTGGAAAAGTTGTTCCCAGATAAAAGAAAGTAAAAAAAAAAAATAAACATCACTGTGAAACCAATAAATTCCTTATTACGATTCGAATCTAAAAGTATTGGTAATAGTAAATATAATAATCATTATAGAATTTTTATGTACAACTTACGGCGCTGTATAAAATATCTCTGTGCGTTAATAATTTTTTGCGACGTTTTTTTACGACCATATACTAAGGTAGGAACTTCAAATTTGGAGAAAAAAAAAATCATAATAACTCAGTCATTTCAAAACGATATAACTATAAATGTATCGCTATAGAAATGATTAGAAATCGATAAAATCACTATATTATATAAAGTGACCCATTTAACATGCTTCGTTTTTTTTTTTTATTTGATTTAGCCATCAGGCACATTTTTCACGTTGGGCAGGTTACTGTCGTAGAAGGGAAATTGTGTACAGGATATAACTATAGTGATTTAGTTTATAAACGGAAAGCAGAGATAAGTCATTGTAGTAAAAAAAAAAAAAGGATTCTGAACGTTAAAAATCAATATGATATCAGCTCTGTTTTCCCACTTTGTATAGCGAACGTAATCCAGTGATCGACTAAAACCAGTAATAATGATCGTCATAAATTTTTCGGGTTTTTTTTATAATTTTCTAAAAAAAAAACCCGTTATGAAACTATACATAAATATTTCAAATAAATTGTCTTCGGACCGAAAATCTGAATTTTTTAAGATTATTGGTAAAATGTCAATTATTTGGAGAATTTTTTTTGTAACCCGAAAAAGCGTTTTCCGAGGAGGAATAAAAAAGTTTGAGGGTGCATTGTTAAGAAAAGAAAACAAAAAAAAATAGCTTATATAAAGTGTTGCCGTTCGAAAACGCTACAACTTTTGGAATAAAAAAAAAATTAAATATTTTCACCAACCGAAAGAGTGGTTTCAGATGAAAAAAATATCATTTTACTCAGAGTCTAAAAAAAATTAACTGAATTTTCGCCACATCAAATGAAACGACCGGGGAACGACTCGCAATATTAAATTATTTCGATTTCAAACAATTATCGTCTAATCAAAAGATTTATTTTAGACCAGTATTCCTCAATCTTTTGTAAGTATTCGCTCGAAAAACAAACGATTATTTAACGCCTCCGATTTGGAAATTCCGTTGTAATTATGGGCACGAGAAAGAGAAATTGAAATGGCCAACGAAAGAATGAGAATGCGCTAGCATTACAACAGTAGAATGCACTTTAAAAGTCGTCTTTATTGAAGGAAATTAAAAACTTAAACGAATAACCAGAAAGAACTTCATTCCGTTCCACGTTTGAAGCGTACCTACGCAATGCGAAAATACGCTCGCCGTCTCCTCGACCGTTCAAAACGTACTCACCAGCGTTCTACCCCTCCTCAAAACAAGCGAAACAAGTTTGCCGCCCCGTAGCGCCTGTCCAACGCTCCTGGGGGAACGTTATCGGCCCCGTCGAGAACAACCGCTGATTTAATCAAAGCAATATTTTTCGAACACAATAAATCATTGAACACATTTTAACCGAAATATTCTAATTATTTAGCCAGGGGGATTTTTTTTTTTTTTTTTGTTTACAATAATGTTGACGGAATTTAATTTATAAATTGTATATGAAACGTTGCATAATAGATACTATACATATTATATGTATATATACACGTATATTTAAAAGTATTACGCGGTAAAAAAAAAATTGTAATAACAAAGTCTCCGTAATGAATAATTTATAATTTCATTATAAAAGTTTTTAAATATGTTATTATTAAATGCGTTTTTTTCTTTCTTATAAAATCATAAAATTTTAAATTTTAAGTTTGAAAATTGTGTACGTACCCCATTAAGGTTTTTTCTTCGAACTTGTAAAAAAATCACACACATTATTTATTTAGGTACTTTATGAAATACATACGCTTATTAGTTACATACATGGCTTATAAGTTACAAGCCAAACAATCCAAGAATGTTATAAGTTAAAACATTCTCGAAATAAAATATTTTTACGAGCCGTACGCATTTTACGCAGATTCACTTCGCTACAGTAATACTGCGTGTCCCTATGAGTGTTGTGAAAATCCGGTTTCGATTAAGGTCGATCATTTTCGAAATCCGAAATCAAAAATATTTTTAAAATCCGGGTTTCAGAATTTTAACCTACGATTTTGGTTTCTTTCGAGCGTTTTTATTCGATTCAAAAACTAATCATAATAAATTATCCATTTATTTAGTTTTAATATAATAGGATAAAATATGTAATATAATACAAATTATCAAATAAAGGTAAAATTTGGGTGGAAAAATGGCCGCTGGGGCCATGGCACGAATTATGTTATAAACATTTTTTTGTTTTTCTATAAAATCGTGTTTCATACACGAGCGCAGCGAGAGGAACTGTACAAAAATACTCGTATAAGTATAATAGATATTTAATAAAAATCAAAAAATCGAATTTTTAAATTGACTTATATTAAAATTTTCGGAATTTAATATCTGAAATCCATATTTTCAGGTTTTCGGACACTCCGGGTTTCTATCATTTCATTAAGTCCTGTACGGCTGGTTTACCGATCTCCGACAAATATGCATAGTGAATCAAAGCGATTATCTGCGAATGATTTTTGATAAATTTAATTTTTTTTTCACATGTTTCAGAAACGTCCTAATGTTTACAGTACGTTCAAAATCGAAAATTGTTACGTGCGTTAATGACGAAACAAAAAATAAAATCGGCCTCGAAAAAGAAACGATTTTTTACGATTGTAAAAAAATATATATCATCATCTGCATGTTTGTACTAGTGCCGGTATATCATAATATAACACCGAGTTAATCAATACCTAATTTGAAATGATTACTTTATCGATTATTTTATATGAAATCCTACTTGTCTCGTTGTCCACTAACACTATTATTATCCATACCTACGTTACTGTACTTTGAAATAGGTAACGTACCTGCGTTACGAAAGTTTTCCCCTTTGTCCATTTTGACACCTTGCGAAATTTGAATAGGGAACCGACAAGGTTGTACGTATACAGGATGTTTCAGAAACAAATGACCAACTCTATGGGATGTTATTCTATAATATATTATCGTTCTGATAATAGATTCTCTACAGTTTTTATTATTTTTTTTTTTTTATGTCAAAACCAGGGTTTATTTGTAAAATATATTTATTCATGAAATAATATTCATTTAAATGAATCAAGAGAATATCAGAGAATTTCTTGCAAAACGATTTCCAAAAAAAAGGCTTTAAGCTTTTTTCCAAAAATGATCGTTTCACCGTTATTTTTAGATTGTCACATCTAAAATCATAATTTTGGTGCGCGCCACATGAATTTGAATATCAATTCAATTATCCTGTCATAAAAACACAGCCAAAACGATAGTGAATTATCGAGTGAACATTTTTTATTTTTTTGGGTAATTTTGTTCAGGAAATTCTGCGATATGGTTAATTTTTAGAATACAAACAAAATGTCTCGATAATAAAATAAAACCCCGCAATAACCATATCATATGTACAGCACCGTACCGTAGAGTCGGCTGCTTGTTTCTGGAACATTGCACATAGCGTTACGTGTGTTTGAATTATCTCTTGAAATATTATACTTCTTGTATCGTTAATCTGCGGTAGTATTAGGTAAATACCCCGAGTAGGAGTATTCGTTGATTCTTTAATTATTACGAAATTTTACGATAGTAACAGTTATTAACTCGAACATTAATGTTGTCTCGTTGATAACGATTTTATCTCTTGTACATAAATATTGCAATGATGTACGGCAATTAAAAAAAAAAAAAAAATACATAAATCAAAAAATGGTAATCTATACGCGGATGCCGCTGCCACTACGGGCTTTAATGACGGATTTTCTTTAAAAGTTTATCCGGTGTATATAGGTATTAACTATTTCGGGGTATAGGTACGCAGATGATATAATAATAAGAAATAAATCGAATTACTTTAGAGTTTCGTATCCGTCTCTCTTTTCGTGATTATTCCCGATTCTCGTTATAGAAAAATAATGAAAAACTTTCTTCTTTTCTTTTTTTTTTTTTTTCGGTCGGATACTTTTCGTCTCACGTCACGTCCAAAAAAGTTATCCGGTATTTTCTCCGAGGGTCCGTGTACCCGTTAGTTGCGCGCAGTAATAGGTAAGTACTTCCGGTCGAAATTTCTCGGCGGCCTCCGTGCAAAATTGCCTTGTTCAAACGGTGTAAAACCGAATCCGTAAAAACCCAAACTTTTTTTTTTTTTTTTTAAAACAATAATATATAGAATTTATATTTACAGTGAAATGTAACGTTTCCCGTAGAGCGATGTAATAATGCGCTGCAATGTTTGAACTGTACGTCCTACGAACTTATTGTAAAACATTGATTTTGAAAATATATATAATGTTTACCTTTATTCGAGAAAAAACATGTAATTTTGCTTGAATTTTCATCGTCGAGCGGTATAATATCCGAGCGTAGAACTGAGGGCATTATAGCATACTGGGCGTCCCACGAACCCATTGCGATATCTGGGGAGAGTATTAATTTTTTTTGGAATTTTTTTTTTCTCAATTATTAAGTAATAAACCGCTTTAAAACGTTACGTTAACATTATTTTTCGGCCACCCGTATTTTTATGAGTAACACACTGAAACGACTACCACATTTGAGAATGGCGCTTCGTTTGTGGGGTGGAACGGTGCTTGAATAGTGCTTCGCTACAGCAGTAGAGTGGAAGTAGAGTCAGGCCCAGATTAAAGGAGCCAGGGGGAACCACGAAAAATAGTGGCCCACAAAAAACCATATAATACTCATATATAATCGATTTTTTTTTTTACTCATATTATGAATAGAATCAAATATTAAAGAAACCTTTTTAGATTCTGAGTGAAGTGGAGAAGTTTATGGTTTTACAAAGATGTTTATTATTTTTTTTTTTTGATCTCTACGCGACTTTTCTACCAGAAGGCTTGCTCAGATTTTTAAGTGCAGCACTTTTTCTGAGAGAAAATCGGTGTGGGAAGGTACATTAAGGAAATCGTTTTTCAATTTTCCCAAGAGTTTTCCCATCAAATGTGAAAAACCGGGAAAAACTTAAGAAAACTGGGAAAATTGGTACAATATTACACAAATATTTTTAAGAATTATTAAGAAATTATAAAAGTTTATTTAATTATTTTACTATAATGTGACATATATATTGTGGACAAAGCATCACTATTAACTGAATTCCGCTCAAAATAAATTTTTCTTAAGCAATGGTTTACTGTTGCTTAAAGGTATACATTGTATCGCCTATAACAACAGAAGCTGCATCCGTCTCTATTATCCTAGAACGTCTTTTTTTGTTTGTTTATTAGTTCTTAATTATGTTGCAAGATTTAAAAATACAGTAAGTTGTTTTAAGAGAATATAAATTAAGTGATGACTTTTTTTTTTTCGTTTATTTATTTCATTTTATTTAAATAGAGCCCCTCATTAATACGAGCCTCCGTACCTCCACGCTCCTTGATCCGAGTCTGGGTAGAGTAACTCTATCGGCCCTTATCCAAACGTTTATATACGAATATCTTGTAAACGGGTCGACGGAAATCGACAATTTTGACAAAAAAATGTATTTAAAGTAAATAACGGTCATCAGACATTTTATAGTGGTTTTTTTTTTCTTAAATCTTCGGAAAAATCCTGAAAAGGTTAGCGCTTAATACGAGTATGTGTGTTAGTAGGGTGGTATTACAATACCACGCGATGAGCTCTTACCGTGGATTTCAAACGAATAATTAAATATGACGGTAAATATTCTATATTCGCATTGACTCTATTATATATGCACTACCTACCAATATACAAACATATATTATGTATACTGACCTTATTTTGGTTTTGACAATCTCCGTGTCCAGCACAGCTATCCGGAACACGGTGCACTGGTCCGAAACGGCCGCCGGGTCCGGCACGACGATCATTTGCACCAGGTCCGCCTGTAATACATATAAACATCCAGAAAACGATAAAATCCAATTAATTTAATCATCGTTATCAATATAATAATAATAATTATTATTATTATTATTATTATCAATACTATTATTGTTTGTTTTCGGTCGTTAACAGACCCGATGGACAACTCAACGACCGCACGTATAATATATTATTGTACATTATAATAATATCCGGACAGACGGCTTTAACCATACAAAGCTTGATTAATATATTGCTTTGTGATAGTGATAATATAAACTATCGGACTATAAGTTTATAATGTTTATGCCGAAAACGATGCGAACGATTTACAATTATAATATTATGTACACGCAAATGTCTGTACACAAAAATGTGTACTTATACGTGCAGTGTTATGGTAAATGTTGTGAAATCGATTAAGAAGGACCTTCTGCAGAGAAAAAAAAAAAAAAACGTTAATTTTTAAATGGAGTTTATTATAACTGGCCAATCGTGATCGGCCACAAACTCAGTTTAAAAATGATATTAACAAAAGCGTTTATTATAGTGAGAACGGCCCTTAAGTCGTTATATTGATACTTAAATCGATTTTGTGCCATTAGTTTCAAGATTAGAGCGTATTGGTTTCTTTTAGTTTTTTTTTTTTTTTATCAAATTTATAAATAAAAATATATTGCCAACAGTCTTTTTACGATATTTAAATTTCTAAATCAGATTCGATAATTTTTAAATTGTAACAGTTCGCACGTTCGTAATTCGCTTGTACCAACGCACGAACACAGACAATATTTTTACCTTTTATAATAGTCCAATACACTGTAATATTAAGCCTAACGGCACAAAATCGATTTGAGTATAAATTTAACGATTTAAATGTGGTTTTTTTTTTTTTGAAAAACAGAGCGTCCGGCTGTCGGAAAATCAAACAATCAAAATTAACTTAATAAACTTATTAAAATAATTTCGTACGCGGTGAATTATTATTCGAGTAAAAGCAATCGTTTTGCAGTCATGTATGTTTCGCATTAAAAGTCATGTAGAAATTGTGCGTAAAATGTATTATAGTGTTTATCTATATACGGTACGGGGTTTTTTTTTTCAGTATTAATACTATAATACAGACGGATCAGTATTCGATTTTGGATGATTTTTCAATTGTCAGCTGTTTCATAAAAAAAAAATACGAACTTACTTCGGGTCACTAGTTGGGTCACTATTGTAGGTGAAAATTTGTAAAGGTAGAGGAGAAATTTAATGTATATCTGTAATCAACGATTAACCATTGCTAACGAAAAACGATTATGAGTGGAGCTCGGTTAATAATGTTGCTTTGTGAACAATATATAAGTCATATTATGATAAAATAATTACATATTAGACATTATATATTTTCTTTCATACTCTTTGTTAATTATTGTATCTATTTTCGCGTTTCTTCCCGTTTGAAAAATGACCTTCCCAAAGAACTTCCTCAGTCAAATTTCCTTTAAAAAAAAAAATTCTTTTCATTATAAATCGGAGCATCATTACTGGTAGAAAAGTTGTTCACATAAAAGAAAAGGCCTTTTTTTCTTTTATTAATACCTACATTTTATTAATTTTCCCGCTTTTCTTCCGTTTTTTTCTCAGATTTTCCCATTTATTAGAAAAACTCCTGAGAAAACCAAAAAAATAATCTCCTTAGAAATCCTGAAATCTCCTTAAAATCTGAGTTAATGTCATCATGATGTCAGTCCTATCGAAAACATAATAAGATTGTAAGGATATGGTTTTCAATTAAATTTCATGTGAAAAATTCCAAAACATCCTGTAGTATGCGTTACTATAATATTTTAAAATAACTCTTAAAATGTTTATAAAATAATTCTGTCACATGACATCGTTATCGTTGACAATATTTTTAATATATAGTTTAGACGATAAAATTTCGACCGCCCATTCAAAGAGATTTAAAGCATGAACACCGTGGAGTTAAAATATATAACTTTTATTAAAAATACGTTTTATTATGATAATATATTGTTTCTGGAAACGGAAGTAGACATTTCGTCGGACATTAAATGCGTAAATCTATTGTAAAATGCGATTCTTCACGGCTTGAACGCTAAACAAATGTTAGCCATCATAAATCATTACGTTTCGTGCAAATGTGCAGTGTTCCAAATATTACGATAAAATTGTATACTCAATTGAAAATTAAACTAAAGTTCGAACATCTACAACGCGTGTACATATTTTACAGTAATAGTATTATTAAACTCAAAAACGCACTCGATTCTTCTAC
Source organism: Cinara cedri (assembly GCA_902439185.1). Classification (NCBI taxonomy): domain Eukaryota; kingdom Metazoa; phylum Arthropoda; class Insecta; order Hemiptera; family Aphididae; genus Cinara; species Cinara cedri. The sequence continues at coordinate 1,876,342 of CABPRJ010001426.1, read as the reverse complement.
ATTCGGAGCGGAGTGAATTATTGGTTTTACAATGATGTTTATTTTTTTTTCTGTAAACAACTTTTCTACAAGAAATTTTGTTTCGATTTACAATAATAGAGCTTTTCTAAAAGGAAATGTGACTGAAGTGATACTTTAAGGCGGTTTTTTTTTTTATTTTTCTAGGGGTTTTCATAATAAATGGGAAAAACCAGAAAAAAACGTAGGAAAATCGGGAAAATGTAAGAAAATATATTTATATTTTCAAATTGTCAGTATTTCGGTCTTCTAGAACATTTATAACCGAACTCCGTTCAGTTATTTATTTATAATCGTTTTTTCGTTAGCAAGGATTAATCGTTTAGTACAAATATACATTAAATTCTCCCATCTATATCATACCTTTCCAATTTCCCTCTACAACTGCACTGGTCCACCCATCATGTGAAGTATGTTCGTTTTTTTTTAAATTCGTCACACACCTGTCTTTGAACTGAACATTTTCCGAATAAAATCGTGAGACACAAATAACTTAAATATAATAAAAGCAAATTGAAAATCATGTATTAAAAATAAACCCTATCATTTTTTCTCGGGCTATTAATCGTTTTCTATACATTTCTTAACCTATCTAGGGTTCTAAAATTGTACGAAACTATTATTTCTGAAATATTTCAGGAATATTTTGTCAAATATTGAAAATAAATTATGAATTCCTTACTTAATAACGGCGTCGATTTGGTTTTTAAATTCCGAAGTGCAGGTGCTAGGACGACGGACCTTTTTTTATTTTGATGAAAAATAAAACGGAATTCGTAAATATTGTTCTTAAATTTAAAACTCGAATAAAAACTGCCAAGGTACCGAACAGTCCAGAACTGACCGTAGTTTTTTTTTTAAATTATTATTATTGTTAACAAACACTATGATAACATTTACGCAATATTAACACGTCGTCCAAACAAACGGTTCAGTCGCTTTTAATTTTTAATGTAAAGTTTAAAACGAATTCAATTTCCTACCAAATACGATATTATTATATTATTAAGTTATGACTTAATAAAACGTAATACAAAACCGAACAGCGAAACGACCCCGAATGATATTAGATACGTATATTTTATCGATTTGCACTTTTTTTTTTTTTTTACATTAAACAATAATAATAAGACTTTCTAGTTTTTTAATTTTGTTTTTCTCCCCGGACACGCTTGGAGATGAAAAGTCGATAATACGTTTTTTTATTGATACGAAACAACATTTCTAAACTTTCTAGACGCGTTAGTATAATTATTATGCTGAAACAATCTAATACATGCCAACCGTTGGATAGTCTCGAACAATTATTGACCGTACTGACGTGTATTCGTCGAACCGCAATGTTTCAATAATTATACACAATAATGACTACTCGGCACCTATTGTAGTCATAGCGTTTTGACTTTTGATTTGTTTTCGCGTTGATAGAAAAAAAAAAAAACAATTCGATGTGCACAATATAATCGTGCGGAACGAAAAAAAATGAACGTTGAAAAACGAGACACGAATGATTAAACGTCATCGTTTGCGATAATATACAAAATGTTGTGATTAAAACTGCAGGGTATTTCTCCCCTCATGTCACCCCGTCAACGAGTCTAATACGTATTCGTTAAATCATTCGCAACGACTACGCGAACTTCACGGAAAACTTTCTTATTCGTTTTGTTGTTCCGGACTCGTATATATTTGCGAAAATGTTTTCTTCGGCATCACGCGAATTAATTAAAATCTCCGAAAACAAACTGAACATTATTGTTGAGCGTAAACGTAGTAAATCATAATTTGTTGTTGAAAAAAGGTTTAAAATCATAACGAATAACCTACACACACGTTTCGGTTTCCGTCAAATTCTCGTTCAGATTTGTTACACCGTAATAACCGTAGCGTCACCACTAGGATGCGGATTACAATGCAAATTGCATTTTTTCTGAATGTCCTAAAGCAATGCTTTCCAAGCATAAAATTCGTTTAATATCTAATAATTAAAATATGAAACTTGTATTTTGCATTTCTAGAACTTTTTTTCATTTTTGGAGCATAATTTATTGACATTTAGAGTGCATTTTAAGGTTTGTAATTTTTTATTCTTTTTACTAACTCATAGTGTTTCAGAAAATATGATAACATTTATTTTGATTTCCTACTAGAAAAAAAAAATTAATATTTTTATTTTTAAAATGTATTAGGTATAGATTTACCGATTGTACCAGATAAAGTTACCAGTTGCAATAAAGAAAGCGATAAGCTTTTTTATCGAGTTGCAATGTAGTCTTCGTATTGTACTATTTGCACTATTTAAATTTATGTATCTAAAAAAAAAAAAAAACGTTTTTTCCTACGTTTAAAATAATTTTTAGAACATTTTTTAACATTTTTTTTTATTTAAGCGCATTAAATTGTAATTTTTAAGGCATTTCAATCCGTGGCCTAGTCATCACGAATTTCCACGATACGTTCGTGTTAATATTGAATTGGTGACGAAGACGATTCGTATTGTTTTTTTTTTGTTTTAAATAAAAAGGATAATTAAGATTAAAATACTACATGTTATAAAATGTTTGAAAAAAACCGTTGGCCTTATTGCGACCTACAATAAGACGTATATAGTATGTTTATACATATTTTTAAAAAAAAGTACTTCACTTTTTGACGTATTCTACTTAAATACTAAATAAATATCTATTTGGCTATTTTATTAAACAAAATTGTGCTGTTCACATACCGTTAACGTTTCATCGAAATCGTCCGTGCTATCGTATTCCGGAGACGATGCATATGAATTTTGCATAAGCGTCTCGGTCGTGACCCACCTGCAGTCCAAATACGCTATGATTTCGTCTTCTTGAAATCTAAAATACAAATTGTGTGGTTTAATATTTGGAAAACAAAATCAACAAAATATTTGTTAAAACTGGCATATTAGTTCTCGTATAAAAAATACCACGAGGTCTTCACAGAAAAGTAATCGAAAACTATTTTAAGTGTGAGCTTTGGGTAATTTTGATGGAGCTCAATATAATAATTTTGATCAGTCTCCTCTATCTGTACATTTAATTACAATAATCGTCACACGTGAGAAGGTGTTGACTATAATATAATATAATATGGGCTTGAATAATTTATTACCATAAATGTATTGCTAATTTTTAAATGTAGTTAAATACGATATTTTTAAATATTTAGATTTAAGAAATATCTTGTGGCGATACTAACTTTGATTTTTCGAATGAGAACACGTTTTAATGTAAATTATATGATTTTTCTGAAAATGTCGACGTATTGCAATCAAAATTTGAACGAAATTTTTTTGAGTCATTTAAATTTTAAAGATATTAGTCTGTTAAATGCAAATGGGTACAAGTTTGGTAATTATAATTAGGTATGCAATATAAAATATTTGTTTTTAATTGTAACTACTCAGTCAATTATACTCAGCAAATTTTTTAATAATACAAAATGCTTTTAGATTAATGTTAAAAAAGTCGTACGCATTTACAATGTATTCAAAATACTATTATCTTAAGTAATTAAAGTAGAATTATACAGAAACTTTTCTTTTAAATTTCGATTACGATACGTCAACATTTTTAGAAAAATTATCCGGTTGATTGTTTGCATAAAAACTTGTAATTGGTTCTCATCTAAACAACCTAAGTTAGTATCGCCACATGATACCCCATAAACGTAGTGAAAAATCCGAGTATTCGGAAATATCGTTCCATTACTACACCTGGAAACTCCAAAAATCATAATTCAACATGCATGATTTAACCCTAAAAATGGGGTAAGCACGCCGAAAAAATTACCATGTGAATCTGAATATTACGAAAATTGGTCGAACTCACCCTAATCCTAACTGATGGGTGATCCCGTCTGCTAAAACGGTAGCGATCAGTACCGATCTATTCGACTGTTCGGTATTTACAGACACTCGCAATAGATCAGGACCACTGACTTCGAGTGTTACGGTCTTCAACGGTTCCGTAGACGAAGATAAACGGAACACGGTACCAAAGTCCACCTGAAAAACCAAATACAGATACATAATATTATTATATAGGTCGTTCGGTGGTGGTGGCGTGCGCAGGAGATGAGGTTTGGGGTTATATTCCCCCTAAAAATACGCGGGTGAATTTCACTGCAGCTTATTGGCGTAAAACGTCAAATTCGTCCGTAAAAAACGGCCGTATCATCCCTTACCCTTAAACGGGTTTCGGGCAGTAGATAAAAAAAAAGTGTTAAAATAAAGTGGCAATTAAAAGGTAAAAAAAAGTAACTTTCAATTTTTACGAAATTGGAGGCGACTTGGAAAACCGTTTGCAACACATAGTTATCCTGCAGCTCTTTTTATCGATACATAATATTAATTTTACGTTAATATTAACTTATTATTATCATATTTAAAATGTTAAATACAAAGTAGGTACAATTTATGGATTCTTCAAAATAATTATGTACCTTTAACCGTATTGAATAAACCTTTGTTTTTATAATATACATTATTATATTTATATAATATATATATATATATATATATATATATATATAATTTCAAAGGGTTCTAACAGTGACTAATAGGATCAAAACTGAACACTTTGAAGGAAGCGAAAATTTCCTGCAATATTAACTTTTCGAAAAACTTTCAGTTAGGAAGTTTTAAAAAAACATTATTTTGTACTGCGTAGTTTTAGAAATTCAACTTTCATTCATATACATTGAAAGTATATATTTTTTTCTGGTAACGTCTTTTAAACATTTTCCCGAACAACAGTTCATAATTTTTTAAATATTACCTATTGTAAAATTCTCTACTATTTTTCCGTTGTTTTCCATTTTGATGTCGAGGAGCGACTATGCGGATTTCCTAAACAAAATACAAATTGTCGACGCTACCTCCTTCATTAATTGTTCGGCTTAAGTGTTTGTAAATTAACTGTTTAATAAAATAGTTCCTTAATATTTCCGTGATGCTCCGGCGCCAGACGAAGTAATTCTGTATTCTCAACACGAGGGTAATAGGTACCTAGACTAAACTGCAGTTTAACGAGTATACTTGATTCCTCAAATTGCAACCTCCTTTTAATTAAACAAACGTCGAGAATAAGTATTGCAGTGTGTAGCTACCTACCCAGTACCCACGTCTTCTAAACAAGGCAAGAACATAATTTCATAATATATGTAACAACCGAGATACGAAACGGAGGATAGTTTTACGGAGCCGCCTAGCGTTTTCGTGCAACTGTACAAAATACGGGTTAAGCTTGAACTCTGCTGGCATTAATATGCTCACGTATAAATTTACGACTATTGTTGAATGTTTATGGTGATATCTCGACTGGACGTTAAAGAAATAATGAAGAGTATAGTCAGTACGCAATGTTATTAGGACAATATTATAAATTTATTAGTAAATTCTCGCACGAACGCTTAACGGAATTAAGCACTAAAAATAACCCTAAAGCGGTACCGTTATAATTCGAGATCCACTCGTTTTTTGCGAAACAAAAATGAATCCGTTCGATAAAAAAAAATAAAATCAATGGCCGAAGAAACGTTAAAAGTCAAAATAAACTCGACTTTCGGACGCGTTGACACGCCTGCGCTCGGTACCTATAAATGCAACGTTCGCGTTGTCGCGAGGAAAAAAAACCGTTTTCGACACTGCGCTCTGCCGCCGTCCACCGCGTGTACAACAATATTATCTCTGAAGTCACTGTCGGCGGTACAAAAATAGAAAAATATTATCGCGCGCCGTGACAATAGCGCGGATATTAATCAATTCTGCAAATCCCCGGCGGTAAAGCGTTCGGGCGCGCGATAATAAATTATATACGATTCGCGAAGAGATAATAATATATAACATCGAACAAACGAAAACAATGGGCAAATATTAAGCGCGTAATTGATTGTCCCCGAATTCGGGCGCGTTCGATCACATCGGTCGGGTCGCGCCGCGCAAAACGGAATTAATCGCCTCCGGCGTTTCGTGACGGCGGGAATTATGCGGAACGTGGCGTATTTCAGACGTCGTATTACGATAACGACGGCGGCGGTCAAAAATCCCGCGCGCGGCGTTGTTTAAATAAAACGATCGCAGGACGCGGCGGCGGCGGCGGCGGCGGCGGCGGCGTGACTTTCGGGCGAAAACCGCCGTCGTCGAAACATCCAAACGGTGAGACACTTTCCGATTAGTCGCTCGTTCCGGTGACACGACTCCGCGAGGACGGGAAAAACGGTGGGCGCCTATTTCGTCAATGGTATGCTGCCAAACGGCGAAAGGCCGCACGCGTTATGATACGAACTTGATGATCTTACGGGAATAATATACGACCGAAATCCGCGAACGGTGGGTGGGTGGGTGGGGGGGGGATTCAACGTCGGATGTAGCAAGCGGAGAACTGCGGCCGGAGGATATTCAACAGATTGTGCGCGGATACACGATAATGGTTCCGTTCGACATAATTCCTAATCGACCCCGTTATATTTCCCCGACTGAATTATACGCGTTTCGATATTTGATTGCGCAGACGTTCTCTTCGTATTTCCAAGCCTGCGGTTACTGGTGCGGGAGGAGGGGGATATAACTACCGACCTTTTCCCGTCCCCTCGAGCACGCCGCCGGTTGAAATTATCATACGCGAGTTCGCGGCACCGCCGATGAATCGCCGGAAAGGTCCGACGGCTCCTTTGACTCGTTTTCCGAACGGCGGGCATCTCCGATGAAACATACGATTTAGGCCCCAAATACGGTTCGTTTGTTGCCGCCGCCGGCGCTATTAATATTCGCCGAGGAACGTCGCGACGGACCGCCCCACGCCGCAACGTTCATTTATCGTTGCGGCACATCCGAACGCATAACAATACGACACGGCGGAATACGGTAGAAGCCTCTCGAAATTCCGGCCTTTACACGACGGCGTTTTTCGAGAAAATACCAACATAAACGTTCCGCAGATAATCCGCAAAAGCGCGAGCCGCGAACAAACGACGATTCCTATCTCTCCGCGCGGTCCGCGGTTCCCGATTGCCGGGGGGATTTCCTTCCGGCTCCCCGTTTCGAAATGCCCGCCGTCGAACAGTCAACCGAACGCGAACCAAATGTCTTTTCCGCTTTCTATTAATTTTTAATTTTTTTTTTTTTTCTTTCACTCGACAAACTGTTTTAAAAATGCCGATACTGCCGATAGGCGTGCAGCCGTTGTAGGGGATAAGTTCGGCGGAAGGATTTACGGGTTAATTTAACTCGTATCGGTATAACGCAACGATAAACTGTTGAAAAACGGTTCTGAACAGCGTTCTATAATAGCGGTATTTTTCTCCTTGTCGCCAACCTAATCCGGCAACCGACAAAAATTAAACAACAACCAATTTCCCCTGCATTAATAGGAAAACTGCAAGGTAAATCGAAAATTGGCCTTCTCAATGCACCGGTTAGATCGGAAATGCCACATGAAAGTTTTTAAAAGATTTCCGGTGGGAAATTCGTTTACAGGCGAAAAAACCACATCACATTTATTATTCCGCGGCCGATCGAAAGTCGTTCAGACGTGAAAACAGTACGCGTATTTATAACGTCTCTAAAGTCCCGGCGCCGTGTCGAAATACGCTGCTCTCGTTGGCCAGTTAGTTAATCGCGTTGGTTGAATGACGATTTACAATTGGCCTAAACGGTGAGTGGCTCGTCATTCAAACAGCGCGCTGTTAAAATACCGCGCTGTCATTACGTTATAGCGGCAGCAGAACTGCTTCGTCTCGGGGTTTCCGGCGACCCCGACGTGGGAATTACAATTGGGAAAACGAATCCCGATCCGGCACGCGAAACCTGCACGCCGGGCTCAGGTAACAGGGCGGAGAAACGACGGTAAAAACGCGAACGTCGGGTTTCGAAACCGTTACGCCGCGTCCGGACGTCAACGCGGGGTGTTGACGTAAACGCCGCGCGCTAACCAATGCGTACGCTTGGTCGCCGTACAACGATGCCCGTTTAGCGGTTTACCGATCGAAAACCGCGAGTTCCCGCGAACCGGCCAACCGGCTCGTACGGAGACGCGGCGCTGGAGACTTGAAGGCGGCCGCGCGGTGCGACGGCGCGGCCGGCGCCGTCAAACACTGCTGGGAATCGCTGACCTGACATCGCCGAAGTGTTCGCATTCGTCGCGCGTAAAACCGCGCGAACGGAAAACACGATTGACCGCCGCGCGCCGAGTGCCGCGCGAATTGAAATGTCGTTACGCCGCGACGGACATATTATGCGCGTCTGGTATCTTTCTTGCCCGCGGAAAAACCGGAACGGTACAGTGGATCGGGAAATTAATATTGGATCGACTCGACCCATCTGTTCCAAATTATTATAACCGGGAAAACGGATCGAGATCTCCGAAATTTGTAGAACGCCGTTTCGATATAAGGGAAAAAAAAAAAAAATGAAGAAAAATTGAAGTTTCGAATAGTGACGAAAATATCGTGTAATAATATAAAATCATGTTACAGTACGGGTGTTGATAACGTTACGCGGATTGTCGAATTCGAATACGCTTCGCAATGGAAATACTGGCTGTCCCGCTCCCGGCGTTGCCCGTGCCAATATTTTTATTATTTTAGATTCTGAGCAGAGCGAGAAATGTATTGGTTTTACAATGATGTTTATTTTTTTATTTATTTTTTTCTCCGGACCACTTTTCTACCAGCGATTTTGCTTCAGTTTTCAATGATTCCCGAAAGGAAATCGGACTGGGGAGATACTTTAGGGAAGTCATTTTTTTTTGATTTTCCGTGGAGTATTCCCAATAAATGGGGGAAAAAAAACGGGAAAATATATACAATATTAATAAACAAATACGTTGTTCTTATCAATATAAAAACACTGTCAGCAGATTAGCAAACGCATGCTTGGTGGAGGTATGGTACGTGGATTTAAAAGTGTTTCAGTGCGTTTTTTTTTTTTGCTTGATCAAATAATTAAATGTATTTTAAAAAAACAGTGCAAGATAAAAAAACAAAATCGAATAAATAATTAAATTAATGAAATCATTAACGCCGTAAATTTGTCCGTTTAATTTATCGGTTTTTCTTGATAATTATTAAAATCGCTTAGAAAATTGAAAATTGACCATCCCAATGCGTCAAATAGATCCAAAAGAAAACCGAAAATGTTTGTTGTAATTTTTTTTTAAGTTAATCGCTATTTTTAGTACAAAACACACACACACACAAAAAAATAATAATAACACACATTATAGTAAAACTAATACGTTCGTCGCTCCGCTCGGAATCTAAAAAAAACAAGCGATTTTATGAAGATATTATGGAATTCTAAAATTGAGCGTATATAGAAAACCACAGATGTTAAATTAAAAATGGCTGCAGTTTTTTTTCTTTTTCTTTACTACTAGCATTTTGCGCTCGAAATCAAACAAATAACATTAATAATAATATCGTATTTCTACAAAAACAACAAGCACAATAATAAATTGCATTTTACGGAACAAACGAAACCTTATACGTAAGCTCCCAATAAGTATATATCTATTGTAATAATATTTGTTATGATTCTGTTATATAAAAAAAAAAAAAAAATTGAGTTTCAATTCCGTTATTATTTACAGACGGTGACACCGTCGTTCAAGGGCGGCCAACTACAGGGATAGTTTATTTATTTCTGCAATGTTAGGCGCTCAAATCGTCCCCGTCCAATTTACACGAAGTGGAAAAGAAGCACTTACTTATTTCAATGCGCATTTTTAAAGATACTCATGTGAAAACAGACAAACAAAATAATAAACGCCTACACGTGGAACCAGTTAAACTGGCTTGAACCTCTCACCGAAATATATATTGTAGGATAATAATAGTTGGATCGCGTGATATAGTCATTCGTTATATTCGATAATTTAATGTTTTAAAACAAAGTAATAGACGGTAATCGATTTATCTATACAGTATTGAAACTGAGTTGATTAATAGATACAATATGTGGATTGATACTATTAATATTAATCGATATTGTCGTGGTAATAATCAATTATACCGAAACGATTAAAAATTATACAGTCAATTCGTTGTTGTGTTGATAAAATGACAGTAAGGCAGTGATGTTCACCGAAAATAATTATGTTATCACTGTCACATAACCGAGTATCGATACCATCTAAATATCAGATTAATCGACGTTTTATTATTTTTAAAACATCGATACCATACCACGCTGGTCTCCTATACCCGAGTAAAATTTTAGTATCTGTTTTTTTTTTTAAATTATTCAATACGACTGAATACATAATACACAACTCAATATGAACCTTTGTTGAAATGTAATTCTAGCTAGTTACAGTGTCATTAATCTACCTACTGGTATTTTTAAAGGGCATTATTATAGGAAAAAGTTTGTTCCCGTAAAACCAAAGAAAAAGCCTTTAAAATCGGTTTTCAGAGTTAAACACGGGTATTTTTATAACTTCGAGGATGTTTTATAATTATTGTAGGATCATAAAATCATATTTAACGGTTTTTTTTTTTTTAAATGACAGTTATTTTCAAAATGTAATCAACAAATGAAACCATAAGCCTCGATTTTAAAGGAATTTTCGTTCATTGCATACATTTTTTGCAATATATCCCGTTAAAAAATCAAAATACAAAAATGTCACTGTAATGTGTGTGACGACCTTTTACTGCTCCAGCCGTACTATTAGTAGGTTCTTTTGTATAGAAAACAAACGATATGATTATACCGAAAAAAAAAAATAACGAATCTTACCGAGTTACGTTACTATTAAATTCTTAAGATACGTATTACCGGACTTCTGTCCAATTGCCTATGCATAATATATAGGTACTATTAGTTAATTTAATACGAATTATGAAGCAAGTCACATTTTGTCAAATTTTACATTATACATCAATAAATCGCGTGGGAAATTTCATGGTTGATAGATTAGTGGCACTGGATTTTGTTCATTAACTTTTGAATATCATGCATAATTACCATGCGCGTTCGTGCATAAGTCAAGATAGCAAAATTCGTTAGTACAAAAGGATGAAGGTAAGTCTATAGTAAATTATTCAGTTTTATTATTTTTTTTTTTTTTTTTGTCTTCTGAAAATGTATAAAATATGACGTTTTATAACCTTTAAACATTTGAAATACTTTTGGACATTCAAATCTGGACGTAAATATTATATATACTATAATATACATATATATTATGTACTGGAATTTATTTTTCGGTAATTTAACCTGGAACAAAAAATTGTATTGTTCGGTGATATACGATATTACACGAGGACGGAACCAAATGATAATGTTATTTTTGTGCGCGAAAAATACAAAATTGTTTTATTTATCTGCGAACGATTAGTAAGTGAAAATACGCCGATGCTAAAAAATATAAAGCCCATCAATGTAAAAGGTAGGGAAAGCCGAGGCTGACTGTCACACGGGTTGAGCGTCACAAAGCTCAATGCGCAGGCGCTGTAATCGTCTAAAGGCCGTGACGTGTACTAGCGTCATTGTTTGCACCACTACGTGTGTGTGCGTTGTTAGTTACGACAATTTATTAGTGCGACAATTTTTCGTACATTATTAACGTTTTTCAACTGAAATTATACTTTTCATTAAATTCTATATATTTCACTGATTATTCCGTATTTAATTAATTCATATCTTTGTGTCGACTGTTTATCATTGATGCATTAACTTAACGTTAGGTTAGATTGTAGTCCTGCTAGATAATGCTCTGTTTAAAATTATCTTGCGGGACAGGTAACCACAAAAAATTAGAGAATAATTGTCACTTGGGTATCTCATCGTGACAACCATCCCCGGCAGCGTATTTCCCGAACCATATACCAACAATAAGGCACGTGACAGTTGATGTGGATTATTGTTAAAAACTTCAATTGTTAAAAGTCATAAAACAATTTTTGTGACAACTAGCCCCGGTGACTTCTAATTAGTTTCTATAGTAACGTTGTGTGCGGTATCTTCGCGACAATTATTGCAGCCCTCGCATTTGTTTATTTTTTTTTGTTTTGTTATTTCATCCGTTAATTTAGTTTATCACCAAGATAACCAATAAATCGACAAAAACAATTTTCGTACAGAAAATACCAATGTCCCTGTGCGATACCTCCCCCACCCTCAGGCGGAGGGTTTCGGAGGAAAACGTGGCCTACGAGTTATTCTTGGTCTAGAACCACATCGATGTTTCTGCTCAATCAGTTCGGTAGTTTTGGCGTGAAGGCGTGACAAACACACAATCCGCCCAAACAAAACTTCACGTTTATAATTACTGTTGGTTATCTTAGTCGGGAAATATAACCACACACCGCCGCGGACTTTTCTGTACGTCTTTTTAAGATACACAATTCCGACAGCGCACTAATTTGACGTTTCTCATACGGTTTACAGTCAGCGTTAGCAACGTGAGCGTCCGGAAATATTATTTCCTACGGCTTGATTACAAAAACGTCGACTTTTCTCTACTTTCTATTAATATAATATGCATTATATATATATGTATATAATCCTCGCTGCAGAAGAAACGATCTAAGCGATAGATGAAACCCGTATATGTGAATCCGTTGCGCAGTTTAGAGGAGATAAGCGCACAAATAGACAGACGCGACTTTTATATTATACACTACGAGTATTGAGTGATACGCGATGTACGTACAAAAAAAATAAAAAACGCTAGAAATAAACCTCTTTGTGTCACGCGGCGTATATTTTTGTCCGCGGCGACCGCCGGTTAAAACGGGTCAGGGAAAAAAAAACATTAGCATCGATATTGTAACGAAAAACGAACCGAATGATGATAATATCAATAATCTACATAGACACCTATGTCTCACACACGAGCCGATGATATTATTACAATACGCGAACACGAAAAAAGGCCTCGCGTAAATCCGACAAACCGGAAGTACGTGTAATATAATATTTAACGTGTAGCTCATTCCTTTTATAAATATCGAAAAAAATAAAATAATAAAAACGAAAAAAAAAAATAGGTAAAGCAGTAACATTTCGTAGCGTTTTATTTATCGGATTTTCCCCGTAAACGGAGACTGTTGCGCGCCTATATTATTATGTGTGACCGATAGTAAAAATCGTTTTCCCGATATTTTTCGTACGCATTTTATGTATAACAGGTTCGCCGGGACCGAACATGCTCAAACTCGGGAATTTTAGTTTTTCATTTTTCAACTGAGATTTAAGCGACGAAAATAGAATGTCAACATTTTAAATTTTGAGCGTGGCGAAGAAGCTATTAGCTGCTATACTCTTAGTTGTGGATTATTCTTAACCGGAAAAATGAAAACCTTTTACGGTCAGTAAATATGTTCTGATTTTTTTCATTAAAACGATGTGGATCTTTCGGCAGACGGTACTTTATTTGAGATTCTTAAAAATATCGCTTCTTGTGATATTTTGGGAAAACGCTTTTTTTGCGGGTCAATTTCTCCGTGTTTTTTAAACAGTACTAACTGTAAAAAAAAAAATGTAGAATTTCTGCTCTGCGGTACTTTATTCGAAATATTCGATAGTTCACCGTTTTACGTCTTTTTTTTCTCCGAAAACACATTTTCCGGTTAGCAAGAAAGCTCTAAATTATTCATATGTTTTTTAGTGCATCATTTGTAATTTTGTTGTGCATCAATGCATACATATTACAGTTATTTCGAGTGCACAATATCCGAACCCTAGTGATGATCATGGACAAAAATGTTGTTAATTGTTAGGTATTAGTTGTACAGTCACGGTCTATATATTACCAAATACCAATTACTTAACATTAAGTGCATTAGCTCGGATTTACATAATAATACGATATTGTTACATCATTGGGGTTGTCAATTTTTTTATGATGGGGGAGGGGGGGCTTTAATAGTTTAACAACATTCCAATAACAAATGTTCGATTTGTTTGAATAAAATCTATCAGATTTGTATTACGTAACCGTTAAGTGGTTTAGAAGATCACGTTCGAATATGTGGCCCATTAGCTCAGTTGGTTAGAGCGTCGTGCTAATAACGCGAAGGTCGTGGGTTCGATCCCCCCATGGGCCAACAAATTTTTTTTTTTTTTTTCAATAAAACGTTTGAATTTAGTATATTATGGACGTATACTTCACTGTATGAAAATCATATGTACGTCGTCGTAGTTAATATTATATTAAATATTGAAAATGTAAATTTAATAGTCTCAATTGTTGTAGAATAATCGGTTGTAAATTTTACAATAAAATTAATTTTGAACAATATTTTATTAATAAAATTATTATTGTTATTTTTTTTTAAAATTAAATTGAGATTTGCGGATTCACGATTAACAACTACTTTCAAATGAAAATATGTATTATTTTTAAAAAATATTAACATTTTTTTTCTTTCTTTTAGTATGATCGGAATATTACGGTGCTTTCCCACCATACAATGAAAATAAATATTATGTTATGCAAATTATTTATTACGGTTTTAATGAAATTATTAAATATTAAATATTCCATGGACATATAAAGGGTGTGAGGTGTAACAGGACTATTAAACAAATGTAAAAATAATTATTTTGTATTAATTATTTTTCGTTTTGTTTTACAATAATTACTAGAGTTCTGCTCTACAATTTTTGTGTTTTATAATCCAATGTAAATCAGTTTTATAAATTAGTTTTTCAAAAAATTTTAGTGTTATAAGCTACGAATTAGGTTACGTCATTAATTTTTAAACAAATTTTAAGTTTGTTAAAATTCAAATTTATTTATTTCTTCCTAGTTTTACTAACGACAAAAAGGTCAGGCTCGAAATAACAGGTTTTTTTTTTTTAATTTTAAGCGTACAATATTTTGCATATTTTTTGAATTCCTAAATATTAAAATTTATCCAGAAAATATTCAATAGAAAAAAAAAGTTATTGCATTTTTTACATAATTCCGTTACAGTGTTACAATCTTGTAAATACATAATATAAGTTAATATCAAAGAAAATTGTTTATTTACCGGGAAACCGATGCCAACAAGGGAAATTCCATCGTCTTTAACGATATACATGTAGCCAGAAAGCTTTTATATGTGTCAACATCAGGACTTTATTTTTGCTAAGTACGGAATGCGAGTGTGTGTGTGTGTGTGTGTGTTTTCCATGGAAATTGTCAACAAAAATGTCCAGGACTCGGGAAATTGCGGATTTTACGAATAGGTATTACTGTATAGAACTATCACTGTCGCGATATATTTACATTTATGATTAAATTTTCGACGACAATAACATATTATTATAATGTATACGCGGTTTAACGTTTTGCAGGATATAAAACTCGCAGAAAACGAACAATCAAAACGTTATGCGCGAGTTGTAATTTTTAGAAAACTTTCGTAACTTATGTAGGACAACTTTGACAAACTGTACGGGTACAAATAAGATTTCCGAAATAAAAAAAAAAAAAAAAAAAAACAACCCGGGCTAATTTATGTGTTTTCTTTATTCGCCGCGGTCGTGTCTTGACATTAAAACCTGCAGCCGCAAGAAAATAAAGGTTTCGTAATTTCTGTTATTATACGTATATATACGCGTAGGTATTATAATAATTCTACGCGAATGATTTACTTATTTAAACTCGACAAAACTTTTTTCATTTTTTCGAATACATTATTTTATTTTCGGTTTTTATTCGTACGCGAGACTTACGGTTTTTCTTTCTTTTTTTCTTTTTTCTAACGCTACTGGGGCGGCGGAAAATTGCGCTTTCTGCAATAATTGTGTTTGAACGGCGGAGGCGTCCCATTTATTTAACGAGCGAATTATACCTATAATAATGTCAAAGTTTATCGTATCAGTAATATTATTTGAGAGGTGACGTCTTCTGCGCGCACGGTTACGATATTATGTATATATACATATATATTATACGCCTGCTTATATTTGAGACCTGGGCAAAATACTCGTTAAAAGTATTTATAATAAATAATCGAATGCGTATAAAAAAAAAAAAAAAAACAATAATCGGAATCAGGAGCTTGTTCAAGGGAAAGGATGGCGGGGGGGGGGGGGGGGGGTAGAGGTTCATCCCCCCACCGACATTCCATGAAAACTATGATGAAAGTAAGTAGATTCTTAATAGAATCTCCAAAGTGATTTCTGTCAACGAAAAAGATAAATACGATTTTGGTTTTATTTTTATTTTATTTCTACGGATAGTAGGTAGGCATATTAATTCATTATTGTCATTTCTGATTTTTTGTGGTTTTCCTGCTTTTAGAAAATCACAACCGATACGGCGATATTGTATACTGCGCATTATCGTCACAATAATATGAATTACGTTATCGTTTATGGCATAAACGCATAAACTTTATGCTGTATTCATTAAAAAATTAATAAATGTAAAATTTAGTAATAGAAATACCTATGGGGATAAAAATGAATGTTATAAAATATTGACATTATTAATGAAAAATAAATAATCATTTGAAATGTATGTCAACTTATTTGTTATAAGGTTATGAAAGTGTACAACTTTAAACCACCCCCGAAATATTTTTTTGTAAACTTGCCTGATCGAAATATGTATTCGAACACTTTACAATATTTATAGAATACATGTTTTAAAAACAATGTAATGTTAAGTTTGGATGACAAGAAACTATATAGATATTATACGATAATAGGTAACATGATTATATACATAATATTTGAACCGTCGCGGTGAATTTCAAGAAATATTTTAAATCAAGTACCACCGGGTGAATATTACGCATATTTGAATGCAATTTGTGAACGAATCGGAGCATTTTAACTCAATGAAAGTTTTTTTCGAGAAGATTAAGCACACATTCTGAAGTTAATACGCATTAATTAAACACTCAAATAAAATACTTTTGAAAACTATTCAATACTAAAATATTGAATACTTCTGAAAATTAATTTTTTTTTCTTTTAAATATTCAGTATATTTAAAAAGTTTCATAAATCCACACAGTATTTAAAATACTTTATGTCTGAATGTATACTCGTATAGACTATAAAGGACATAAAAAAATATTATTGAATATTACAATCCGCATCCCGAAATAAATTTTCCGATTTTCCACGGACTTTAATTTAATAACGACATGGCTTTGAATTAAATTTTGATTTCATTATGTTATTATATTTCTTTTACACATAGATTGACAGTCATAATAAATTATCAACGGATTTTCGGCATAATGGATACCGTTATGGATACTACGTATAGACGAAAAACAATAATTTAAGAATACTTCGCTTTTCTGTTGGCGTTACCTTATTGTTTTCTTGCGAAAATGTGTAAAAACCATATTGATTTTTTCTGATTTTGGAGTGAAGCAACCGTACCAAAGTACATCGCAGTGTGACTATTTCGCATAAAATGTTCACTCCAACGTAAAATGTTTGTGAGCGGTAGAAATATAAAATGCCGATTGATTGATCGACAAACTGCCGCTATGATTGGGATGGTACTGTAATACACTGTGGTCAAAAATCAACAAAATATAGATATTGTGAGATCGATATTGTATTATTTGAGAAGCGCCGTCTCTGATCCGACTGCACTCGTCTACCTACACTAAAGTGTACGCTTTATAGTTTTTGCATATCATCACCAATAGCCATAGCAAGAACGAAGGTGGACGAAAGTCAGTGGCATACTAAACTTTTTTCAAACTTTTGACCCACCCACACAATTAAAACATGAATTTTTACATAAACTACACATAATTACAACAAAAATTTGATTTAGCTCTATTAACTACATAATATAGGCTATCATATTCGTAAGTAGATACACCACCCATCCACCAATTTTAGTCATGAAGCAATTGCCTCAAAAAAATCTACTTAGGCACGCCACTGGGAAAAGTTACCAGGTGAAACTAATTAAAGGCTGTATAGTTCGAAATATAATAAATAAAAGCGTCGAAAAATAATAAAAAAAATCGATTTAATATATACCAGTATTAAGGCTTGCCAAAAAACTATATTTTAATACCCAACAGAATTTGCTATAGACGATTATAATCGAACGCATTAACGACGCGTCATTTAAAATAAAATTCTCCATTTTTTAGGCCTAAATTCTAGGAGCGTATCGCGATCAATGCAATGTCGGTTAAGTATGTGTACTTCAAAATATAATGGTACACTGCAAATTCGATTTACATATTATTTTTATTTCGAGAATATCATCACATTGGATGTTCACGCTAAAATGATAATCTGCATAGGTATACCTATTATAAAAAAATCTGAATGTGCCCATTTCTGTCTATTTGTATAATTCTATAGATTCAGCTAGTGTCAGTTTAGTATACCTAAGGCACCTGCAGAAGCATTTTGTTATTATAGGAGCACCATAGATGAAACAGCGTGGTTTCTTCGTTTTACTTTTTCGAAAAGATTTTAAAAATTGAAAAAAGCTTGAAAGCAATACGCTCGGCCCCTCTCCCTCTCCTCCAGAATAAGTTATAAAAACCTGCCGCTTGTGAGCATAGACGCAAATAGTGGTGGAAGGGAGCCCGTGAGGCTGCTACTGAGAAAGGACGAAAGAAACGTGTTTTTAGAAAAATGTACGGGCGACGGAAACAGGGAATCGCGGGAAAACGCGTTTTAATTTTTTTTTCTTTTCGTTCGATACCAACAAGAACTATGTTATAATATCGTGAAATATATTGATATCCGCTATAAACGAATACTCGGCACATGTACGGTTTGTATTTTTCTTTTCTTATAATTTATACGTATACGCATTATAAAAAAGAGCTGACACTGGGGATAGGCGTGGCCACTGTTATAGAAGAGAAGTTGGGAAGGTAGGATAAATAAGGTTATTTTATTTATATCTGTAAGCAACAATAAATCATTGAAAAAGAAAGACGATTCCGAGTGCAGTTCGGTAATACATGATTTGAAGTGCTGTAATTTTGTTTAACCTAACCTTCCTACATTTTTTCCCGACTATTATGTAAACTGATTCGTAAACCAAAAAACGACCTGCATCATTAAAAACAAGATTAATAATTGAACAAAAAAGTTATCTTGTCGTTTTTCAATTGGACCCATATTTGTGCTAAAAAAATGTAGTAAGTACTTTTTTAAAATAACGAAATCGTGAAAAAAACTAATATTTTTCCCCGATTAATTGTTTTTATTTTAAATACCGTTTCGACAATCAAAAAAAAATGGCCTATGTATTTACCGAGTAGAAAATATTGACTTTCAGAAAAGGTGCTACTATTATACATTGGTGCAAGTTTTCTAGGATAAAAGTGGTCTACAGTATATATAAAAAAATAAAGTACCATTGTAAAATAATTAAAAAAAGGAAAAAAAGTCGTCCGATCATTTTGGAAATTTTACTACGTCTAGATAAGTATTTTAACCAAGTTTTAAGTGTCTACGTGTATTTATAACCGAATTACAGCAAATTCACATTTTATAGTAGTTGTTAAATTTTCCAAAATATTTAGGCGATTTTTTAGTTATTTATAGGTATTTTATGTTTAGTCAGCATAGTGGATTTTTAGCAAGGACTATATGAATATAATTATTTAACCAAACAGAAATACTTTAAAATTTAACAGAAAGTTAATTATCAGTTGTACTTAGTGGTAAAAAAAAAAAAGTAGTGTGTAATGTAGAAACGTTGTTTAGATTGGGAGCTCCGCTCCAAATCCATTGCTTTAACTATGATGACGTGTATTTATTTTTATATCTGTAAACGGCTTTTCGGAAAGAAAACCTTCTCTTATGTATCAAGTACATTTTGATTTTTTAATAACTGAGCGAAACCAAAAAACACATGAAAAGAACATGAAAATACGCTTTTATTATTAGCACTTAAGTTTATTGTTGTAATTCAGTTAAAAATATTCATAGAAATATTAAATTTTTGCATAAAACTTATCTTTGTCTTTTCTAGAAACGGTAAATTTTTTAAAAAAACATTTTAGGTATTTTAAGCGAGTTTTATATAATTCTGTGGACTGATAATTCTTTATTATGTGGATAATATTATTTATTACTGAATGATAAAAAAAAAAAAGCGAAGAGTAAAGTAGTATGAAATGTATCATATATAAACGATCATCGCTCAGAATAGTTTTTTTTTTTCAATGATTTATCGTTGCTTACAGATATAAATTAAATAATTCGTTATAATTTAACTTCAACCTTTAAACTTCCCGCTTTAAATAGTGGTACACACATCAGCAGTATCACCTTTTATTTTTTATATCTGGTTACTAATAATAGTAACATGGTACCTAACACGATTGTTATTTATAAATTAATTCGTTTGTCACGGTCACGAGATTTTTATAGTATATAAGCTTATGCGACCGCGTTGCAAGACGGGTTTATTAGCTAGTAATTCAATTATTGACAATTCCGAAAAAAAAATCAACAAATAAATGGATTTTAATATATTTTTTTGTTATGTATTAACAATAATGTTATTATTAGATTCTGAGTTTAGCGAAGAATATTTTAATTTTACAAATATGTTGTTTTTTTTTTTTTTATGTGAACACTTTTCTCCCAGAAAGCCTACTCCTTTTATCAAGTACAGCACCTATTATAAAAGGAAATGTTCTCTAGGTGATACTTTAAAGAGGTCATTTTTTTAAATTTCCATTAATATTCGAGATAATAAGGAAAACATGGTTTTATAGGTTAAATGAGATTGAAAGATTGACAATAAGGTTGTCATTGACAACCGTTTTTATTTATTTTTTGTTATTATTATTTAATCTTTTTTTTAAAAAAAAGCATTGTTGTCATGGAAACGCATATTATTTTTGTAATAATTTTATCATATAGGTATATTGTCGACAAAGCAACACGCTATCAAATGAACTTCGTTCAGAATAGTTTTTTCGTTAGCAATGGCTTATCGTTGCTTACAGATATACATTAAATTTCCATCTATATCCTATCTTCCCAACTTCCAATCTACAACAGTGGCTACACCCACGTGTGAAGCATGTCTTTCCTTTCATTATTATGATTTTTTATTTTTTAAAATATCATCAACAAAGCTTTATACTCTTATATGAACAGCCCCCTATAGCAGTTAAGGTTAGAGTATGTTTACATAGAAGTTTTTTCTCTCTTAAAATACTTTTTAGGGCCCCACGAGTTTCTTAAAAGTTTCTCACAATGTAATAACGACTATACCTACATATACCTATATAAATAGATAATAATATAGAACACGCGGAGGCGGTAGGTACTTTAGAGAAGTTCATTTTTTAATTTCCCGGTTCTGCAGGAAATTACGAAAAACTAAAAGAAAAAACTCCGAGAAAAAAGTTCAAGTTTTCCTTGTACTTACGATTTTAATTCTGCGCTTTACTCGCGAAATGGTTTTTCGAACGCACGCAATGATTAATCGTTGCTATTATTTAATAATGATAAAAAAATAGGTGGGTATTTTAACGATCACGCTCTTAAGCGATGAGTGAAGACCACATAACATCTTACTTACTTTTATGTTTCTTATATACTATTATGTTTTATTAATTAAAAAAAAAAAAAAAAGAATTAAATGTCTATCTATTTACGGTATTTTCAATAAAGGTTGCCATTTAAAAATCAAAATTAGGTAATCGTTCTATTCCCAAATATAAGGGTGATAAAAAAAAAAAATTGATAATTTAACATTTTAGAATTATTTGTTTCTTAAGTAGTTCAAAAAAAAATCCGAAAAATGTTAATGCCTTCTAAAATAATGAGTGTTTCCAGTTGAGTAAATCATCCTGTATAGGTATATTTACAAAAACCAAATCCATTCAACGCCGATAAATAAATACAAATCTTCACCTAACCAATTGTCCTGTAATTAATGCACGGGTTTGTAAAAGTGTAATGTAAAATTATTTGTGAATGGTATTTTATGTTAATTTTTGAATATTAAAATCCGCAAATAAATCACCAAATATTGTAAAAAAGTTTATAGTTAGTGTAATAACTCGAATAAAATAATATTTTCGACTCCTGCCGTAATAACGAAATATTAAATAATCTATCGTCTCTCCGTATGTTTCGATTTTATGAACCGTACATAATTTTACACTGTAAATATCGGCTATCAAGTAAAATCATATATCAGATCATAGATAGTTCTCAAACGACATCATTTTTTTCACCGAACCGTTACGATTAAAACGTCTTTTGACGCAGAACCGTACGGATTAATGTAATCGTGGCGAAAAATATATGTTCTAATTTTTTTCTTTTTTTTTTTTTAAGAATAATCATTTTTTATCGTGTACTGTATTATTTGCTCTTACTGAGTGGACACCTACTTACGCATTCAAATCGAAGCTATTCTCGAGAAAAATCATAGTGCACGCTTTACGGTAGCGGTAATTGTTGTGCTAGCCTTAATAACGGCTTTTGCATTTGTTCTCTCATCGGTACGCGTCTTATCGAACTCCGGTGATGATTTCGAGACTTTCGGGGGAACCCCCCCCCCCTCCCGTTCGCGGGTGTGTATAAATAGTTAGAGATACGGCCGCGGGAGAGACACGAACACGCACGACGCGACGGCCGCGGCGAACCGGTAACCCAAACGCGTTGTCGGTCGATTCGGCCGGGCGGACAACAGTCACGTTCACGTCTCGCCGCCGCACGAATATTATTGTATTCCGATTCGCGCGCGCGTTGAATTTGATCCCCGGTCGTGAGGCGGCCCGGCGTAGGGCGGGTCGATTACGCCGGAGTCGATAAAACGATATTTATAGTCGTATTATGGTAATTATGTCGGTCCGCGTAATGTTGCATAAATATCCGCAGTAATAACGTAATGTCTACCGATGGCCGAGCGCGCGCGCGCACATCTGCATATTGTTATAGCATAACAACGCGCGGTTGTCCGTGTATTTCGGGTCCGACAGTGTTGTGCGCAACACGCGTACGGGTACCGGGTAAAAATGCGCAACGGTTTTCGGCGCGCACGCGCATAATAACCGGACCGCGCGAAACGGGGCGAAAAGAAAACCGCCCGACCGCGGTGTCGGCCACCGGCCGTACACTGCACTGCGATACACCCCGTGCACGGTTGTCAAAAGCTACGGTCGAGTTGAAAAATATTGTTTTTGCATAAGCGCGGCTTTGTACACCGTGCCCGGTGTCTTCGTTTACAAACAATTCCGGTTTGTTACACGCGCGAAACTAACGGGTGCATTTCCGTTGTTTTCGGTCGGAGTTTTTTTTTTTTTTTTTTTATTTCAATTCATTAACGTCGAATTCAATTTGTTTGTATTGCGTACCCATATCGAGTATGCTTGTAACAAAAACAAATTTAATTGTAATTCGTAGTTCGGTAGGTGGATAGATATGCCACGATGCCGATTCCGAATAATAATCATTAGGTATTATTTACTTTAACGAAAACTTATTTCTGTTTACGTAATCAATGTTAATATGTCAATATGTTTGAATACTATTAGATCAACTATATTCAAGTCGTGTATATAGGTAAGTTTTTGCACATACTTTGGGTTCGACTTTAAGCGTGATCAACAGCGAAAACGTTTTCGGGAAACCGACCGGGCCGAGTAAACTGAATCCGTTTTGACTTCCGTTTAATTTGCCGCCTACGGTACGCACGCGATCTCCCGGGGCGATCAATTCCATTGCGCCTGTATAACATAATAATAACATCAGAATTATTAAAATATTATAATGTAAAAAAAAAAAAAATAACGAATTATATCATATTGTCCTGGACATTTACCGTCGCACGGAAAATCGTTGCACTTTCGCATTTCCTTGTTGTGTCCCTGTCCGCACTTCAGACACCGTCTGTGCCGGTATTGCAGGCCCGTGTCACACGACACGTTACACGCGGACCAATCGCTCCAATCACTCCATCCTACAAACAAATTAAATTTAAAAAAATACATTAGAAAACTATATAGGTCGTTATCTACATCGATATAATAGTATGTAATACTAGCATTACTACCTAATAAGCCCGTATCGCGAGGCGTTTGAGTAAGTTCACGAGTACTTATTATAATATTACGCTACAAAACAATCCCGCACAGTGTTGCTCCATGAACACTGCACCAAATGTGTAAATATCAACCGTGTAACTAATGGGAACCGGAAATGAGAAAAAAAAACATTTTTTTTATTATAAGGACAAAAGTCCTGCGCGAGTTTTTTTTAGGGGTTAAATTTTGGGGGGGGGGAAATATACGCGCGTGGTCACTGAAAACTAACGAATCCAATATTAGCGCATCTAAAGGTAATTATTAAAGTCTAACTATTACCCGGTGGCGTATGTGGAGCTCAATCAAGAGGGCGACGATTTAAAAATTCTAATATATCTATATGAATACCTAGCAAAGGAAACCAAATCTCCCACATACACAAAACAAATCGGCAGTAAAATCATTTTTTTTTTTTTTTTTTTTTTTAATATATCCGTTGTATATGTTTAAGTTTAAGAGTTCAACTTAACAGAATGTGATACCCACATTCACTGTCTCAGACTCATTTGTGACATTGTAAAACTACATAACTTGAAATTAAATTTCTGGCTTTTTAGTTGAAATCAGAGATCAAATAAAGCTCATTGCAAGTAAAAAAAAACTAACGAGGAAACATGCTCTAAGACACCACGGAATTCCAAAACGTAAAAACTAACTCTTTCATATTATAATATTTTAGAAAAAATAACAGCCCAGCGTCTTCAAAAATGTTTTCCTCTTTAAATTTTCTTTATCTGCGTTAAACTCTAATTTCAACCCAGTGTAGCAATAAAAAAAAAAAAACCAGCTATGTTCAAACATACAAGTTTACGTCCGCCCACACATAGCTTATAAAATAATATTTTGTACATATTTAAAAAAAGGCGTCTTAATAATTTAGTACGCTTTGGTGCAAATATCTCCAAAATTTTATCAGAATTCTTGTATATACCTGTTGGCTATTATTTTAAGGTATTACATTTTCTAACTGTGTATTAAATCGAACATAACGGTCTCAAACGGTTATAAATTAATATCGATTTCTAAAAATGATTCCTGGGCAACATTTTAAACCGTGCTAAATTTGCTACTGTTTCAACCTAAACGATTGAACGATTTTGATTTTAATTTGGAAAAAGACAGGGCAGATTTGAATGTGGGATATATTTGAATTTCGCTAATAATTATTTTTTTATAGATTACTTGGACTATTACAAAAAAAAAAAAAAAAAAAAATGTTAAATTTTGACACGGTTTTTCATGCGTAATATGTGTTGTAATATTAGGAATTCTCGGTCATTTTTGTGATCAACAAAAATCATAATGTGTTTTATCTAATTTTTGTTTTTAAATCTTGTTTTCCGTAAGCCATTTTTGGAAACAACAATCAGAAACCATAAATATAGATTAATGTTTACTTATCCTAAATTTTGTTGCTTGAGAGTACATTTATTGTATATTGTTTATTTATAATTATTACAATTTATATAAAGATTTTTATTAATAATTAAGCATGGGGTAATTTTGAATTATAAAACATACTGAAAAGTTTGTTACAATGTTCCTATATTGTTACTTTATTATATTGAGTTTTTTTTTTTTTATAAATCGAATAAATAATTGTACTTGGTGTTTATTCTTAATTTATTATTCACATTAAAATGTCACCCTTTATTTGAATTACCCACACCATAGACGCAGATTCAAATCTAGCCTTTGCGCGTTCAAACGAACTTATGTATCCGATTTAATTAAAAATAAATTCAACTTTATGATTGGAAATCGTTAAAGTTATTGCATTTATGGAGTTGTCACGAGTCATGTAATATTTGAAAACCTCTAGAATAAAGGCTAAAATTAACAAATAAAATGTTTATAAAAAAAATGGAAAAAATAAAATGTGATTTTCATTCAAATTTGCCACAGCCTCCCCAACGTAATTTGCTATGTTGCCCTTAAGTTGGACTGAAATAGAAAATGCGAGTATGACGTCCTCTTAATCGAATACTTACTTTACTAAGGAACGAATGGAACGACAGAAGCACTGCACATTTGCGCTATCTACTATAATACTATAGGCAAACATTCGTACATCGAAACGCGTTTGTATACAAACGGAAAACTACTAATTTATTCATTCGGTTCGATCCGCTGCAATCTTCAGGACATCATGCGCTTTA
Source organism: Cinara cedri (assembly GCA_902439185.1). Taxonomy (NCBI): domain Eukaryota; kingdom Metazoa; phylum Arthropoda; class Insecta; order Hemiptera; family Aphididae; genus Cinara; species Cinara cedri. The sequence continues at coordinate 1,850,141 of CABPRJ010001426.1, read as the reverse complement.
AAAGCGTGCGATTTCGATCGTGTGTAGGTACATTTTTAAACGAATTACGAAAAATCGTTTACATGTGTATTGTGTAGGCTATGCGTTCGACCTTATTATAATTTGCATAAAAAGCGGTTTAGGAAGCCCGGCGTGGCAAATATTATATTTATTATTGTGCAGTCAGATCAGACTTTTTACGGTAAATTCAATGAACGTTTTATAAGTTTAACCTACAATAAACATAAGCTACAGACAATTAGCAGCGGGAAATTACACCTGGTCTGCCTTCAAAACGTTTGAGCGGCGCGCCGTCCGTGACTGGTGTCGGAAAGCCATAATAACATTCAACTAAAAAGTCAAGAAGTGAAACGCGGATAATAACTTTCTGGATTTTCAAAAACTTAAATCGTCTTGATTATGACAGTACATTTTTTTTTATTTACTATTTTCAAAGTAAATATTTTAATTTAAAAACAAGGTATTATGGAATTTATTATAAAATAAAATATATCTACGAACATAATAAAAAAAAAAAAGTAGGCATTTGTACGAGTGAAATAAAAGTATTTATCTTATTTTTAAGCTTAAAAAGAAGAAAAAATAATAATTTCATTAAACCCACCGGATATTTTAAATAAAATCGTGTGATTTTATGCTATTCAAAATGTAGATAAAAGAAAAGCTTTTGTCAACATTTCAGGTCGCTACGAATATTTCCAACTGAATCACAACAAAAAACAAATAATAAAGTAAAAAGAAAATTGTTAAAATGGTTATTGCTCTTAAATAAATATGAAAAAAAAAATGTATACACAAAAATAAAATAAATAAATGAATGGAGTATGCCTGGAGTATTATGAGTACTATGAGTATTAAAGAGTATTTAAAAACAAAAAGTTGAAAACAATGAAGCAGTTTTTCCCATAAACTTTCCCGTTATTTCTATGTGCTTTCCTGGTGTCGGTCAATTATTAAGAAAACTCACGGAAAATCTAAAAAATGTACCCTGAAAAATCCTTCTCAATACACCAATCAAAATGCTACAAAGAAGGTCACTTTTCAGCTTTTTATTGGATCAAGATTTCTAGTAGAAAAGTGGCCCACAGATGCAAAGAAAAACAAACACACTGCACGTCATCGTAGTAAAATAGTTAGATACCGATAGATCCCTCGCTACGCTCCGAATCTAAAATAAATGAAAATGCAATAAAACTGAAAAATATTTAATTTGAGTTACGTTTTACAGAATATAGTTATAGTCTGATTTTGAATTGAATAAATAAATCAGTGGGTCCTATTGCAAACTGCAGATATCTTAAAGAAAAAAAAAAAAAATTATTTCCGTTCAATTAAACAATATTAATCTGTAGATAATATCAACCTATCGATATTAATTTAATTTTATAGTAATTATAGTAATTTAATTTAAATTCCGGAAGTGTCTACCTCGTTGGACCGGATAAACCAATAATGATTAATAATAAGTCGATTGTAAATGATTGCGTATTTTATACAAGCGAGTATATTATTTGGAAATTTGGTAATATATAAGGTCACAAAGGATCCGTTTTCGATTCAACGGTGAAAAATTATTCACGTGAGATACTGTATTATAAGATTTGTATTTTCAGACCAATGGAAAAGAATATGAATGACGTGCCGTAGAATAATAAAATATACGAACGGCGATTAAAGTCGAAAGCCTTTTAAACTTGCACGAGATACCCACTTTGTTATTTTATCCAATAATCTTTTTCTTGAACATAATTTAAATTTACACGGGTACAAAAATAATAACAAAACGCGTTCCATCAAGCGCTTAGTTTTAAGAACATTGTACTTTTTCGTGAATTAAAACTATAAAATATGGTATTCATGAGTTTTACGTCGTTCAATAACGTTTCTCGGAATACGCTTTTTCAGCCAGTCAAAACGCTCTGATTTATCCGCACCATACCTGAGAAAGATGCGGATAATTTTCTCCATTAATTATTCGGAATCCGAGTTGTACAATAAGGGGTGAAAAAAACACGGCTAATGCTACTCGGCTTAGAATCGTATTTTCGTTTGCAATGTTTTATCGCTGCACCAACTAAATACCGACCGTTGTTATGTCCGATATAGTGTATTTCCGAACTCAACTTCTCGCATCTGCATCGTTGCGAAGTGTTTGAAACGTACGGATAGGCACGCGGATTTTTCAAAACAAATATTTATTTCACTTGTATTCGTATCGTTTAAAAAACACACGTGAATGATCTGCGTAGCAAGTAATATACAAAACGTTATAAGCGTAATGCAGGGTATTAATAAAAATAATAAATTACGATAAAATGACCAAATAAAATAATAATAATAATAACAATAATATAAAAAAAAAAAAAAAAAAAAAAAAAAAAAAAAGGAACCGTACGAGAAATCATTTTCGGGACCTGTATATACAAAGCCGCTAGGGCAAGAATAATAATATGTTAGTTTTCCCACAGTGCACATTTCATTCGACGTTATTTCGTAATGTATATATAAGTACGCGGATACAGTATATACGGGCGTATTATTTTGGCGCATAAACAGTTCGGGCTAATATTCGTCCCCGGGCGAGTATAAATAATTTCGAATATTCCCGCGTAAATAAAATGCGTGTATATTTGAACATCCGCGCGATAACAAAACGCGCGTCTCGAGAGGGAACTTTGCCTGTATAGTGGCCTTAAAATGAAAAAAAAAAAAAATTATAATAATAAGCTCAATCGTCCTTAACCGTCCTTAAACGTCCGTTACCTATCGATGTGTTTTCAATTTACGGCCCGACACCGTTTACAGTACACGGACAAAAAAAAAAAAAAAATAACAATAATGAAATATAAATAAATACCGTTATCGCTGCACATTGTAATAAAACGTCAATACTGCACAATGGTTAATGAATAACATAAATTCAGTATTTTCAGGTTAATCGAAAAAATATTGTTTGCAATATTATTATTATTGTGTAATTTTTTTTTTTATTATTATTATTGACTTATATACATCAGCTACTGGGCCATTAGTTATTACACACGGTTTACATTTTTATTTAAGCCTTTATAATTTGATTTCCTTTGAGAAGTTGATTGTGTTGTTATTTGATTGGGGAACAGGTTGTAGAGCTTCACTTTATCGATATGATATGCGGTGTTCGATTCATGAGTCTGCGTACTTTAACTTTCGTGTTATTAGTTATTGACATAATAATATAGTCGTTTTGAAAAACATGAAAATGACTAGGTACCAATATGTTCCACAAATATCACATAATAGTATACTTGAAACTAACTGTACAGTTACAATTGTACTAAAAAAAAACTATACTCGGAACACTGAACGATATGATCCACGTAATATAACGTATTAGCTACATATCTTACTTATTTATCGAATTTTCTTTTTTATCATAACTATTATAAAACATAAAATCATCGTTACTGCAACAGTTGTAAACACGTCAACACAAATACAAGTATAAAAAGCCATTAATTTAAAAAATATAAACTATAAAAATCAGAAAAAAATCCCCGGTAATGGGGTTACTTGTTTATGTTCCACAAATTAATCGCACAGTACTATCAGAATTAAATCATTTTTCTAATATACGAGCTCTAAAGCCAAACAGGAGTACAGTATTCTGTTATCGATTAAACCATTGCTATTGCTGTGATTCTAAGATTCTGAGCCCCGGTCTGCAACGGCTGTAGTCTTTGAAGTAAACTTATTCTAAACCTCACCTTCATGTGCACGATGCACATGTAGGTATTCCTTGAATGTTTTAGGTATTCCTAAATACTTAAACGAGACACTGTGTCATATTTTTAAATATTTTACTTTTAGATATTTATTTGCTTTTTTTGTTATAGAAATGGAACGGATAACATAATATTTGTAGACTATTATTTTATGAATATTAATATATTTCGACTATGGCGTTTTATTTTGATACCGAATATACCTAAAGTACACATTTAGTAAAATATGAACTCAAATAATAGAATAGTAATATCCTTGTAGGTTTATTTACACACTGCAGCTGTGGATCGTGTACAAACTACAAACGTCTTAGATTATATGCCGGGAATGATTGCACAGGTTGGTAGATAGGTATACGCGATATTATATAGTTGTTTAGGAGTATTCAGTTACCTGCGTTATAATGTTTGCAATTTCAATTAAATTGATAAAATGCCAACGATTATATTATTATTTATCGCGCGATTTCAAATAGCTTTGATATTATAATACTGTCTATACCTATTATAAAGGTAGGGACACCTACACGCAAAAACTGTATTATTTACTCGATAAATTCCTCCTTCGCCTACCCTTTAATATTAAAATTATTACAAACCACACTTAGAGCTGCTCCAGGTCGGAACGTTTCCCTCGCGTTCCGTTCGAATTATTCATTATATCAATATAATTTATGCGATACATTTAAAATCACCGTAAACAAACGAAATACTCAACGGGAATGGGATATATAGAGAAGAGAAAAAAACTTTTAACCTATAAAAAGTTTGTTTTAACTTATTATCAATATTATCCTATATACGTATACTCGTATATCGACAGAAACAGTAAATAAGATAGTAAGCGATGTAACTTATATATTACGTGCACCTATTGCACACCTAAATAAATAAATGTATATATATATATATATATTCATTTATATGTGTACTCGAATAATGTCTGCCGAGAAACTTTTAATGTTTATATATCGCTTCATTAATTTATACGCTATCTCGTATATTTCAACTCTAAATCTATAGGGTTTAATTCTAAAAACTTTTAACAATACATAATGTATTATATAGTGTATTATTATGTTGTATTATATTGTTCTAGAATTTTTTTTTTAGATTCCAAGCGTTTTTGGTTTTTTTTTTTTTTTTGTTATTAAAAAAATTGTTCAATATGAGAAATAAAGTATCATTAGCAAATATTATAGAATCAGCCATATACAGGTATACGCGATTTTTAAAATTTATTTCCATCAAGGTATCTAATATTAAAAATGATTTATAAATATTTAAATTAAAAAATAAAAATAAAACAATGTACAGAACATTTTTTATTATTATTATTATTATTATTATTATTATTATTGTAGTACCTACGTAAACGGATATTTAACATTTTGACAGCCGTAAAACCTCACATTATATATCTTATGGTTTTGGGGATCGTTAAAAGAATATATTATTATACCTGCGTTGTTTTTTTTTCTTTTTTTTTAAATACTTTGTATACATTTTTTTAAACGTATATAATTCGCTCTCCACTTCTGAACTTGGCGTGCCCCAAAATATTACGCACTGTAAAATTATACACACAAATCTTAAGCGACTTAAACTCGCTTGTCGCTTGTATACAAATTTATTATAATATTGTTAACACCGTTCTACGTTTTATACGAGCACATCGATATTCACGACACATAATAAACGTAGTAAATATTATTTTAGATGTATTTATTATTGTAATTTGAAAATTATAATTAACAATCGGACATTATTTAAACACTACCGGAACCAAAGTATCCAAAGTAGTACCGCGACTTTCTGTAGCCACACAATTGTAATAAAACCGCGCAAGTAGAAATATCCGGTGGACAATACTAGGCACTAGTTTTACCTTGAATGAGTATGCACTTGGGGCTTTTAAACACAAATTCGAGTAAAGAATTTTTTTTGAAAATTCGGATAACGCGTAACACTATTGGAATGTTAATATTGTTGTTATAATATTGTCGGGTGTACCGTTTGTGAGTAACAACAGTTCAACGTTTAGACAGGTGGGGTATAGAGAAGGGATCGTCTGCAAATTAATAAGCAATTTATTGCCCTCCTCTATTCGTCCGATTTAAATTCTCAACTGACATAACTCATAAACGGTATGTCTAATATTAGTATTGTGTATATCAAAGTTCTTGGAAAAATATTCTCTTTGGTCCGACTCAATAATAAATGTTCGTAATATTATACGAACTCGGAATTAATATTATCAAGAACTGTAATATAGTTTACAGTATATAGCGTATACAGCCATATGGGCACACTAAAATATTTCCATTTATGACGGACCGTTGGTTTACGCATCTCGTGCAATCCGTTGACACATTCCGATATCGTATACAGTTAGTCCGTCGTCTGAACGTAACAGATAAAAAAAAAAAAATTAAATTAAAACAAAACCCGAACGACATTCGCTTAGTATACCCATCGAGATTGTATATTGTTTGACGGACAGCCGGTTGACACAGAACGATAAAAAAAAAAACGTCCCCGGTTGAATGCATTTTCGGTAGTAGAACTTTATTTTATTTATCTACACTTTCACAAATTGTGTACGCAGTATTGTTTTTCATCGTTATACGAATAACGAAAGCGTTTTGATTGGCAGTATTAAATATTAAAAAAATATATATTTTTTTATATTATACAATAAATAAAATTATTATAATGTATTAAAATATATTCGAAACGTAAATTAATTATTATCACTATTTTCGCGAAAAAAAATCATCCGTTTATCTAATAAAATATTAAAACCAACTATATGGTGTTACCAGTTTACACCGGGTTTTCCGTGTTGAGTAAAAAAAAAAAATCGAGTATACATCGTATTTTTTGACGTTGCTGAACAGTGCTATATTTATGAAGTATGAAGCAAATTTGTTTCTCACACTGAGAATGTTCTAGGTGTCCTCGAAAACAATATTTCTAACGCATCCGATCCCCGGTTATCTTATATAATAAACATATATTCTATAGCGAATAATTTTACAAGAATAAAGGATCAGTGGCACCGGGTTCTTTAAAAAATTGTGGTTTAAATCATCGTAGTTTAGAACATACCTACAACTAACCCACGCACCCAATAGTTAATACCTTATAAAAATACATAACAAAAAGTTATAAATTTAATTATTTCAGAGTAATGAAATTATTCTTATTAAATTATATACTCACCACCCAGCACCAGCGCCCACCCACCCAATTTAGGTGGTTCATTTGAATCACCTAAAGTACATAATCGGCGCTACTGGGTAGGATTATAGTTATCAAAAAAAAAAAAAAAAAAATTGTAGATGTAATACTAGTACTTACAAGTAAGTTATTCTGTTTTGTAATAATTACAATACCATTGCATTATGATCCTTATGTTTGCCGCAATTAAATAATACGTGTATCAATCAATTTGTTAATTTTTCCATGAAAAATAATTTTGCAATTATTTAAAATTCGAACAAATTTAAAAAATGAACGACAATCATAATTCGTCAAACATTTGTAACGCCAAAATGTGTGGTTTCTAAATAAATTTATAAAATGATTTTGTTTAAAAATTAAAATTTTTCGTTTTCAGTTCCGAAAAAACTTGTAAAATAAATAAACTATACTCTACTAGAACAAGTAATTATTGAAGGAAAAAACACTTGAACATATAGAACAGGACAAAGTTATTAAATTTTATAGAGTTGTTCGAGTACTCGATTTGACTTGACACATCTGTATTTTGTTGTATTCGAATTTACTTATGTATTCAACAGTTTAAAAAAATAAATAAATGTAACATATCTATAAATAAATTACGAATACCTTCAAACCTAGACATTTTCCATAGGAACACCATGCTGATGGTTTGAGTTTACAAAAGAATATGTTGTTATTGTATTAATAAAGAATTATGATAACGAAATGTATGTTTAATTTATAGTTGGCATCTACTAGACAATTTTTTATTTTTGATACTCGTTAAGACTCGAACATTCGATTTTTGAACTCGACTCCATTCAAAAATGAATACTCGATTTCAAAAAAAAAAACAAAACTTGCTCGACTCTAGTATTTTATACTACTAATTAGACACTATAGCTATATAGTCTATATCAAGGCTGGGCATTAATGAGTTAATAAGTTAAAGTTAAGTTAATTTTTAACCTTATCAATTAATTTTTTTTAACTATTAACTTAATTATTACCTTGAGGAATAAAAAAGAATTAACTTTTAATTAACTAGAGTTAGTTTTATATTTAAACATGTTAAGTTGATTTCAATTTTTATTTGTATGCTCACGTAAATAAATATATTATTATTATCTATCCGATATATTATGATTATTTTAAAATACGAATTTGTATGAATGCCTGGTATTTTTTTACTGTTATGACCAGTTGGGGGTTGTAGGTAGATGATTAGGTCATTATAGTAGGTAATAGAAAATAATATTATGTACATATGTTTTTTATTTTTTAAATTAACTCTAGTTAAAAAGTAATTTTAACGTTTGGTTAACTTCTAACTTAGTTGAATAATTGACAGAATATTTTTGAATTCACTTATAATTATTAACTTTATTTAAATTTAAATTTAACTTAACTGAGTTTAAAAAAAAAAAAATCATTAAGTTGCCTAGCCTTGGACTCAGTTATTCGCGTATCGCAATATTCTATTTTACAATGTATTTCATCACCTACTGATAGTTATATTATAAGCGCACGTCGCATAATCAACGTTATTATAGCTTACAAAGTTTTGGCGGCGTGCACGCGACTAATGGAATGACGTTAGCAACTTGACATTGCGTTCCGAAACAAACGCACTGCAGCAACGGTGTACACCCATCTCTAATTATTATTATTGACTATTTCGCTATACTTACATTTACAAGTCTTTGGACACACTGCTGCAGTCACGTAAATATTCGAATATCATATTAAATAGATTACATCTAACAATATATTATACTCAGTTCGAAATTTAATTAAGGCGTTCGATCGAATAGTTTTTAGGTTTCTAAATATGTTCGAAATTCTAAAAAAAAAAAAAAAAACGCACAGTCGCGAAATCTCCGGTGTATTGCCATTAGTTTGTCCTATCCAGCACACAATATTAAAAGAGTTGAATCAAATAATCGAGTCTTTTCTCGTAAATTACAAAATTATTATTAAAACGTCGACTTTCATATCGACATTTTCAGTTTTCGACGTTTCAAAATGGAAATATTTTAGATTCCGAACGAAGCGAAAAATGTATTGGTTTATTACTGTGATATTACGTGACACTTATAATAGGCATACAAGACATTTAATTTTCGATTTTTTACATATAAAAATGTAGCATATCTTATTAAACTTTATTTTTATATACACACACATTGTCTGTAGACGGGTAATTTGTATTTGGACGGCTTATTAATTACCTATGTAGTACATGGATAAAATATTTAGCCAATACTATAAAAAAAAACATATCGGGTATTCCTGGGGATGGTAATTTTAAACTTGGAGGTGATAAGACCCCCTGGCACCCTCCTCCCTATTTGCGCCTGTAAAAAGATGGTTTCAGATGGAAAATTCGGTGTATTTAGCAGCTCATTTTTTGAATTTTCCTAGTACAATTTTCTTGATAATAAGAAAGAAACGTAAGGAATACGAGAGATTTTACGCAAAAACAGTTTACGTTTTTATCGATTTATTGTTTCGTTTTTGAGAAATAAACGTACAGATCTGAAATTTCGAACTAATAATCATGATAGTTCTTTCTAGGCGTGACCACGTGTTCAAAAAATTTCGATCATTTTTAATTTTTCATAGCTACTTAAAATTTCCAATTTTTCATTTCAGATAAAATTTTCACAGGCAGTTTATACAGGCTCATAAAATCTAGATATCAGTGAACAAAAAAAATTAAAGCGTAGTGCAATAATATTTCGTACAAGCGTTAAAGTCAAATTTATGACGAAAATCACTGAATTTCAAAACATGTTTCACCAAACTTCGTTCAGAATCGTTATCCATCAGCACCGCGTATTGTCGCGTACAGATATAAATTAAATTAATCTATACACCCTTTATCTTCCTAAAATTCCACCCGAAACAATGGCACACCCATCAGCAGCACCAGTTATTATTTTTTTAAATTATTATTTGAAGTAACGTTGTATGAACGTTGGTCGTCGTTGTTGACAACATTAACAAATATGTCATGACGCGATTATTAACTTAAAACACTGACGTTTATAACAGAATATAGACGCAGTTTACAATTTTCGAAAAACGTGTGATGCGCTCAATAACAAAAATATTATAATATAATATTTGTGAAAATCGGAATACTGTTTAAAAGTTATTTTTTAAACGTCGACACACACGCTTGTATTCATAACATATTATATAATATACAAAATACGACATATGTGTGTCATATGTAGAATATGTATATTATTATACGTATACTAAAAAAAAAAAATATATATATATAAAATCTGAACGAAACGAACTTTTTCAAAACGGAAATTCGTCTATCGCGGAAATGTTTTATGGCGCTGGCAAAAGAATTGGCATTTGGTTTGTTTATTGAATAAGGCGGAAATCTGTCTAAAACGGATTTTTTTTTTCTGGTTTCCAGCATTCCGTTTTAGACAGATTTTTTAGTGTATATATTTATATATTATATCACTATAAGTATAGGTATATGTTTTATATTCCGGAAAGTTAAAAAAAAAAAAAGGTACGATACATATACAGTTATTTAATTTAGGATAAATCATTGCTACCTATATAAAACGAATAACGGGTCTCAACGAAGTTCCGTTATACTTGTTTTGAAAGGCCATGATTTTTACGATTTTTGTCGAAAATGCTTAAAAAAAAAAAAAAAAAATACTGCTACAACGTTACATTTGATTTTTTTTCACCGCTGTAATTTCTACTCGACCAAGTGCAATTTTTCCCGCATGAAACAGAATGAAAATTCGAAAATTTTCAATGCCTATAAATGACTCGAGAAAAATTACAAAATGATCTCCTGATGCACCAACTAGATATAATTATCCTCCTGAAAATATATTCTATTTGATTTCCGGATCAAGATTTCTGGTAGAAAAACAAAATGTATTACAAACCGATTACAATGGAACTTTTACCATTTTTCTCCGACTTTCCCGGATTATGCAAACCGCTTGGATAATCAAAAATCGACAGCCCAAAAAAAGCATCGACTAGATCCAAAATACTATAAAAAAGCTCTGGTGATTTTTTTTTTTTAATAAGGCAAGGTTTCAGGTAGACCATTTGTATACGGACAGAAAAAAAATAAACACACATCATAGTAAAACCAATACATTTCTCGATGCGCTCAGTATAAATCAACATACAATTTGAACTCATTTTATTATTCCAGAGATAGTGGTTATAGTGTAGTGCGCCTGTAGGGTATACTATACATACGACGTAACCGCTCAAAATTTGTATGCAAATCTTGATTATACCGCGTATACTCTCAAATAATATTTATTTATTTTTATTATTATTATTCGTCATAATATTATTTTATCACTGCTCGTTCAATGATTCACACTTGGACGACACGACACGACACGACAAAACATTCTAGAGAAAATGTTTTTTTCGGTGTGTCAGTGTCCGTCCGTGCCCGTCGGAATCAATTCAATTGAAATATACACATTTTTATCCATACCTATCTACGTAATAAAATTAATAAATAAACTAATATACATACATGTATGTATCAATATTAGGTTCATCGAAAATACTTACGAAATTCAAAATGTGTAATAATTTTTTCAAGAGATTGGAAAAAAAAAATTTTCTGAATATTTTGACTATATAACTCACTTCCCGAGCCGAAAAAGGTTTGAATAGAAAAATCAGACTGAACGAAAAAAAAAACGATTGTAATCGAACTGATACCGGTTTGAAATAGTGTAGCTAATTGCGTGTTTGTCGTTAACCGTCTTCATACTGTGAACTAGACGACATTTCTGTTTGTCGTGCCAGGCCATATACAAGTGCAAATCGAGCTTTATATAGAGTAATTAATATTGTATTTAGATCAATAATTGTAAAACAGCCTTTTAAAATATGTGTAACCGAATTCAGCCTAAAATCGTTTTTCGTTAGCAACGATTAGTCAATACATTAAATTCCCCCTCTATATCATACCTTCCCAACTTCACGCTAACAACAGTAGCCCACCCATCGTGCGAAGTATGTCAGTCTTTTTTTAAATTCTGTTTGGAGCTAAGAATGTTTTGGTCTTACTATAGTTTGTAATAAATTACACTAAATACAAATAAATGTCCTGACTAAAATCTTGTTCCAATCAAAAACTCTATAGGAAGTTTCTTGTATCATTTTTGTTCTAGTATTTGGTACATTGAGAATACAATTTTTTTTTTTACTCGAAGTTTATATAATAAATCGAAAAACCTGGCAATTTTCGGTACAATATTTGTTGATTTCTGGGTTGGAGTCAGAAGAAAAAATAAAACTACTAAAAAACTATGCTCAGAACAGTTTTCGGTTGGCAATATTTTATCGTCGAGTACAAAATCAAATTACTCTACATTCCGTATTCATCATTAGTATCGGTATTTTTTAAAACTTTGAGCGTTTTATTTTGTTAACTTAATTTTAATTTTTGTTTAATTGATAAGTCTATTCCTCTAAAAACAGTATAAACCATTTAAAAGATACGCAATAACTCGTGTAAGGCACATAACGTTACAGTATATCCTCAAATTTACGGTAACACCATTGATTATAAATATATAAAAACCTAAAATTTTATTACGTATTATTATGTTCAACACTGTTTAGTTTATTTTTAAAATACGAAATATTCGCACGGGCTCACCGTAATGTTGTATACTTTGAAAACATTTCAATGGTACATGAACCGTTTGCCAAATGTTTCCAATTTAAAATTTTCGTATTTTCAATGAAACGGAAATACTTTTGGAATTCGAGAGGTTTTTTTTTTTTTTATACAATATCGAAATTATATATCAAATTATACTGACCTACGACGCGCGGGTCGGAATTTTCAAATTAATAAATACAAATAAAAACTCGTAAACGATTTTTATTTTGCTATTTTTTTTTTTATTTTCTGAAGTAGGAATATGTCTAATATTGCTTTTTTTTTTTATCAGTTTTCCATTACTTCCGAAAACGATAATTTACCAACATGTACTTATTTCCTATTATAAAACGCGTATAAAAGAACAAAAAAAAAAAAACTAGAAAACTTTTCAACGTTTTTTATTATGTGTTTAAACTTTCGTATTTTATTCTCAGCGTATAAGAAAAAAAAAAACTCTCATCCCACATAACCAATATAACATATCTTTATATCTAATATAATATAAGAGATATCTACTATTATTATTTTTTTATTACCTAATAAAAAAACCCTACTCACAGACGGATATAATTTGTTTTCTATATTCTTCTATGATAAAATAACATATTATTTATCACATAACTTCGGCATACTTCTGCAAATACTTATGTACCTGTACTAACAGCATATCTATCCGGCTGTGTGATTTATGAAACGTTAAAAATGATTTTTCGTTGAATAGGTTTTGTATAATCGTTGTTATTTTAGGACTAGCTATACGGCGCACTATTAAACAGTGTTAAAATTATCATCAATAATTAAAATATTCGGACTGTTATACAGTTCCTCAAGTTCCGGTAAACTTCTAAATCATTGATTATAGATGTCGTTCAATTATTCAACCATCTGAGGTCAGTTAAACATTGGTTGATTAATTTTTCGGGTATTATGTCATGCCGTTATCATTTTTATAATTCCGTGATGATTGTGACAGTTTTTTCGCCTGCTATATTTTAATACTACTCGGGAGTTAGTAAACTTCAAATATCTTCTGTATAAATGTTGCATGGTACAGTGTGTAGGGACACAGAAAAATATAATAGAGAACGAATATAACAGAAATGAATATGCTTAGTTGGATGAGTGGTGGAAGGAGTGATGGGAGAGGATAACAGTATAAGGAATGAGTAGGTACATAAAAGAGGGTAAAAGGCAGTAGCTCAGGCATGACTTTGATAGTAGAAAAAATGAGAGAAAATAGACTGATGTGGTTTTTGCATGTCTCGGGGAGAGAAGAATCAGAGGCGGTAAGAATCATAATGAAAATAAACGTAGGAGGAAAGAGGGCGAAAGAAAGACCGAAAAAAAGGTGATTGGATTCGGTAAAAATGCTATAACAGTCGGTGTATGCGGGATGGTAAATCGGGTCGAATGGAAGTTTAGTATGAAGTTGTCCGACCCCATGGCCGTATATTTTAGATAAAAGCGAAGAGAAGAAAAATTCTGTTCATAACCTTATCATAAAATAAAACGTTAAAATTAGTAAAAGTAACACCAGATTTGGTACATATCTATATTTCGCATAATGTCGTATGTGATTCATGAATAATAATTTCATATTCAAAACTATATTTGAACATAAATCAAATATTTTATTTATTATTTCTGATTTTACGAACATTTTTAATTTTTCAAAAAGATTTATTTAGATGATTCGGTTATTTACTCGTATCTTAGACGGGTAACTAAATAACTGTAATTCACCTGAACAGATGATCTTTATCTAAATTAATTAACCTAGATAAAACACAACACTGACTATAGGTGCATGTATGCTACGTAATTAACAAAATTGGACAACCTTTCCAAAATAAATATTGTACGAAAACTTTGATGTATAGTACGAAAAGATTAGGACAAATGAAAAATGACGGAATATCTTTTCAATGGTTTTTGTATGATATCTTACAGAAATGTTCAAACTAATAATAATGTATCACTTTTGAAAACAAAATTATTGGTTGCCAATGTAAAAACTCTAAAATAAAAAAATAAGGAGTTTCGTAAAATTCTATAAAATATCCAAGTACCTACATTCAAAATATACTATATTAAAACCGTGTGGATGCAAATATTAATTTTCCACCAAAACTTCTCTTCTAAATTCTTATTATACCGCACAATGTTTCGCTCATATGGTAATGCAAAATACTTCAACTCAGTGATTACAGATTGGAATTGCTGGTTTTTTTATTATGGACAGTGGTAAGTACCAAATTTCAAAATTTGAAATTTTCCAAATCTTTATCCTAGCGTTGCGCAATTAAACTTTCTTTTTATTTTCTTAAATATAAACACTTATTTTCAACACCAGAGTCAAAAAGCTCGGTTTTTTTATCTCTGTCATGGTAATCGTAAAATTGCATATTGAAAAACCTAAAACGCGTTTTTAAGTTTTCGAATAATCGTATTTTTAAACTTTAGATGGCTGTATCTCGGGCAGTTTTGGTGGTAGAAAAATATTAGTCAAAATTGATTAAACAAAATAAGATTATACATATACGAACGTGGTCCCATTTAAGAAAATGCTTGTTTTTTGAGCACCGTAAGGGTTAAAATATTATTGAAAATAGGCACGAAATGTGTATTTTAACTCTAAAACCAACCACCGTTTCAAACTAAATCTATTCGTCTCAAATATTTCGTGTTGTCATTTGTAATCTAAATGGTAAATGGTAAATGTATACCAAGGTAACATTATTATTGAAGGAAGGGCACCCGTCACGGCCATAATTCGATAAATCGTTTCATGTTATGGACTGAAAACGATGCACGTATCGTGACATTTGATATCGATACAAATGATTTTCGCGCCTGAATATTTCGGACTCCGTAGCGCTCTTCTATATTCTATAAGTACATAATTTGTGAGAGCGTTTCCTCACGACAATAGTGACCAACCATTTTTTTTTACAGCGGTTCATATAAAAACAAATTCTTGGCGGGTCAGAATTCAAACTTACTTTTAAGTTATTTGTTTGTAGGCAAACATTTTAATATAGGCACAGTGATATATTTAATTATTTACTATGTACTCACATATTATTTTAATGTATGTGTTAAATTTTACAATTTGAAGTTATTTTCTTTTTTTACATTTTGATTAATAAACGATCGCGGGCCGCAGTTGGTCACCACTGCCTTACTTGATCCGCGGTTTTACGGTTATTTGACGTTTTACATAATATTGCACATTATTGGGATATATTGTAATTGTTTATAATCTTAACGAGCGATTCTGCGGCGATTTTATATTTCTGCGCAACGAAACTAAAAAAAAAAAAAAAAAAAAAACCCCACTTCGAGACAGCCGAATTTCGGAACAATAATATTCCGTTTGTCCGTTCAATTATAAAACGACGTTCGCCGCAGCCGCCGCCGCCCCCGTCATAAAACATTTCGTTGCGAAATATGAGAGAAAGCGCCGGAACATAATATACCGCCCGGAATGCCTAAAACGCATGAGGATTACAATAATATTAAATCGCGGTCAACGCGGACCAAAAACAGGACTGCCGTATAATATACCGACGTCAAAGTATTTTGTCGCAGCCCTTCTCCCCCGGCGTAATTTCCTGCCCATCTCCCATAACTTATAATATTAGCTTCCGGCCGTCTCCCCGATGCAATTTTAATTACAATAAGATATTATAATTACGTCGGTCGCCGAACAAAGAAACCGAAAAATTTCTGTCGGGCGAATAACGCGGGACAAACGGTCATAATACATTCAAGGATAAAAACGGCATTTTCAGTCGAATTTTCCCAGCAAACGCCATAATTGCGGCCTTTTCCCGGAACGCTTTTATGTAGTGACTCCTGAACCAAATGCGTTTAAACTTCGCGTTCTTTTTTCTCGCGCCACTACGAAACCTTCCCCCCCCCCTTCAATGAACGCGAGACCATGGGATTTTGTACGCACGTAATATCGATGAGCTTGAACGTCCATGCCCCGCCCCCATCATTTGCATAAGTTGATTTTGCGACCGTCTGTTATTGATTTATTGATAGTTGAATTTTTTAAGTGAATGCGAGGATCGCAACAATTTTACCGCCACTACCATCATATTAAAAACGTATTGCTTGGCCGCGCTATTGGTCGGATAGATTGAAAATTAACCGTAGGATTTATTCTTTTTTATAATCAATAGTCGCTACACTATCACAATCATAATATTATGTTATACGCAAATATATCACAAGCAATAAAATTTCAAAACATAAATTCTTACATAAAACTTAAATACTATTTTTTAAAACCCGTATTATGGGACGTTTTAATTTAATCATGAAAATAGTAATATAATAATAAACGAATATGTATTTTAATCATTTTGATAAGATAATTAACTGAACTTTTTTTTTTGTTTAATTAAAAGTTGTCTGATTATAGTTTAAGTGGTTTTTAATATTGTACCTAATGTTTATATTAATTTTCATTCTTTTTTCTTTTTAATTAACAGTGAGATTTTAACTGTTTGCGCATAATATAAAAAAAAATAAAAAAATAAAAAATAAAAAAAATACGGTTATTTGATTAAAATTTTCCGTTGTACATAATATTACATTTACATACTACATGTTATAAACAACTATGTTTTCGTGTTAGTGATGAATTATCAACAGCATTGCAAAAATTACGTTGGCATAATATTTTTTTTTTCGTATAGCGGATAGTCAAGAAAATAATAGAAAAGCCAAAGTACATTTTTCCAACGAATTATTACTTCTATATTAAAAACATTTAAGTAAATAATCGCATCATATAAACGATTTTATTTGAATCGAATTTCGCATACAGACAATTTAATTTTTATGTCAGTTCAAATAACTGAGGATTTTTTTTTAATGAATATACAATATCGTAATACGATTTAGATTAATATTTCAAATACAAAATTCTTTGTAAATTGTAATGTAATTTGAAAAAATAAAAGTTTTTATCGTTTTATTATCACTTAATTTATATTATAATATAGTTTTATTACAATGTGTATAGCAGTTATCTTTAAAAACAAAAAAAAACCAATTACTTATTGAAGAACTATAAATTAAAGTTTAATTGATTTCAATCGACTCTATACGTTTTATTTTTTCTCTTATGGCAATTCAGATTTTTACTTTTTTTTTTTTTTTAATAGAATACACAATTAATTATATTCTGCATCCATTTGTATTGTTTTCTATAAACACTAAAACAAAATAATAATATAAATAGATCGTCTTGATTTAATTAAAAAGATAAAAAGAAAAGATAAATCTATAAAAAAAAATAAAAATAACGTCATTATTCATATTATGTGATAAACGTTTCGTTTTAGTATATCTCGGTTACGTATTTTGTTTCATCGCTCAAAAATCGATACGTTTTTAATCGAAAATAATATAATGACGAATTTCAATATTAATTCGTAGTAATTAAGACGCCAGTTATAATTTTGTTCGGTAAATGTGTAGAATTTAACATCTGTAATTGGAAAATGTTAATTATGGGTGGCGAATATAATTTTAGATCCTGAGTAGAGCCAAGATGTATTTGTTATACAGTGATGTTTATTTTTTTTATTTTTTCCTATGAATTTATTTTCTAGTAGTTTTGAATCGATTTACAATGATAGCAATTTTTCTTTATGGAAATTTGACTGGGGAGATACTCTAAGAAAGTCATTTTTTGATTTTCCCAGGAATTATTCCAATAAATGGGAAAAAATATGGGTAAACCGAGAAAAAAGTAGAAAAAACCGGAAATTAGATACAATATTAAACAAATATTATTAAAAAAAAATATATAATGCCTATGAAATTATTTTACCATAATATGACATATATATTGTCGACAATAAAACATTATCAACTGAACTGCACTCAGAATGTACAGATATACATTCAACTTCCCCTCTACTACCTTCCCACCATCTCACCTTTAACAGTGGCTCACTCGCGTGAGAATAAGAAATATACTAAGAATACAGTTTTTCGTTTAAGATCAACTTTCATAGAAAAACGTATAATTTTTAATTACCTAATAACAGTAGATACACACGTACAAATAATAAAACCGAAACGTATAGACAAATAATGTTTTTTGACGCGCTTGTATTAAGTCTATATAATATAATGTTATAAATTAAAAATAATGTTGGTTTAGCGTGAAAACTGTTGAACTGTATTACTTGAAAAACTGACAATGAACAATTTAATAATCAGATCAAAATTATCAAGATTATCGGAAATTTTGATTTATTTATGGATTTATTGTAAAGAAATATGGACGTTAAATTGCTAACATAATGAAGATCCATAGTGAAATCGTCCGCGATCTACCGGTCGGTTGCGGTGGACCGTAATACATAATGTATGTATTTTGTAATATGTATAAAACATATTGACTTATCCATTAATGAGCAAACTGTATGATTGTACAAAATAAAACAAATATTGTTGACAAACATTTAAAGAAATTGTTTCGTATGACTTATGTTTGCCTTTGGTTTCATTTATACCACTTTCAATCTACAACAAAATCCATCGCATTTTAGGTTCTGAGTGGAGTGAGAAATGTATTAGCTTTACATGTATAATTTTTTTTTTTTTATTTGTGAACAAATTTTGCTCTGATTTTCTAGTGTAGCTTTTTTTCTGGGGATGATACTATAGGGGAGATAATTGTTTAATTTTCCCAGGAGTTTTTAAAATAAATGAGAAAAACCAGTGAAAAAATAAGGGAAACGGGAAAATTAACGAAATATATTATTTCCAAACCGTAAATATTACGGCCTTTCAAAACACGTATAACTGAACTCCGCACAGAATCGTTTTTCGTTAACAATGGTTAATCGTTGAATTTCTCCTCTACCTTCCCAACTTCTCATCTACAACATTGGCCCATCCATCGTGCGAAGTATGTCCGTTTGTTTTTAAAAAAGTGAAAATAATTTATAGGTAAGTATTTTTTGTTTTTGTTTTTCCGTCAATTTCATTATATTTTTTACGAGATTTGAAAAAAAAATAAATATAAAAATCATAAGCATCTGATTCGTAGGGGCGGTGGACGCGGCATTCGTGTTCTGGGATCGGATGATCGGACAAATTAACAGTTTGCGAATTCTAAGTTTTTAGCCCGGGCCAAACACGGTTTTGCGCTAACGATTTTGTCGACTTCGCGGATATTGATGTATTATCGAATATTTTCGCGCGGATAAGATAAATTCCCCGCCCCCCTCCCACAACCAAACCGCGAACATTTCGAAATAACAATCGCTCGTTATCCGCGACCCGCCCGGTCAATTACATTCCGCGGCGCGACGATAATATTTATTATCAATACTATCGTAGCATAACCGCTGCACGGCTGGGCCGTTGCAGGCCGTATACAATCAACGCGAACAATTACCCGCGGGTTCGACCCGGCAAACCGAACGTAACAACGGCCGCGTTGCGCCGGGAGCCGCGGGCCGACGCGGTTTCCGACGTTGCGCTGTTATCACTTAGCAGCGCCCGTAATAACGTAATAACGACAGCGGGAAGAGGATGGGGTGGAGGGGTTTGCGAGCGTTGTCGACATCGGACGCCTATACTTAATAACGATAACGATAACGATAACGTTAACAATAACTGCCCCCGTACGATATTCGTAACAACGGATTCGATTTCCGAACGGTCCGTAACCGTCGGTTTTCCGACGCGCGTTGTTCGGTTCCCGCGTCGAAATCGCGCGCGCTCGTACCGCGGCACTGTTAATGTCAACGACAATTATACGGCGGGCGCACGTTATTCGCCCGGCGGGTTGGCCGCGCGTACATACAAATATACTTTCAATTGTAGCGGCGCGCCCGCGTTTCAGGGGGGGGGGGGGGGGGGNAAATAAATGAGAAAAACCAGTGAAAAAATAAGGGAAACGGGAAAATTAACGAAATATATTATTTCCAAACCGTAAATATTACGGCCTTTCAAAACACGTATAACTGAACTCCGCACAGAATCGTTTTTCGTTAACAATGGTTAATCGTTGAATTTCTCCAATACGTATTTATGTGACGTCGCGCACGGACCCGGCGGGGCGGCCGGCTCTTCCGGGCGCTCACGGCTCGACTCGGCTCCGTTTGCCGCTCGACTGTTCGACCGTCGAAACGCATTAATCGACACGTGGCGACCGCGTGACGCGCGCGTTTTCAAACCGAGACGTTTCCGATGAGACTGCCGCGTCCACGGTTTGAATGTACAATAATAGATCGCCGCCGATCGTCGTATCACCGAGAGTATTACAATATGAGATAACGATATTTGTGTTCGATCCGGAGTTGGCCGAGTAGGTTAGGTCAGTAGTCGAATCTGTGCATTTTTTTTTTTTTTTTTTAAATTTTTTTTGACGTTCGACATTTTTGCACACGGCTCGACTCGAAAAATTGAACATCCGACTCGATTTAAAAACACACAAAACTCGTCCAACTCTAATATTATTTCTATTTTTTTTTTTTCCTTGAAAAAGTTCCGCGAACGATTCTTAAGACTACTTTGCCCTTTTTTTGAAAATTAATTGTTTTCACAGCAATTTTCTAGAAATTAAAACGGCTATTACCACAAGACTAATGATCGAATACGTAAGTTTGGCACAATATAATGTTTAGACTAATATATTTTACAAATTGGCTGTTTTGGAAATTTTAAAAAAGGGATAAAATAAATTGTAATTTTCTTTATAGTGATTGAGCGATGAAAGATTACACTGTAGGACACCCTGTATTAACACGTAGCTCGTAAGACCGTTAGACACAGTGTATATTTGACCATCATACATATACTATAACAGATGCTTCAAGTTTATTGTGACGTATAAGATCAAAACCTAAGATCGATCACATGGATATAGTCTAAAATCTACCCGCCTTTAAAAGTATTATTATTCTTCGTACTGTTTTTTTTTTCTTTCGTTCCAATGACGAGTCTATTCTCTTCTATTCTGTACACGTATTATCGTAGTAGTGAATCGTGACTAAGCTCTCGACGAGAACAGGAAACGTTTAAAAAACTAAAGGGAGACTTTTTTTTAAAAATTTAAAAACTAATTGGCTATCGCGTGTTAGAAGTGTAAACGGGTCGTTTTATTTTATTTCAACAATTGTTAAAACTCGACTTGATCTCACTTAAAATTACTTGTCGGATAAGATGCAAATATTATATTACAATACCAAATTAATATTCATCAAATTTATTGCGGAGAAATGGTAGCTCATGAGCCTTGTGAGTGCAAAAACAACCGTGACTAATACTATTCCGCTCAGGATCGTTTTTTTCATTTGCAATAATTAATCGTAGCGCATACAGTATGTCAACTAAATAACATTGTATATCATTCCTTCCCGACTATATCCATCAATAGAAATGCCTAAGCGTGACCAGTATCGAATTTATTTTAGATTCGGAGCGGAGCGAAGAATCCATTTGTTTTACTACGATGTCTATTTTTTTTCTGCCTATTTGAAAAGAAAACTTGCTCCAATATATAAATTGTAGCCATTTTTCTGAAAGGAAATATTGATGATCGAGGAGGTCATAATTTTGATTTTCTAAAGAATTTTTAAAATAATTTGGAAAACCTGAAAAAGAACGTAGGAAAAACGACAAATATTTATGGCGAGCATTACTGATATTATAATTTTAATTTTTTATAAGAATTATGCTTTCTGCCAGAAATATTGCTTTTGTTAAAAAATAACAAGATACCTTATTTGTTGAATTTTGGATCTAGTTACCTACGAATTAAGTCATTTTTTTTGATTTTTAATTTTTTAAACAGTTTTTGTAAGAATTAGTAAAAACCGGAAGAGAACATAAAATAAAAACGAACAAATGCACGATTTTTTTTTTGTTGCGTTTTTAATTTCGGTTTTTGGTTTTCTTAATAATTAAGCAAAACTGGAAAAAACCGGAAAGTTTACGGATATAATTATTTCAATAGCTGTGTTTTTTGTTATAATTCAGTTAAAAATATTTGTAGTAACTTGAAATTTTGACAACAAATTATATTTGCGTTTTCTAGAAGTAGTAAAATTTGAAAAACATTTGAGCGACTTTCGAGCTATTGATAGGCATTTTAACAGAAATGGTTGAAAACTGAACAAGAGGTCAACATTTAAAGTTGTACTTAGTGGTTTAAAAAAACAGTATAGTTTAATGTTTTAAATTTTTTTTTTTTTTTTTCATAATTGTTTTACGAAAAAATTTAGATGAAAATTCGTAATATTACGGCCTTTCAAATTGTGTACAAAAGAACTTCATTCAGAACCGTTTTTCGTTAGCAACGGTCTATCGTTGCTTACATGAATAAAATAACTATACGCATTCTATCTTTCCAGCCACTCACCTACAACAGACTGATGCATCCATCAATTTTTTTTTTTATCAAAAAGTTGTTGACAGACAGCAAAAAAGCACACACATCATATAGTAAAACTATAATGGATCCCTCGCTACGCTCCGAATCTAAAATGTTTGAAAATGTAGTATACAACTAAACCAATACAACAATATTGATATCGCACTTTGTATGTGTCTAAATATTTGTCTATAAGTCTTTCTTATTTTTAATTCGGTTTTTTTAGAACGTTTATACGCAGAACTATGCTCTTTCAGTTACTTAAAAATGAAACATGTAGTAGACTACTGCACGGTATAGAATGTACCTATATATAGATTTATAATTTTGGAATACACAACATGACATCGTGTGTGTGTGATACGGAGGAACACGTATAAATAAAGGATTGAAAAGTTTCTCGGCCGATGTAAGTTTTAAAGCCACCGCCGAGCCGTGGTCTCGCTGGTCCCCTTTAATAAAACTGCCTAAAACTTCGGCGGTTCACTCGCGTATAGTCACGGCGGCAACTTTAAATTCTGATATTGTTATTCGAGTTCGGCGGATTAAAATTAATCGCATCCTCAAGACATTAAACAAATATATATTCTATACAGGGGTTTTCGGTTTATGTACCGCGAGCTATTAATATTATGATTATTATCATAGGTGTATGCACAGGTTAAAAAAAAAAAACCACGTGGGTGCCCGGATATGAATAATCAAAGACCAAAAACAATAATAATAATACCTTCGTTAAACTGTGTTAAGTATACATTATTATAAACCGGATGGTATACCTAAAACAAATATTATCCATAAATTACTAAATTATTGTTAATACATCTCGAATGTTTAACTAAGCCGTAAAATCATACGAACGACACGAACAAACGTATACCGTTGATGCGTCATAATACAAACACTGAAATACAACAAACAAAACGGGTACGAATAATAATGATTTAAATTGGTGGTAGTTGCCATTTATGGGTTGTATTCAAGATGTTTAGTACCCAGAAAAACAAAATCGAAAACAATTATATTGACGTAAATTCGTCCGTGTTTACTATACGTTTTAGATTCGTAGTGTAGCACGAAGAATTTATTTTTTTTATCATTTTTTATTTTTTTTTTTTATATATATATATATACTGTAAACAACTTTTATTGACATATAATAACAGACGAATGTCCGAATACCAGGTTCGAGTCGGACTTCAATGGAATTAATAAAGTTATGAAGGAAGTCACTGAATAGACTAGGACCTTTGACATATACATCGAAATTCGGCTACACACTATTGTATGATGATTTTTTTTTTTATATATACTATGAACACAATTTCTACTATAAATCTTGTTCCGATATGTGAGGTATGGCACTTTTTCGGAAATCAAAATTTATCAAGTTGTTACTTTAGGGTAATCGTTTTTTGATTTTCCAAAAGGTTTTCATAATAACTAGGAAAGCGGGGAAATTTACGAAAATAATGTTTTTATTACTTATAATTTTATTTTATTGTTGTAATTCAGATTAAAAAAAATTCGTAGAGACTTAAAATTTGGAGAAAAACTTATACTTTCCTTTTCTAGACGTGGTAAAATTTTCAGTACATTTGTGCTACTTTTAAGCTAATTATTGACATTTTAATTTTGCGAGTTTTTTACATTATTTTTATTGGACAGTTATTCTAAGGATAGCATATTGTCAAACTTAACAGGAATGCATGAATATTTAACAAACGGTTCATTATGATACGTACAGATATAAATTAAATTCCTCTTGATATCCTACCTTTCCGATTTTTCACCTACAACAGTCGCCTACCCGTCGAGCAAAATATGTTCGTCTTTTTTTTTAATTATTTTAAAAACTATTCGTAAAAATCATAAAATTACTTCCTTAATGCACCAACAAAATCCAAATTGAATCTAATAGGTATCTTGTCATTTATTGATTAGAGCCAAGATTTCTAGTAAAAAAGTTGTTTACAGACAGAAAAATAAAAACTAAAAAGCATACATCATAGTATAACTAATATATTACTTACTGCTAGTAAACAATTTTTAGTTATATTTATTAGATTTTAATTAGTAATAAGTTGTAATTTTCAATTTTTTTATTTGGACAGTGAATTAACAATTATATTACACGAGTATACAGTCGAGATCATGACCCATTTTCTTTTGGTAGGTGGATACATAACTACTTTAAAGTTTACAGTGATTATAAAAGTTTATGAAGCCTTTCGATATACCTTTCCAGTGTCTTTGAAACCTCACTGTTATTTATTTACCCAGAAGTTTTACGTCTAATCGCGAATCTTAAAATTTAAAATGAAATTCTTAGTTTCGAAACACCATCGTTTTTCCCAGTAATCAGCTTCGATTTCAATTAGTACATTATTATTTTGTAATAAATAAATAAATATATAATAAAATAATACGACCGTAGATACTAAAACGTGTTACGAATATCCTTTGTCAAATAAGTATTCTAAATGTTGGCTGAATATAAAAAGAGTTTAATATAATCATTCCGTGCATTTTAAACGAGTCACCTAGACGAAAACATAAAGAAATAATGTTGCTTTGGGATACTTAAATATTTTATACACATTGATGCATAAAACAAGAACAAACATTATACATTTTTTATGTGTAATGTATTGATTTTGAATATTTTGTATTTATAATAAACGACCGAATAGAACATAATGAACACAATGCAATAATCAGTTCCAAAAACAATAAATAACATCTGTTAGTTTCACGTTTCATCGCTTTTGTGCATTACACTCTAATTGACTATGTTTGTTAAGCGTATCCCCCGTCTAATGACGCCAAATTTTAATGGGTCGTGTCTGTCTAGTGAGAGTCGATAGAGTGGGAATTTCAGTAGGTTTATAAGGTGCCGCACGCATCATTTTTTGCCAGTTATGGATGGACGAGCGAAAAACATGGGGAAAACGGGCCATTCAAGTGAATAAAGTCTTTTTAATCTTTAAAATGATCCGTTGAAAAAATATTTTCGGTTCGTTTTACGTCGCCAAAACTTTAGCGATCCAGTCATTTGTAAAATGCAGCAGATAGGAGGGATCATTTGATCCAAAATCCGGATTAGAATTGTTGCGAATTGTTAGATAATATCCATATATCGATTTTACTGGTGGTTGAACGAATCAATATACACACAGGATTTAAATCAGTTCGAGTTTTTATTGCACTCGAGTTCGCAAACGACACATATTTAAAGCCAGTAGACAACGGCCTCTTTTGGCTCAATCAATTCTACATGCCTAAACGTTACCTTAACTGAATATTGGTTGCAGAACCTTTTTTTTCAAGTTTTAACCGATAATAGTGGGGTATTTATTTTCACAATACTTATCCACTGCTGCCATCGTTTATTGCAAAATCACAGCCAATATTTATTTTAAATTACGTTTTCCCCTCGGCGAGACAGGCTCACATATTATGCAAGTAACTAACAAAACTATACAATGATAATGTAAAAGTATTCCTATGCAGTAGTATGTAAAACTTAACTAACTTTACATAACTGCAGTTGCCTACGCTTCAAGTCTTCCAGGCCCGGTTCATAGACTAGACGGTCTGGAGTTGCATTTTAAGATTTATTCAGAAACTGAAAGCATGGACGCCTCCAGCCGGACCGTTGAGAGGGTCACACCTGTTGGCCTTGGCCTCGGCCTTCCTGATGCTCACATCCTGAATTTTAATATTATACAGATTTTTTTTTTTTTATTATTAATATTATCTTGCGTATAGGCGTATTTTTTGATTAGAAATTATGACAGTTTATTAATTTACCGTTTTAGGTTCAGAGTGAAACGAGAAATGAACTGTTTAGGTATACTACATTTTGGTACATTGAGGTGGTAATTTTTTGATTTTTCTGATAGCTTTCTAAATAAATAGAAAGAACTGTCAATAATTTGTTGATTTCTCAGTTACTTTGGTCACAAGGCAAAAAATAGGACTTATAATACAGTGCTCAGAATCGTTTTTTTGTTAATAATGGTTTATCGTTGGGTATAGATGTAAGTCAAACCACTCAATATATTCCTACCTCTAAGATTTTAAACGTATTCATTTATTGGTTTAACTATGTTATGTTTGTTTAATATTCTTTTTAGATTTTGAGCGGATTTAATTATTTATTTTTCATGTCTTCGTACAACTCTTTCACCAGAAATTTTGCTCGGATCAAAAAATGACTAACGAGTTCGATATTCTGGAGTTAAATATTAATATTTTTTTAATATTATTAAAATGTACTGCAGGTACATAATATAGAATATTTTTACAATAAATTGTAGTATATATAGTTAATTTATTCTCTCAGTTGGCATAATATTGTTATAATGTATACATTTGGTATTAAATGCATCAAAACTCAAAACCCTATTTGATATTTTACATAATATAACATGTGTGTATGTATAGTAATCATGAACATAATATTAGACTTCGCAATCGCGGAAAACTCCCTTTCTCGTGCCTTGTTACTAATTTTACATATGGCATTTGGTTGTCAGTCGTGTAACGAAGGTTTTTATAATAACGTATTCATAATAATACATTATCATGTGTGATACACCGACTTGCCTAACTACTCTCGATAATTTTAAACCGGATAAAACAAAATCATACATGTGTATAAATTGTAGTGGTAACAAAAAATAAATACGTTAACAAATCAACAGAAACTTTGGATATTGAACTGCTGATGGGTAGATCACTGCTATAAATGGGTAGTCGGGTATGATATAAGTTAGCTAAATTGTTGTATAGTACCGTGGTATACAATGATAAATAATTTTAAACGACTACTCACTGATTAGTGTTCGTTATTCTAGTTAAGGTTTGCGTTTGTTTAGAAAAACCTTTGGGAATCTAGACAAATTATTCAAACAAAGTACTGTTAATCCTCATTTTTTTAAGGCACGGAAGAACCCTATAAGATACATTAAAAAAAAAATCAGACCCGTTAAATATTTTCCTAGTAAAAAAAATAATACATTTTAGTAAAACTATATAGCTTTTTGCCGTACAGGTACACTCAGAATCTAAAAACAAACAATTAAATAAATAATATGGTACCGTGGTGTGAGCAACTTTTGCATAAAATGTTAAAAATATATATGTATCGATATATTACTAGATCTGTCATTATAAGATCTGCACCAATAGTTAACCAAAAATCTATTTCTACAAAAATCGAAACATACCACGTGATGAACTATATTGAAATATTGTTAAATATACCTAACACGCTTTGATACGCGTCGCAGGAAAATGTAAAGTCGGTACACGAGACACGAATGTATTTTAAAATGAAAACACTACAGGTAAAGTGAAATATTTGAAAATGTAATGAATTTTCTCCATAACAAGTAATTTTTACGTTAACATTTATTTTTTAATAACGGTTTCAACGGTTTGCTATATATATATATATAGAACGCGTTTTAATAATAACAAAAATAATTCAAAACCACAGTACCTCATGGTTAAATGTTTTTAATGGGTTTTTTTTTTTAAATTTCAATTAAGTAGTTTTTATAGTTTGATAAAAATAAAACGTATTTTTAACATTAGTTAAAACATAAATGGTGTACCTATAATATATGATACATATTGATATGTAAAGTATAATTTGTTATTAATTTTGTCGAATCAATTGTATCGTTTTCCTCGGCGAAAATGGCAAGTACATAATTGTACACGCATAGGTATTTTTAGATGCGCGTAGTATCGCAAATAAATATGAAATATGTATAATATTTCCGTGATTTTAATTTTAAATCATCGAGTACTGTACAATACGTTTAATACATTAAAATAAATAACGATATATTAAAAGTCTAAATCTTTTTGATGAACTATGGTTTTGCGTTTTCGTAAGCTGATTTGAAGGATTTTCAATCAAAAAATAAAATAATGTACCGAAAATGTCACAAACGGTCAATGGACAACGACGGAACTCACTGACCGGAATGATCTGGGACGGACGGTTTTTCAACTGTACCGACCGACATACCTCGGGGACAGGGCCTGTATTAGTATATATACCTCGGGGTGAACAGATACCTAGAGACCGTCCAGTTAGTTAATCAGATTCGGGCTGAATATAATACGGGAATCGCCAAGTGGTGTTGTAGATAGGTATTTGATGCTGCACAAGTAGGACTAATAACCACTTCCGAAAGCAACTGTGAAGACGCACTCATTGCTGCAGACGACATACTTATACAATACTACGTTGTTACATTGCAAAGTATATTATTCTAGTAGACGACGACACTATACAAAGAGTTTCTTCTTAAATATCTTTTCGACAAAATACGTTCGAAATTAGAAAAAAAAAAAATAATGTATACAGCATGTTGAACCGGGTAATACGAAATACTTCAACTGGATGGACTTAAATCGAAATGAGTCTCGTTTAGATAGCTTGTGAGGGTTATCGAAACACACATTTTTATCGTAATTTCGAATCGGTCAAGTAACGTCTAATCTATTTCCAGTACATGTAGGTTCGAATAGTTTTATTTTTTTCTAGCAACTTTAATACGAAAATTTCCTGTATTCACGTAAAAAATAGGAAAATGTCTTTGTGATCGGTTTTAGTTCACACCCCTTCTACAGGATGTGTAAATGACAGCGTTTTAAAGGGTGTCGCGTCATTTCGACGGGGTAATTTCGCCGCCCGTCAAATGGATGCGATCATTTTGACACAACTATATTTCGACACATTTTTTTTTTTTTTGTTTAATTATTATTGTTGATTTATTTTTTCAAAATAAATGTATACATACATATAAAATTAAATTAAAATAAATTATTATTAAATATAAAGTATACAATCTTTAGAAAAATTTAAAATACATACGTTTATTTTGGAAAAACAAATCAATAAAAATAAATAATAAAAAAAAAAAAAAATATTCGTCGAATTATAGTTGCGTCAAAATGTGCCATGCGCCCGATTCTCTCGCGTAAAAATGACCGCGTCTATTTGATGCTCGTCAAAATTACCGCGTCGAAATGTTGTGGATTCGTTTTAATGACAACCTAATCGTCATTTTTAGATCAAATTACGTTTAACCTGCTCAAAATCGTATTTCCTTGGCGATAATAATTTACCATTACGTACGAATTAAATTGCCCCCTGTTATATCCCACTCACTCAACTTCCCGCTCATAGCAGTAGCACGCCCATGGTGCACAAGATGTCCGTAGTTTTTGTTATTCATCATTGCGTATATTATACAAAAATATAAACCTAGAGCAATATTAGCTGTATTATATAAATCGGTTTTAGATTTTTACCATAAATCTGGTTCCTACAATAAACTCCATGGGTCGTTTACGTTGTTGCCATTTAAGTTTTGATCGTTTTTATGTTTGAATTTTTGCGAATAACATTTTTTCGGCAGAACAAGAAGAGTGCTCGAAAAAGTAATAAGACATTCCCCATAGGTTGTACTTAGTGGTCGAAAAACAACTGAGACGAGTAGTAATAGCAGTGGTTTATTATTATTATTTATTTTTTATAAGCTATTTATAGGTTCGAAATTTCGTTTTTTAGGTTTTATTCGTAAATATAAAAATGTCACAACGAAACGGTTTTACATTAAATTTATGTGATTGATTATACGTGCGCGTAAATATAAAGTACCTACGCGCAGCTATTAAAAAACTTAACTTAATTAACTTTGTACACATATATTCACGTGTCTAAAACAAACAACGCGCGGCCGGAGAAAAGTAAACTCGGAAATTGTTTGTAATTTATTTTTGTCAGAAAAACGACCGAATTTAAATTATAATAATATTATTAAATATACTTATTTTGTTTGGGTTTCGGTAGATATATATACACACACACGCACACACACCTGCGAGTCAACTAAAATTAACTGCAGACAAATAACATGATATTTAATAACTTCGATAAACGGTTTTCAATGTTATACATATACCTACATACCTATAAACTTTAAGACTCGATTGTATAAACGACGTAACGTTTTTTTTTTTTTTTTTTAACGAGACAATAATAATATTTTTGAAAATATAGCTAAAATACGTTTCCGGCATTTTATTTGACGTTTTGACAGCAATAAAATTAAAACATACAATTATTATAATTATTAACTGGCTACATGTGTTGCATTAACGAGTAACGAATTTATCGACAATTCTAATATCGCGTTATATTATCGTAAAGTAAATAAGCAATACGATGATTTATCGTTTCGGTGGTGACGGCCGAACTCCAATAGTCTTTGCAATGCCTTTGAATAATAATAATGGACGATATTATATTATTATTAATAATTTTCGTATACACGAATTTTAACGAAACCGAACGTTTTAACCGAAACTGGATTTCTCTGCGACATTGTTCACTGTTAATCGTTGTTCCGTACGAAAACTGCGCAACGACTTATTTAGATTGAACCGAAGACATAATTGTAATTATTAACAGGGAACGAATTTACCATATACATATCTACATATACCTTAAAATTCACAAAAAGTTTGAAAATATTTAAAAGAGCAATAAAGGTAGAAGGGTTTAAAAGTTTCCCCATCTATTGTTTCTAACTTATTAAAAATTATTTTCGCTGAAAAAAAAACCGATTATTACAAAGTAATTTTCTTCAAATATATTTTTACGTGTTATGAAAAAAAAAAAAAAAAACAAATCGCTTTGTGTTAATCAATCACCAGTGTAAGACAATTGTATTTAATAGGGTTAGAACCGTTAGTGTGGGGACTTTAAAACCCCTAACAACTTTTGTTTTTTTTGGATACTTTGAAGTGCTTTTTTGACGGTTTGAACGCTTTTTTGCGGATTTTAAGTACATTTTTATAAAATTCCTCAATTATTAACAATCATTGAAGATCCACCGACAATAGTTTATTGTACGTCAACGGCGCTTGTTTGATAAAAGTCGCAACGATCAATATACGCTCGGTGCACATCCAATTTTTTTTAGAATACTACAGGGTGCACTGCGACCAAAGGTGAACGGGTAGTCCGATCTAACGGCATTTCGTATATTATCACAATAGGGGATGATATTTTGATAATATAATGATAAAACTTAAAACGTTGCATGCGTTGAACTAACTTCGAATATTTTATGAAAGCGATTCCAAATGATATTCAATTGGTATTGTACTGAATTTAGAATTCGTATACGTTTTTATGTACTAGGTTTATGCGTCGTTTCGAAATGCGTATTTATTTTAATAACTCGTATAAGCTTGTAAACTTTTAATGTTAAAAAAAAAAAACAACCGAGAGGAAAATTAAGGTTCAAATCATTAAAATGTTTTCTTGGTTGTAAAATAAAAATGACAAATATTTTATTGTTATTATTGTTATTATTATTATTATTTTTTTTTTTTTTTTTTTTTTTTTTTTTTTAATGTGTGTGTGTATAGCTGTTCCCAATATATGAAAAAATGTTTAGAAGAAAAATATATAGTAGCGGATTGGTAGAAAAATGTTCGAGTTGATTATAGCCGACAATAATAAGGAGAAATAAATCGCAGAACTGTTATAGAAATAATATAATTTAATAGTATTATTTGTTTTATTCTCAATGCCAATAATATAAAACAATATTTCGTTGTCGTTGATCATTATATCGTTTGTCTTTTGTGCACCAGTCAAAAGGTTTAATGGCATTATACGAGGGAGGGAGGGCTGATAAGTAAGCCTTTTAGCGTGTAACTATAAAACTATTAAGCATAGAACAGTAAGTTAAAAATACATGTACAGTAATGAATCATTTTATTTACATACTATTATTTTTCAACATAACTGTCTACTAAGACGATACATTTTTGCAAACGATTTACGAGTTTAGAAATGCGGTTCAAATAAGATTTTACAGTTTAAGCATTGAGCCATCAGTTTAACTTCAACTTTAACTTTCTCGTCAAAATTGAATTGTTTAACCTTGCGATGTTCTTTAAGCTTGAGAAATAAAACACAATTGCATGGGGCCAAATCTGAGCTGTAGAGTAGATGTGGAATGACTTGAAATCCTAGTGATTCAATTGCTGTTTGAACCGCAGATCTGAAGGGGCCGTCATCATAAATTACATAAATAATAAAATATTAAAATAATAACATTACACGATCGCGTTTTCGCACACACAAAACCAACAACATAAACTATTACATGTACATCAAATGAAAATTTTATCGTAAATCTAAAAATAACTACGAGATAAGAGGCATTATTTATCAGCCCGTACTCGCATTCAAGTGAAATTATTTCGCTTTTTTTTGCCGTTCGATAATTATATTTATATAGATATTGTTAAGGGTGGTTTTCTTTGCGGCTAATAGGTACCTACCAACGCGTATTGAATGACAGCAATAAATAAGTTTAAAAAAAAAGTTTTACGATAGCGAAGAGAAAAAAAAGTAGACGAGAAGCAGAAAAAAAAGGGAGGGGGGAGAAAAGGTGCAAAATTGGAATTCGTTATTCATTTTGTAAAGATTGAGAGGTGATTGATGAACGTAGGGTCCGGGCCGACGACGACGACGTTCGTTCGCTTTTTGACACAGTACAACCAACGGCCTAACCCTGCGCAGCGGCTCTATGCTTTCCATTCATCACCACGCCGCGCGAAAAAAGCTCCGTTTTCTTTTTTCCCCCTCTGAACCAAATAGACCGAAATTCTGGGCGCGGTTCCCGTTTCCCTCTTGAGCTGGATAATTCACGTTATTTGTCGCTGATATGTGAACTTTTAACGATATCCGGTACCGTGCACTTCTTTATATAACGACGGACGAGTATACAATCGAGGTTATTTTGATCGGGATTTATGATGGTCCGGGAAAAAAAAAACAGCCGCTTATAGGTATACGCGCACATATAACGGCGTATCCTGACATACGTTGATATTCGGTCTCCTCGATTTATAATATGGCCGCGTATCCGGGATATTAAACATATTCGGTATTTGATGATAAATATCAGGACCACGAAAGAATACGTAAACTTAAACGGTTTACACGATATTTTAAAATCGTTTTACGAGTTTTCAATGGGTTATAAAATATTGAAAGTCTTTCAAAAAAAAAAAAATAAATAAATAAATAAATAAAAAGATTTGATTATATTTTCTTCAAACGCATATGGAGTACTAAATAAATAAATAAATAAAAAGATTTGATTAAATAAATAAATAAATAAAAAGATTTGATTATATTTTCTTCAAACGCATATGGAGTACGGACTTCAAAAAAATAAAAATATATATGCCAGAAGTAAAATAGATTATTNGATATTTTAAAATCGTTTTACGAGTTTTCAATGGGTTATAAAATATTGAAAGTCTTTCAAAAAAAAAAAAATAAATAAATAAAAAGATTTGATTATATTTTCTTCAAACGCATATGGAGTACGGACTTTAAAAAAATAAAAATATATATGCCAGAAGTAAAATAGATTATTTCTCTTTTTAAATAGGCATATGAGTATATCATGTAGTATTTTAACAAAAATCCAATCGTACATAGTGCTTTTATATTTTCGTTAATATTAATAAAAATAAGTATGGGCATACATACGAGCTACAATATTACAAATTCAAAGGAAAATATCGAAGTAATTTTCAACGTTTTATTGTATACGTCTTACCAAGACGTATCACGACGTTCAATGGTTGGTAATTGACGAGTTACGACTCAAAAGTTAAGTTAATTTTAGATTTTGACGTTCGATTTTTCATTGCTCGACTTAGCTTGTTTTTTTTTTTTTTTTTTACGTTAAATAAATACAGATTTTTGTTCGTGTAATTATTAAGTTTACAATTATATAACGCGGTATTATTGAATAGATATACCATAAAAATAATAATTCGGATTTTTTACTCAATAATGCGAATGGGAATCTGAGGTTAAAAAAAAAGCTACAATTTGATGTATTCAGAATATTTTCTGCACTGTTTAACATATTTGATCGTTATTATTTCAATAAACAAAAACTTACGGACATTTTACAACAAATTAACTCAACTTGAGTTAAAAAGCTAATTGAATATTCTTTATGTGGTTCCAAGAACAGGCTTCATGTAATCGGTTATCGGAATACGTACTACTGCACTAGACCGCCTCTATCAAAAATCACGGTTTTGAGAAAATTCTATTTTAGAATTAAAATATGTACATTAAATTATATAGCTAAATCTCCAATAAATTAAATTATTGCAGTTTAGCAGTATAGAAAAACTAAAGTGACGTGTTTGATGCTGTATTTGGAGTTTTGTGTTTCAAACGAAAAATGTGTACACGCCACAAAGTGAAATTATCAAGATTGCAGCCCGTAAAACAAAATACAAGCAAATTCATCACTGTCACAAACCGAAATGTTGCAGTTTATTATACGTTTATTCACAGGTGTCATCGAGCAGGGAATCAGTGTAAAAAACCGTCTCGAATAGAAACGAGACTGTCTTTATTTCTCGTGTTTCGGTTATAGGGAAAAACATAAAACTACGCAACAAAGCCACGTGTCAAAATCAAAATGCGACAGTATTATTATTTTCAACCGTAAAAACGAATAAATTCAATACCGTGACAAAAATGCATTACTGCGAAACACCATGGACCACGGCTTACGAGTTACTACGATATGGCGTTTCGCGGATAAAAACAAAATACGGTTACCGGTCCAGAGCCATAATCGAAAAATCAAAAATGTCGAGTGCCGACGGTATCGTACCAAGGTTGCGAAATTTTTACAAATAATAACTAATGAATAACGTTCGAATTTTAAGGCAATATACACAATAAAAAAAAAAAAAAAACATTTAATTAACACAAAAAAGCAATTAAAAAAGACACGCATACTACGCATGTTAGTGCAACCATTATTGTAGGTGGAAACTTGGGAAGATAAGATACAGAAGGGAATTTGACGCGAACCTGTAAGCGACGATAAACCATTGCCAACGAAAAAACGATTCTGGGTGGAGTTCAGTTGATAGTGATGCTTAAGTACAGAATAAAGAAATATATTATAAAGTTAAAATAATGTATTGAAATTGAAATGTATTTTATTTTGATATAGCTCCGTCTATAGTATTGCTTTTTCAATAATGTACATTTCAGTGGCAGCAGGCAACAATGATTATTTAAAAAAAATTAACAAAATAATAATAACTTAATAATAACAAAGAATAAATAAAAACGATTGTTTGCGTATCTCGAATATTAATGAGAATTTTAAAAAATGACCTATTAAAAGTACCTCCCAGAGAACATTTCCTTTCAGAAAAAATGCTATACTTGATAATCGGAGTAAGCTTTCTGGTAAAAAAAAAGAGTTTACATAAAAAAAAATAAACATCATTGTAAAACCAATACATTCCTCGCTCCGTTCAGAATCTAAAATGAACTAAAAAATATAATAGGTTTATGAACAATTTTACTATAGTTTCTATTGTAAAAAAAATAATTGAATACCGTTTATTTACATACATTTTCTTTTGAAAAACTTTGACGGTTTGGGCTTGAAATATTTTCGAACGTAGAGAATGATCTTTTATGAACGTTAAATTAATTTGCTATACCAAATAATCGACAAAGTACTTGGCTATATTGATAAATATTACCGATAACAAAATCCATTAAAAATAATTTTAAACATAATATCGACAATGCGTCGTCTTCACAAGCTCTTATTGATTTGTACCGCTAATATGAATATAAAACTGTCAGATTAATTGAAAATTATACAGAAAAAAGGCAAAAAATAAGCAAAAAGACATTTAAAGGTGAATAAGGCAAAAAAAAAAAAATAATAATCATCCATTATCTTAGATATTAAATAAAATGCATTTTTATATAAAAATTATTTTTCTATTATAATTAAAAAAAAAAAAAACCTTTTTCCTTTTACCTTCCTTTCTAAATATGACCGAGATTTCAACGCGCTGTACATTGTTTTCTGAATATCGCTAAGGACCGGTAATTTCACGTGATTCTGAACACGACCTAGGTATTTTATTTTGCGACTTTTGTCGGTTTTCAATTTAAAAGTTACCATGGAGCGTTACAATCCCAACCCCATCGATAAGCCGTATTTCGAAACCAGGCGGTGAAAATTTAGGGGAGGGGGGGAGAAAGCCTTAATTTTTATTAAAATCAAAATCTTTTATTGATGTAGTTTATGTATTTTTAAAAATGTTTAAAGGTATTATATAATACTATAATTTCACCTTTTCATAGTAACTAATTGCACACAAATCGCAAATTTTATGTTATTTTCCCAAATTCATCAACCACTTTTTCTGTTAAATTAAGTTCTCCGACCGTTTTCCTATGTAAACTTGACATACATGATCCGGATAAACGGTTCTCACGCATTGGATAACCGCAATTCAGCTGTCCGCAAACGATCGGCTGTAGTAGTTGGTATACCGATTTTCAAATCACAGGGCATAAATCCGGGTGTATTGTGATAATGAAATAGCGGAATGCTATTGTCACACCAAGTACGTCTACCGACTGGGTACCGATCGGGGCGTTGTCGATAAAGTGTTGACGAATCTCGATACGCGTTTGTGCCGATAGTGTTATCCGGGATTTTGAGACGTTCAATTTGGATATAATTATTTCGACGGGCCGGAGAGCTGACACGTGGGGACGCCCCTGTTTCGAAACGCCGTTCGATTATCGGCACGGTCGATTTGTTAACCGCGGACGGACTCGATTAAAACACCGTTACGCTGTTACGCACTACTACCGATTGTAGTCCCGCATAAACGTCCCGCGAACACGTTCCCAACACTGTACGCGGTGCTATTATAATAATGTATTGGGCGCGTTACACGGGGGGTAGGTACGCGCGCGCAATCGACGGTCCGATCGACGGGCCCGCCCGCCCGCCCCGTGTCACCGCGCGCGGATTCCAGACGTTTGCGTACGCGGCAGTGGCCGCGGCCGCCGTTATCCGGTTCCGGGGGATTCCGCGACCGTCCGTAACAACAAGCCGAAAACCGTCACACATAACGCGGTCGTCCCGGGCGCGGGCGCGGTAGACGGGCACCCCCAGCTAATAATAATAACGCAATAATACAGCCGCGGAGCTCGTTTGCAGTTTCGAAGCCAACTTCGCGCGCACGCGCACGCGCACGCACACGCGCACACACACACACACACGCACACACACACACACGCACACACACACACGCGCACACACAGTTCGATTAGGCTGGCTATAATCCAATGACCGCGTATACCTCTATAGGTACAACGTTAGTTCGTTGGCAGTGTCGCGTCTCTGGCACCGGGCGGCGGCGGCAAATATCGGCTCCCCTAACGAATCACCGCTAATTCCGATCCGAACCTCCCCGCCGGCGGCGGCGGCGGTGGCGGTAGTGTCGTCGTCGTCGTCGTCGTCGTCGTCACGTATTCAAATCGACCGCGACCGCGGTTAAATTACCTATAATACGCGCAGCGTATCGCCGTCACGATATTAAACGCGATCCGAATTAAACGCGATCAAAACGTACAGGTATCGGCGGTATCGGTGGGTTTTCCGCCCCCGTCGTCGTCGTCGGTACGCGGTCAGGTATCCTCGTACCCCGGGCACATTAGACGGGTACTGCAGACATCCGTTTCGCTCCGCCGCCACGACTTAATGCCCGGTTTTAGACGTCATCGTCGTTTCGCGTGCGGAAGCGTCCGGTAATTAATGAGATTTACCCGCGTCACACAATCTGATTGTCCCGCGCTACTACCGCGGGGCTGTATGTACGTATACATTACATGTACGGGTATAATATGCGCTCCGCCCCGCCCCTCACCGTCCGACAATAAACAACGTTGTTTTGTCGCAATATGGTTTATACGCCCGCG
The DNA here is from genome assembly GCA_902439185.1 of Cinara cedri. Classification (NCBI taxonomy): domain Eukaryota; kingdom Metazoa; phylum Arthropoda; class Insecta; order Hemiptera; family Aphididae; genus Cinara; species Cinara cedri. The sequence continues at coordinate 1,811,133 of CABPRJ010001426.1, read as the reverse complement.
CGAACCGCCGCTTCGGGGACTTGCCGTACATTTCCATTCGCATTCTTTATCGTCGTCCCCGTATTATAGTCTAATATTATTCCCTATGAACTTGTCGATATATTATTTATACTGTCATTATAATACTACGATACTGTTACGATACGCGTAGCCTCTCGCGTCGACATCTCATAACCATAAAGTGATACAATTTCCAAAAACCTACCGTAAAATCTGCAATACAATTTTAAATTCATTTGAGAAAAAAATAGAGTTGATAGAGGGGACGAGTGTGGTAGCTGGATAGGCGGGGATACGCAAAACTATTTAATTTACACCTATAAAGCAACGATATACGATTTTTAACGAAATAACGATTCTGAGCGTAGTTCATTCGATAGTGTTGCTTCGACAACAATACATGCGTAATTAATCTATCTCTTCTATACGTATAAAACAAAGTCGGGTTAGTTACACCATTTATAACTTAAAAACGGCTGGATCGATTTTAATGATCTCTGATTTGTTGAATTCATTTAAAGCAGAATAACTATTAAAATATCGGAAAGATGCCTGGCTTAACACTGCACAATTTACAACTAAAGGTTGACTACCGAACAGTCATCATGCTTCGAAATCTAAACTGACCAAAAGTATGCGATGGAACGCGTTTGGTGATGAGAAAACTGATGATCAATGTGATTCACGCGACGATACTCAAAGGAAAATTCAAAGGTGAGAAAGTTCTCATTCCGAAGATTCCGATGATCCCGGCCGATATGACCTTTGAGTTTAAGCGAATCCAATTTCCGATTGCATTCATTATGACGATTAACAAATCACAAGTACAATCCTTGAGTGTTTATGGTTTGAATTTATTAAATTAATTTTTTTCTTAATGCTACGTGGCATGTTCGCGTGCCAGCAAACTAAGTGTAACCCATGCAGCAAAATACGTAGCTTCATCAATGGAAATGTCTTGCCGGCCCGCTATTGAAATACTTGATTTTCGTAGTTTTATTATATTTTATTGCCCTTATATATATACTCGTATTACCGAATGAACTATAGAACTTAATACGTTTTTTGTATTTATTTCATTACATTAATTAAAATCATAAATTAAGTTTAGCTAAAAAGTATCACTACATTGACTGTTAGGCGGTACGATGTTCGCCGGGTCAGTTAGTAAAATAATAACGTAAAAAAAAATTATTAAAATTGTTAATGATCTTAAATAAATTAAGTAAATAAATAATATATGAATACAAATTTATATATAAAAATAAAATAAATACATGAATGAAGGCGTCGCCTGGAGTATTATAAGTGTATTATACGACCGGTTTCGAATTGAAAATTCATCATCAGGTATATCACGGTCAAAATGTAAAACGCGTCTATATACGAGTATATATATGTCATATCATAGTAAAATGTTAACAACAATGTGCAACATGATTACACTGATTTTTTAAAAAATATTAAAATAATAAAAACCTAATAATAACAAAATATAAATAAAAACGATTGCCAATGACAACCTTATTTTTAATATTTTAATCCTTTTTTAACCTAAAGAATCAGTTTTTCCTCATAATCTCGAATATTAACAAGAATTTTAAAAAATAACCTTTCTAAAGTGCCAAATAAAGCCAAAATTCAACAAATAAGATCTTTTGTCATGGTTTATTTGAAGCAACATTTCTAGAAGAAAAGTTGTTTGCAGACAGAAAAAATAAAAATACACATCATAGTAAAACGAATTGTTCCCTCGCTTCACTCCAAATCTAAAAAGAATATATTTTTACATTGGTCTTTCTTACACTAAACCTCACATGTAAACCACAATTTAAAATAAATAATATAATATTTATATACATGAAAAATATGTTTGGTTGAACATGTCGTGTTTAAATTTATACACAGACTGCGAGAATACTTTATAATTAATTGATAAAAGAACCGATCGGAGTACACAAAATCTCCATGACCATCTCCATTCCAACCATCAGTGCGTTTTTTGATGAATTTTCCGTAATAGGTTTCAAGACACGACGCGCCGCGACGGGTGCTTTATCATATTTTTTTTTTTTTTTTTTTTTTTTTTTAATAATTTTTTTTATTAACTATGACACAAATATTATTTATGATTGTTACAAGAAATACACACTTTATGTACACACGACTGGTTTGACGTTATTTTTAATCCATTTGCATAATAATAGTAATAATAATGATAATAATAGTACAAAAAAATGTGTTTCGAGAAATTTTAACTGTGGGAAATTTTCCGAATATTTTACGAATTGGATAAAACCAATTAGAGTTTAAAAAAATAAGCTATACAACGAAATCATGGCCTATACCTATTGAAAAATATCAAATTCTGTTTTCGTATCTATCTTCAAAATATGTTACTTATCTTTAGATAGTTTCTCGCAGTAGTGTCCCTTTAGGGTATACTATATTATACACGCCGTATTATCGCAACATATGGTAGGAAAACTTTTTAATTTCTCTAATATTTATATCGTTTCTAATTGCATCGAAATCAAAATAGTAATAACTAATAAAAAATTGTATTTATTTTAGTGATTTAAAAAGATTTTTGGTGAAATTTTCTTATTGGTGCACAGGGGATGTATTTTAATTTTTCCAGTAATTCGCTGAATAATAAATCAGAAAAACTGGCGATATTTTGTATAATTTCTGTTGATTTGTGGGTTCCTTTAGCAACAGACGAAAAAATACGACTAATAAATGCAGACTTGTCTTTCGTTACTAATGATTTATCGTTACGTTCAGACAAACTAAAATTCTCTGTAGAATATCCTAACATCCGACTTCTCTCTTAAAATAGCAGCATACTGGTCAGCCTTTTAAAACATTTCAATCGCTTTGTTTTGGTAATTTTATTTTAATTATTGTTTAATTGATACAACTGTTTTCCTATAACAGCGAAAATCATAAACAACTTTCTGAAATTCCTCGCGTAAGACACAGTGTGTTATAGTACAATAATTATTTCTGGAGACGTTACAAACCTTGGTTTCTAAAGTCAAACCGGACCGAACTGAACTTTTAAAATATTTTATCTATCTCGAACTCGAACATTAAAAAAGTAATAAAAGTTTGGATTACGTTAGGTCAAAACCTATGGTCTCAAACTGCTCGGGTCCGTGATTAACTATTATGAGACCCACTAATACGAAAAAAATACAATTTTTCTCTTTCGTAAACAAGACCGAACCACAGAACATCGTATTGGTAAAAGCGCAGGACTGACATCGAATGATTTTCGAACAGAACTATTGGGTATTTGATTCGGATCGAAAATCGAACAGTTCGTCACATCTCTGATTATTTCCAACGAAAATCGAGGAGTATACCACTATACACTCTTAAGATCTTTAAAGTAATTATAACTATAATTTGTAAAACAGTTTTAACTTTTTTTTTTTTTTTTTTTCAACAAACAGCCGTCATTTAACTCTATTTCTGTAATTTTTGTGTAAAGAAATCGTACAAATTATAGCGGCGCATAACAGGCGTATAAATATAATAATTCGAATTATAAAACAACGACGCGAATAAGGAACACAAGGGCGTTAATTTGAATATTTATGACATCTCTCGGTTTGTGTACGATTACGGTTCACACACAACAGTCGCAAAACCTTTGTGACATTATAATATATTATAATGTAAGTTCATTAATACGTCATGTCGACGGTCGCTCGTCCTCAGACTTTAAACTTTTCCGCGGAGTTGAAAACGCCCTTTTGAAGTATACAGGTGCCGTGTTATTCCTGCGTATACCCGCCGCGCCGCCGTATTAACACGAGAAATAATAATTTGCGAGAAAAATGAACGTACGTGGCGAGGAGAAATAATTTATTATTATTTTGAAAACGCGCTCCGACTAGCGAATATTCGTTTGGTGGGTAATTTTATGAATAATATTTAATTTCCCGTTTTTCCGTTTGCACGCGCGTCATTCTTCAAGCCGCGAGAAAAGTAATATTCGCAATACGCACACACACACACACACACACACACACACACACACACACACATACGCACACAGACACACACACATACACACACACAATATACACGTATATATAAATTCATAGGTCTAATTGCGGGGTAGCGAGGGGTAGCAACTGATACTCCGTCGTTTTGCCGGGGTCGCAGATTAATAGCTGCGTCACACCACGGGTAATTTTTTTTTTTTTTAAGTATAATTTTATTGCTTTTTTCACAATAACATGATAGCGTCGAGGTAATAATATCATTATACCATCGGCCCTGTCGTGTTCGAACGTATATTTAAAACGACCAGTCGACTGATTATTAGTTATATTTCAAAATTTAATCGATTTTTTTTCTACCCAATTATAATTGACTAGGACCTGGATGACGATCCGCCGACTAAGGAAATGACGAGGGACTAGACCGCGATACTGAATTAAACGTAACGTTATTCAATATGCTCACCACCTCGTGATTTTACTCCGAATGACGCCCACGTATTTAATAATATTAATATAGTCTTCCAGTATACGCGCGAGCGAGTTTTCGAATGTGTATTCACATTTACGGATGTTTTTTTTTTTTTTTCACGAATAAATAAAACCAGCATTGTTCACAGACTATATATATATATATATATATACATACATGGGAAATATAGAAGATAGGTTTTTTCTTCTTTAGTTTTTTTTTTTTTTTTTCTATTTCTTTTAACTGACGTTTCCAATATACTTATTTCAATAAAATGCACATTATATATACACATCTATATTCGTATAAATATATAGAAGATCGATTTGAATAAAAAACGAATCGCGAGTCGTTTAAAGTCGAAATGATCATTCTCCCTATAAAAATGCAAATAATAATTAGGTACCTACGATCAGTTCAATTATTATTATAAAACGCGTTTATATATATATATATTTATTATGAACACGAACGGATGAAATAAACGCGAACGACTTTCGTTTTTTCATTATTCGTCAGCTAGCGGTCTCCTGCAGTATTTTATTTAGATACTTCGACAACACTCGGTATAAATAATTATACCGTTTTGTAGGCCCTCTTTATTGCCGTTTCTTATTTTTCTACCGCTGTCGGAAATGTCAGTAAACCTATTATTATATAATATTACCCAGTGCGATGTAAAAATACATTTTTAAAACCGTTCGCGCACACAAAATAACTGCACAGCGTACCCGCCTTTTGCCCGAGACAAATTAATAGGTATCCACCGAGGACTCTACATCGGACATATTAACTATATTTTTCGCTTTTATGTTATTATTGTTCATTTCTTCGAAAAGATAATGGGCCCCACTGAGCAGGTCCGTGTATACAAACTGAATTGTTATTAAACCTTCATAGCCAAGTAATTATCAGATAAATCCGACAAAATCTAACGATCGTCAGGTTCAACCGTTGTCGCGCATTGAAAAGAATACGTAATACTAGTGATTTCTAATGAGAGATTGATTTCATAAAGATATGAATTCGTTTTTTCCCGGAAACTGTTTTACGATAAGTAAAAAATAAAAACATTGTCTGATTTTGAAATCGTTTTTTCGCGTCGTACAGAAAACTGTACCGGATTTCTGTCCCGTGGTTCTTTATTAGAAATATTTATCGACATTTTCGGCTGTTCTCTCTTCAGGTCCTTTTTAGATCCTGGAGCGGAGCGCGTAGAATATGTGGGTTTTACTATGATGTGTGCGATTTTGTTTTACTATAATATGAACAACTTTTCACACCAGAAATCTTGTTCCAATTAAAAAACGACAAGACAGGTTTCCGTTGCAATTCGGAACTAGTTAGTACATTACCGACGTTGTTTTTTTTTTTTTTTTTCCAAGCAGCTTTTGTAATAACCTAACCGGACGTAAAAGAAAAGCAGATCAATTTACGGCTTCACTACACACTACACTACAGCTTATTATTATATTGATACGACCCTTTTACACTGATTATGGCGTGATAATATATGTATACAGGTGTATTACTGTGTTATCCGAATTTTAATAACTTTGTCAATATTGATGTTTCATAGATTTCTTTTTTCGATCGGGTTTTGTGTGGAGAAGATACAAATGTTGAGAAAAACTAAATTTGTTAATTTCATCCCTTAGTCATTGAAAAATAATACCTTTTTTTTCACTTTTTAAAATTTTCAAAATTTTTTTATTTTGTAAACTATATAATTCTAAAAAATTGTACGTATCATACATTTATATACGATCAATGGTTTCTTAGTAATAGCCGTTTTCATTTCAGCATTCCAACACGTCTTATCTTATTACGGCTATTATTCGCTCTCATATAACGTGTTAGTCTCGTTTTTCACATCTTTCTCTAGATATAAAAATGGCTATTACTGAAAAACTATTAATCAGATACCTTTGTACGTATAGTACATTAAAATTTTTAGAATAATATGTTTTACAAATTTAATACAAATTAAATTTTTCTCTAAATTTGTGTACCCCTGACCGAGACACAATTGAAAAACAAAATTAATATTGACAAGAGTTATAAGCATTCGGGTAACTATGCAGGACACCATGTATAAGTTAAAAATGCACGATTCTTATTCAAATGACATTTTGTTCAAAATAAATCAATTTTGTTTTTTTTTTGTATTCGGCCACCTAAATACTTGTTAAACTTGTTTCAAATAATTCGTGACGATCGGCGGTTGTTTTCTTGTCATGGTTACTAGTTAGCAGTTTCAATCAACAATTTACAAGAGCCCATTTTCAAATAGATAGCGAATAAAAGAAAATCTAAGTTTAAAATATATTTCTATAATAGTTTTACTTAATGATTTTTGCAACAGTTCAGAAAAAATGTTTGTAATATTTATTTTTATTCTTACATTGATCATTTTTTATTGGTTATTTAATATGAATAACGATGAAGCCGTTATTTCTGCGCTCCACAACGCTCGAATAATGCGAATACGGTTTTATGGTATGAATTATAATTTTATAATAACAATTATAACGTAATTATAATGTACACGTATCGTGAAATTAATAGATTTACGTAATTTTATTAATTATAAATATTATTTTTATGCTAGTTTTTGTGTTAAATACGATAAACAAAATGTTGAACACAAAACTGAAATATAATGGCATTATACCGACTGCACAAACGAAAAGAAGTTAATTCATTTTTAATTTTCTTTACCGTCTCCGTTATTGTACACGTATTATAACTTTTACTTGTATCTTATTGGTTTTAGACGTAGTCAAGACCAATATCGAACGAACTATGAAAAACAACAAAATAAATTGTGCTACTCCGGGCATAAATTGGTGTGGTAATTTGAATGCTAATAGTGTTCGGACTGCAGTTAAAGCTAACCGAACAGCCGTTTATACGTTTTTCGCAGGTACTGTGGTAACTGTGAGTATAATTACGGGTTGTTTTCTTATTAGAAGATGAAGTCTTCCGTAAATTACGTTTATTTACTATTGTTGTAATTTTTTTTTTTTTCGAATTTCAAATTTTTCAAAATTATCGATTCAGTGATTCATTATTATGCGAGTCTATGATTTGCAAATTTTTTTTTTCTCACGGAAAATTAAATGTATTTCACATATGGTTAGAGAAATTTAATACTTTGAATACGTGGGGTATATTTAAGTTTTATTGATTTCGATAAATATCTGACATTTTTGTTCTTATCATTCGCGCTGTTTATCAAGCGTTCGTATGTATTGCGTCCACATACCATCTACTGTTTTTGATTAATTCAAATTGATCGCTTGCTTTAATCTAAATAAGATTCATGACAATTTGAAAAACCTTAATGGTGTTAAATTTTTGTTTTTCTCACTTATAACTATCAATAATACTGAGAACTATATGCTTATATTAATTCCGAAACTAAACACGTTGATAAACTGATTAACCCAGCTGGATCCCTCTCTAGTGCTAAATTTGTTATTGGCTCTGGTTAACTTCTGAATAATTCTTCAAATTCCGCTGTACCTGTCCTTAAGTTAAGTGATATAATTGTTTCACGACTTCGTCCTACAGTAACTGCAAGTACACCTTAGTTTAAGTTATTTCTCCACCCTAATAAAATTCTCAAATAATTAATTTTAAGCCGTAATTTAAATACAGTTTTTCTTTATAAAAATTACGAAAATTTCTGCAATTTGATCAAGATCATATACCTTTTATCTTGGCAGCACCAATAGTTTGATCTTTTCACGTAATTTACTCAATGTCTTGAGTAGTGAATATTTAATCCCTTTTTCAGAAAGTGATTTTTTCATTGGTTTTTGATTTTTTTGGTTGCGAGCTTTAAGTACCTACGATCTTTTATTCGAAAGTGCGGTGGTTTTGAAAAGGATGTGAAACATAGGATTAAGTGTAGTTGAATTAAGAGGAGCGACAAGAAAATTCCAATGAGACTTAAAGGTAAGTACTACAAGAGTGTATTAAGACTAACAATGTTGTATGAGCCAGTGTTGGGCGGTAGACAGAAAAATAGAACATAATCTAACAATAAACGCAAAAGCTCGAACATTTAATTGGAATAAGACATAATTTTTGCACAAATAAAAATATTTCACCCAGCTTTATTCAACTGGCAGTTTTCGTTAGTTACAAAAGGGGTGTGCAACGTTAAATAATAATAGTTGCTAGTCTTAAGCCTAAAAATAAGTGTGAGGACGATTACATTACAATAATTATACTTAAATTATACTTTTTTTTATAATTCACGTCGGATTAATTAATCGTCCGAGGAAATGTCTGACTGGGAAACTACAGCGGGGTTATGACAGACCGGGATTTGACCTGTTACTTCACAATATACAATCGAATATGAAAGAAGGCTTATGAAGAGTGCTTTGTAGTCATCTGAGAAATCTTTATATTAGTGTTAAGAAAAAACTCAGAGGCATGCTCGCAGTAACTATAAGACGAATATAACTAAACTTGAGGACAGGTATAGTGGAGTTTGAAGAATTATTCCTGGGTTGACCGGAGCCAATAACAAATTTGGTACTCGAAGAGGAGCTAAATGGGTTAGGTTAGATTGTAATGTAATTTTTTATTTTTTCATAATAATTTTATTTGCAAATATGGCTTTTCAAAACATGTTCATAGCAGAATTGTTTCGCATTAGTAATAGTTTATCATTATTTACGAATTAGATGTTTTTCATAAAACGATAAATCCTGTAAAAAGCTACATTATCAGCGAGTAACATAGCCTGTATTTTATTTTCAAAAAATTAGGGATCCTTAATTGCAATAATTAGGGTTTTTTTTTGTACGAGTATCTGATTGTTTGTTTATTCACGAGTTACTTTGGTGACAGGGATGACAATTTGGTTATTATAACAATTATTTTACACCATTATATATTAATAGCAAAGCATTGCTTAGTCAGCTAGTTAGTATGTAAAATATTTTATACCTCTAACCATACATAAAATCTATTTAAATAACCGTGATAAAAAAATTTTGTAAAAAAATGTAATATTCTTTATTTTATTATTTTTCTTGGAAGTTTATGGATCTATGTTAAATTTGATAACTACATTATTTATGTACAATATACAGTCCTATAAATAAGGCCTTTTATAATTTTATTCTTAGTACTATAATTTTATAACTAATATTTATTTTAATAATTAACTAACTACTCCGTTTGGCAATATTCAACTCTTTACAGGTATGTGATGGGGTGGTAATGATGATTAAATTTCTCCCGAATTGTTTTCTTATAATACTAAACAGAATGAATGGGTAAGACATCGACAATTCAAAAGTTATATAACTACCCTAGAGTACTCTCATTATCGCGGAAAGTACTAACGGTTTTTTTTTTTCGGAAAATTTGAGAAACAAGTAGCTCCAAAATATACATTATCATTATTTTTTTCACCCTTATTTTTGTGTGTGAAACGACACCTACCACTTTTTATTTTAAAATGTCAATCTATATTATAAAGCCCATAAAGATATGGAGTATTGGTTTAAATTAATTTCAGTATGGATTTTTTTGATTTCCGTCAACTCGTCGATGATATATTCCACTGTTAAGTTTGGGTAGGAGTGCATACCTAGTGTAGTATCATTTGTGTGGCGACACGGCTCGCAGAGTTTCAATAGTGCTCCACTACTCTCACCATATCAAAACTTAAAAGTGAAATACATCGTTAACCATAAAAGAATCTCCCTGTATACTTACGGTGTACGAATATTCGGGTTCAAAGTCCTTCATCCATTTTTTTAGGTTAACCCTATAATATAACACTTAAATATTTTGGTAACACAGATTCAGAAATTATAATAACTATTTGGATGACAATGGTGTATTAATGCTTTATAATATTATCCATACAATCATGCGCATGTTTATTGTTATTTTTTCGAATCCAATATATAAATACATATATGACACGTAAAAAAACTCCACAAATCCCGAGAATGACATTAATCGCATATTATAAAAATATTATACACCCGTTGACGAATCGTGACGAACGTATATTTGTTTTAATATAAAAGCAGTGGTGCACACAGATGAGGGGGGAGTTAGAGAGTCAACCTTATAAAATACCTATTACCTACATATTTTAACATTATAATGTGTTATTATTATGTAATAGGTATTTGATAAGCATAAAACTGATTAAACATTAACAGTACCTAAAACATAATAATATTGTACCATCTACAGTGTTGATAATATTTCCGAGCATAAACTAGAAAACTCCGGAGTTTTCTGATTTATGCTCGAAAAAAAGAAAATAACAGACAACTTCTTTTTCATTACATTTTCTAAGCGGATGGTTGGATTTACCTCATTCTTATACAGATATATTCATAATTTTTTTTTAATTTTAATCCGCCAAAATCCCATTTTTGAAAAAAATTGAGCTGTCTCGCTAATGTACGGACCCCTCCTTCAGCACGAAATTGGTGTAGAAAATGTATAAATATATTACGGCATTACCGATTTTATATTAACCGTAAAATATATATTATATAATTCAAATGTATACACGATAAAATTATCCTTTTATCATATTTATAATTAGAACATACCATTGGGATATATTTTAAACTAATTGTTTATTTCATATTATACACACCGCATAAATCAATCGGGTGGAATATGATTTTTGTATTCACCCTTTATAAAAAAAATATAGAGGTTCCTATAAAAAAAAAAAAAACAGTTTACCCCAAATATCGTTGTGAATATAAAATTGAATTAGGTTTATTTGTTCACATGACGGCTGCTATTCGGAATGATTTGAAGATAATCAATATTTAACTGAATAAACAATAAAAATAACACAAATAATTTTGAAAAATAGAGAAAAAATCCGATTTTCTTAAATTCAGTAATAAAGCAATATAGAATAGGTTATTAATAATAAAAACCCGATTAATATTAAACAGTTTTTTTAGTAAATAATTAACTATGCAGTTAGGTACTATAATGTAGTAGAAATTGTATTTTTAATTACCTACTAAAACTTTACAAGTCTGTAAATTAATGGATAAAAAATGGTAATCTATAAGTATTTTAAATAACAAATGTTGAAGATTTGTTACAACAAATATTTTCCTAATTAAAATGGTAATTTATAATCCCATGAACATCAGTTGATTTGTTCCATACATTAATAAAAATGTATCCATACTAATTATTAAATAAAATCGTAAAGGTATTTACAAAAATGATATGTAAAAAACATGTATTTGATTACATTTCATCCAAAAAGTTCAAAAACCTCAAGAAGATACAATAAATAAAATTTCCTCTGGGTATGTGTTTATAAATGTGTTCATATAAAATTAAAATAAATACATGATCAAATGGGTCAAAATAAAAAATGCGTATGTAAAACGGCGATGACGAATTGATATTTGATGACAATCTAATGTCTATTTGCATTTTCTTTAATTTCCGAATATTGACTTTTAAAAGGATCCGATAACTTCACGCGTACATAAGCTCTCGTCTGGATATTTATTGGTTTTTACGTTACATCGAAAAATAATAAAAACGAGTGTTCAATTTTGTTTAAAGTTATAAATTGGTCTGTATATAAAATATCGGTAAACAAGAATGTATACGAATTAATAACTTGACATAAAATTAATATGTTTACATTTCAAAAATACACAAAAGGGCCTGCCGATAATATTTAGCACGCATTTGTAAAGGTCGTAAATTAACATGATTTAAAAATTTGATTTCTTCCAATGTTTGTTATTTATGTACATGTATGTGCATTTGCAACGGCGTAAATATAATAATTAAAAGAATAAGCCCTATAAGTTTATATATATATAGTCCCTTTCCTCCCAAACAAAAAATCATAACTATAACTCATTTTTCATCAAAATGCCAAGTAGACGATTGCAAAGTATAATTTTAAAGCAGGTTTAAGCCCCGTAATTTAAAAATTGCATAATTAAGTCTATAAGTATATCAATATTTTAAAGAATTCACCACATTTGAATACGCACTAATACAATAAAAAATAAGGGATACAATATATTATAATAACCTTGAGTTCGTATTTGAAGAAATGAATGTCATACGTAGAACACAGATCTATAAAACTGTATTGGAGATGCAAAACAAAATTTTTTTTATAAAAATCAGTAATATTTACCGTAGTATTATATAAACTATTATTGCATTAATTTGTTAAAAATGATTTAATACAAATTCAGAGGTGTGTCGTTTGTCATAGTGCAACCGCGTAAATTTTAATGCTATATTGTTAATTTTAATTAAGTGAATAGAATGAAAGATATGAAAAAAAAAAAAAAAGGTTTTGTCAGGAGAAAGTTGGAGAAACCATTAAAATCAAAATACTTGATGGAGACAGTGTATACAGTGGCCAGTGATTTACATTGTATTCTTGAAATTATACTCCCAGGTAATACTTAAATTTTAGTATATGTAAGTACAATACATATTTTAATATTTTAATTTATTTTTTTAGTTTCCAAGACAATTATGAGATAGGAACCACCCAGGAAAATTTGAAACACACGTATAGTTGTAGTTGTCACCAGTTTACTACACATGAAGAAAAAATAGCAGGACGTATCCAACCTAACAATTCCATTAGGAGAAACGAGAAAATTTTCAAATTTAGGAGGAAAAGGGCATGATAGATGTAATTGTACTCAAAAGAGGCCTGGATAAAACAGGCCATTCCAATAATAATTGTTCAAACATAGTGATAAATATCTAATAAATTCTTTTTTTGAAAAACCAAAATAATTTGTTTACAGTAATAGATACCTTATGATTTTTGTTTATTACCTAAAAATAAAAATAATAATAATAATAAAAACTTATCATATTTCTTATAATTATATTTTATATTATTATATGGTTTACATTGCCCAAGCTACACTGGGCAATTCTATATGGTCCGGGCAATGCGTAAATTGGTCTACATTGCCCATCAAAATCGAGCCGCGCACACTATAGTAATTCACAAGAATTTGCAAGTCCATTCTCAGAATTTACAAGTAGTTTCCCTGGCCAGATGAGCTTTTAAAGTTGTGTACCTGTCCCCTTAACTTTATTCCGGCAAGTCCAAACCGGTATCAAAACATTCAACTAATGCCATTGTTATAATGACGTGTTTTTAGATTCAGAGTGTAGCTATATATATTTAATTATAAATTAGTTATAATATTTTATCACACCGTTAACGATATTACATGGTATATTCAATTTTATAATTAAAAATAAGTACTTATTATTTTCATATTAGTAAATTAATCTATTTGGATATGAAGTATGATTTAAGTTGTTAAAATACCACATTTTAATTTTGTATGCATTATACGGTATACAGATGATATCTTAAAATATCAACAATTTAATAGTGGTTATAAAACTTTGAAAGCTCGACTTGGCTACGGAACCTATTTGAGAATTGTGAGAATGGACTTTCAAACTTTTGCAAATTACAGGGAATATTTTTACACCGGTTTGGGCTTTCTAGGATAAAGTTGAAAGGCTACGTGAAGTTGGCCCCACAAAGCGAAAATCTCTGATAACCGCCACTTGCACTTTGCACTTGCAAATTATAAAAATAGAATTGTAAATTCTTGCAAACTTCTTGCAAACTGTGAGCATAATTTTCGAAAACTATGGATTAAGTTGAGGGACCAACTTCACGGACGTAATATATTTTTATTTAAGAAAATATTGACTTGCACGAATGATAGTTAATCATTTTTTTTTCTCTATATTATATTTTAAAACTATTTTGTGTACATATTTTTTTTAGATACTGAAGAAAGTAATTGAATTTCAATACACGTTTCGGGTAAATTTCAAATAAAAAAAAAGAGCTGGTACTTGGGAAGGGTGTGGCCACTGTAGTAGTTTCGTAGAGGAGGAGGCGGAAACAATAAAAACAATAACGTCACAGCGTGCCGTAAATATTCGCAGTTTTACTAGAAAATTTTCTTTCGGTTTTTCCCAATTATTTCGAAAACTCCTTGGAAAATCAAAAATGACCTCAATACACCAATACTAGAGAAAATTACCTTTCAGAAAAATTGCTATAATATATATTTCGGAGCAAGTTTTCTTGCTATAAAAGTTGTTCACAGACCCAAAAAAAAAAAAATACACACACACTGTAATGAAAATAATTCGTTATATTGGTAACAAAAAGATATACATACATACATACCTACATACATGTTTTAATGTGTTAAAACCGACGGCAAATGACAATAGGTTAGGTTTAGATTTCTCGGTGACTTTGGCTACAAGTGGAAAAAAAACACGACTAATACAGGTATCTTACGCTGTACATCCGACCGACAACAGTGGCCTACTCACAGTGCCAAGCTAAAGTACGCGCGGCTATTTTATTTTATCCGGCGAGGTTCGTACCACGAGAAAAAAGGTGTTTTCACAATATTAACCGTACAATAACTACAACTGCAGGAGGTATTATCGTCAAATTTTCTCCGAAAATAGAAACTATTGTGTCTGTTATTTACTTTTATGTGTGTACAAGTAAAAGTATTTATATATATATATATATATAAATATCTTTATTCCACTACTTTTTATACTTTTAGCGGACTATTTTGGAGCAAATGGGTTCAAACTCGGGAATTAGATCTGTTTTATAGGCGGATTGGAGTAAATAACATTTTGGCATTATGAATTTCACCGTGCTATTGCGGGAGCGGGGTGTTTTTAGCTTTGTGAACTTCTACAGATCCCTTAAATGAAACAAGGTGGTGAAATTTTGTATGATCTAAGTATCTGTAGGATGTGTATTTTGAGGGTTCCGATTTTCATACTTCGCCCTAGCGACTTGCGTGATCAAATTTTACCGTTTGTTCGGAAGTATCGTACAATTTTAGTAAAGCGTATTAATCTAGTACTCGGTTATTTATAATTTTACAATTTGCAACATAGGCCGGACGAAATTCGACTCCGGTGACGGGTATATTTTTATTTTTATTATTTTTTTTTTTTAATTTTGGTATTACAATTGCAGGTACGCCAAAAGATCGGTGAGATACTTCAAAATGTGTACCTATCTAGTTACTCGATACTAGATCACTCGTGTAACAATTATTCACTGTTATATTAATACAAGATAGAATAGTTTTCTCCGCCTTAGGGCGCTTATGGGCGGGTTATATGAAAACGGTTATAATATCATCTAGATACTCGATACTAGATGCATTGATTTCAGTAGTACCTCAAAACAAGGTACCCGATACCTCCCAGAACTGTGTATCGCGACACTGCAGGATATTAAATAATATTGCAGCGTGTCTCGGATACGAATTTACGATACTCGTCCCTCCGAGTATACGAAATGACCTTTATTAGAGCACCGCGGAGAAGCGTGCGGTCGTTATTACGGATCGAGTAACGGCGATAATAATTTTCTAGGGTCCGCGTAAAATTTATTCGAGTAAGAAAAATAAAAAATCGTCGACTTTTAATAAAAACCGAAACGGCTCGTTTTCGTAGGATTATACTATAATATTACCTATCCAAATCGGTGCGGCTACAGCAATTGCCGTAGTGTTATAACATTACGATATTACGCCGCGCGCATAATAGAACAATATTGTACGATGTCGCGAGTACCGCGTGCGCACGCCATTACAATGCGGGACCGTAACACCGTACGTATTACGAAGGAGAAGAAAGTCGTTTTTCTCGAGAGGATGACATTTTTTTTTTTTTTTTTTTTTTTTTTTTTTTCCCCCCC
>CABPRJ010001426.1:1654710-1794754 GCA_902439185.1 Cinara cedri | reverse complement strand
CGTTAGCGCGGGGGGGGGGGGAGAAAGTGTCGCCGCGCGGCAACGGTCAATGGTCCGAATAATGCGGTTTCGTTTCGTCGACGCCGGGTGAAATGTGACGTGCTCGCGAATATACGTATACGCGTACCCGTGTACCGCCCACACCTGCACCCGCGTGCCGTGCATACAGTGGAGGAGAACCTCTGTATAATATAATATATATATGTATGTATGTGTATGTATGTATGTATGTGTGTGTGTGTGTATACTGGGGCAAAAGCATCGGGGTAGAAAAGGATATGGCCGGGCGTACACGGCGAGTCGTATACGTCTATAATACCGTCTTGTACGCCGAATTAACTTCCGGGAATGGGTTCCCGCCGCCGCCGCCGCCGCCGCCGTCCGAGGCCGTACCGCCGCGCACGTCCGCTAACGGATATCCCGCGTGACAATATTACGGCGGCATTGCGAAATTCGCGACACTCCGCCGGCGAGTAAAAATCGCATTACTTACGCGTTCGATATGCCGGGACGATGCGGTCCGAATCAAAAAAATAACAACGATGTTGAACTGTGTGTGCTGCGCCGGAAAGGGCGCGTCGGTAATTCGAAACGTTTTCCGAAACCGTCGGACAGTCGTTGTCGCTACGTTTGCGCGCGACCGCATTCGACGAGTTTTCGAAAATCCGGCGGGGGTGGGGGGGTAGGGGGAAATAAACGACCCGGTCGGGCGCATACGGACGAGTCGAATGATTATACTTACGGACTGGATAACAGACGGAAAACAACTCGATACGTTCCGGACGCTGGCGTGGTATCCCTATTCGCAAGATCATACGGGTCTCTGGATGCCGTGTAGCACGCGATTTTTTATGTTTTTTTTTTTTTTGTTTTTTGTTTTTTTTTTTTAATCGTAACATTCCCGGAGGGCCTCGTTTCGACTATTGTCCTATTGTCGCCTCCTTATATTTGGATTCGCGCAAAATTCGGAGAGCTAAATCGAATTTACGTTCCTTACATAATTTGCTTAATAATAATAACGTTAACCGTCCCGAATTTTCACATGAATATCAATCATAACGTTCCAGTTATTCTACTAATTCTCATGCTACATTACTCACTTTGCGCCAGAGATATAATTATGCTTTTAATACCCCATCCTTTCGATCAACGCGATATTTAAATGTATTAAATATCAATATTTTTGCATTTAATTAACTACCACATTTTAAATAACACGTGCCCTTCAATTTATGCTGAAACGTTGTAACTTATAATTAAACAAATTTATTAAATTTGTAATTTTTTTTCCACTACGAATTATTCAATCACTATTTAATACATAAATATGTATATATTTTTTACTATGATTCTGTATTGATTATCATAATAATTGTTGTTTTGTATATTGAGCTCGACTCATTGAAACTAATAATTTTACGATAAGTCGTAACATTTAAAATACCGTTATTGTATATCCACATATAATTCCGTTTTATACGCCAAATTAACTCACGGTAATGGGTACTTAATGCATTGAATATTTAATATTTGTAATAAACGATCAAATATAACGTAGTACAATTACCAGTTCCGTCACAAATAACAACTCTTAAACAATTTTACTAACTAAGTACGCCACATCTTAATTCGCAATATTAATTCCGTTTTTTTCCCACATAGAGGCGCCCCACATTAAACTATGATGGTGGTTAAGTGGAAGTTGTTCACGTGAGAGAGCACGTAGGACATGAAGGCGCAAACAGTATTTTACCTAAGATGTTTTATCCGACAATTAATATTTTCGGATTATAATTTATCAGACTATATCCAAGCAGAAAATATTTCCACCGACAGTATTTAAGCTGATACTATCAATACTGATAATCAACTTTTACACTTCTTATCATTGTTTTAGGAGACGGCTGATGTATTTCAATTTTTTAACAAACTTTGGGCATTCCAACAAATACAGTCGATAAATAGAGTGCTAATATTATAATTTATAGACATTGATAAATGGTTATATAATGATTATATATGGTAATAACTACCCATTACACATTATTTGGACGGTTTTTTATAGTCAGCTGTAATATTTTTGGGAAAAATAAATTATTTTTCGGTTTAAATACTGTTCGGCAAAAACAATTTTCTTCTGATTTATTTTTCGGCTAAAATACGAGTTTGGATGATTTATTTTCAATTTTTTTTTACGCGCTTCCCTTACGTTCATAATAAATAACTTGTTGACGTTACGAGTTATGTTACTCTCACGCACGCGACAGCCACACAGCAGAAAATCTTTCAAAAGTGACTGAACTAAATCAACCGAGTCGACGCAGCAGACGATAATACAATAATGATAAGGTTCGAGGACTTATAACGATACCCCGTATACTCGGTCGGACGATTTCAGTGACGTGGTATACCATACCTAAATAAACCGAGAAACAATTTCTTCGATAAAGCCACTGCTCGAACGCGTTCGACGCGTATGAGGGTCGTACTAACGGTTTTTGGCGAATTTATCAACACGCTCACGTTCGATGTATTACGTTCTTATACGAGTGTTTTATGCTAATATATTCGTGTACACCAAAAACTAAACCTGCAAAAATCGTATGGGGCCGTGTAAAATGTGAAGGCAGATACAGCCTTGTAGGTACAGTGTATAACGAGATACAGTGTACTCACAACGATGATTCTCCAAATATTTATTTTCTCAATTTTTACTGGTTTGGCGTGATAAGTCTCGTATAATCGAATGGCATAGTCTTCTATATTGTCATAAATAAATTATTAATACTATACGCGAGTTAAGCCGAAATCATACTGAACATGACAACACCATGTCAACATGGTCTAAAATACCTTCAAAGATTATACAATTTCCAAAATTATATTACTCGTCGGTCGGACTCACTCGGATTCTATGTATGCACAGTGGAATGAGGGAAGAGGTAAAACATTTAAAACTTCTTCAGTTGTTCCTTCCAGCATCCCTGGCCAGTTCGATGACAGTCAATTAGATCTGAGTCCGTGTTATTATTTACTACGTCACAATATCAAAACGTTAGTTTATTAATTTTCCTCGTTATAAATATTTTTTCCTAGGTGTCTGTTTGTATGTAATTACAAAAAAATAAATAAAGAACCAAAAACATGCAGTTCATTATGCGGTGCATTTTGTATCTATAAAATTAAACAGGTTAAACGATTAAGAGGTAAGAGAATATTAGGTTGCTAAGTGCAAGTTACAATTAATTTAAATAGTTAGTGTTTCAAGTGTTTTAACTCAGAAAAAGTAAATTTATTCGTGAGATATAATTAATTGTTTTACAGTTTATAGCTTAAATATATAATTTTGTTTAAAAACAACATAAATCTAAAATGTTACGATGATAGATAAAAAAAAAAAAAACTTTTTGTTTTACAAGTATTTGAAAATGCGTAAAATCTTTTAACTATCGTGTTTCTCATAACGCAATTTGTTGATGTGCAACGCTAACGTACTGATAGTACAATATATCGTTGATGATTATGCAATATTATTTCTTCAGAGATGAATGCTGATAGTATTTGACAGACGGTTTTGTTTTTACTTTTAATTTAACAATATTCATGTAATATGAGAGAATAATATATAAATAGACGATTGCGTTACACGTGATAAAAATTTTGAAAAAAGAGCACAACCCAATACCCATACATCTACAACTTTTCTGTACTTATTTGCGTGTTTAAATCCAATGACAGTTGGATCGGGAAAACTTTTTTTTTTTTTTGCGCATTTACCCGTATACATGTATATATGTATATCTAATAACCTTAAAAAAAAAATAAACATTGCCCCTGTATAATAAACCACGACTCGAGGAAATTTAAAACTATTTCAGGTTTAACATATTATACATACACGGTAAATAGTCCTTTGTTTATTTCATAAGTGGTATAACTGTACAAGTATAATGCCTGCACAATAAATGGGAAAATAAAATCATCCCCCGATTTTTCCATTGCCGTTCATATAGCTTTACGATTTGAAATATCTCGCACACCGCGTTGTTTATATTTTCGATTAAAATCCTGCACGATCCTACATGATCTAGTACATTAAATAACAGCATTATCACGCATACGTTATAACTGAAAAATCGAGATATATATTCATTAATATTCAATCAATATTCGCTTTCACTTTATTTTAAATCACATAATGAAAACGAACATTTTTTTTTTTTTTTTCGATTTCAGTTGAATACAATTCGTTTGACTTTGACGTTATAACGCTCGACAATTGTATACAAAAGTGCTCGTATAATAAGTCGCTCTTAGGATAATATTGTAAAAGAGGAGCGATCGCAATTGCTTTTGTACAATACAAATCCGTATTATGTAGTTGAAAATGAATAAAACTGTCAATTTCAATTTATCAAAAGAAAGAACGTTTAAGAACAGAACCCTTCTGAATCGTTTTTTCGTTCGGAATTGTTGTTCGTTGTGCAATAATTTTTTTTTTTTTTTTTTTTTCTTGCACAGTTGCCGTTAAATAAGACACTATAAGTAGGCATTTACCGTAATGCGTATGGCGTTTGGAAATCTGCAAGTTTGAGACACGACCAAACCACGAGCGGGAAACTCCACGACGCGGCGACAGCGCTTATCTAATATTCTATGAATTATTAGTCGTCATCGTTGATGGAAATATTTCCGGGGCGACCGCGACGACGGGTCAGAGATGGGATAGCCGCTGTCGGGATTTCGCGAATAGTTATGATAATATTATTATTCGTTAAACTAGTCCGTTATTGATGATACAACATACGTAAGCAAATTTAAATGTTATATCTTCGGTGACGCGTGGCGGAGGTGTCGGGATACTCGAAATCAATTAGCCGTGTACAATGAACAAACGCGCGTTCACGTTGATACTGTACGCGATATTGTACAATAGACAATATTACGCCTGTAAACGGACGGGAATACGGGACACTCGATGTTAATCTTAGAGTAATGTGGAGAAGTCGTTCCGTACAGCGGGTTGACGCGTGAATGGTTTACGTTTTACAGTTAGTTGTATCGTTGATTAAGTAAAAAAAAAAAAATTCGGATTCACTTTTCACTGTTTATTCAAATAGGCCCCTAGCTCCGTTGTTCTCCGGGTTCTCGTCTAAAGCGACCGTTAGAGTCGTCTCCGATTACAGTACGTACTTATCGGTTATCCCCCTGTTTCGCCGTGCACGCCCTACGAATCTGTATGAATCAAAAATATTTACACGGGTCCCGTACTCCTGTTAAGAGACCGTCGCTCGACCGAAGTGGACAGTGTAGGGAAATGATTACAGTGTCCGACAATATCACTTAGAACTTACCACGCGACGATGTTCAACGGTCCGTCAATTCCGTTATTATCCAGGCGCGCGTTCGGCGGCCGCGAATCGGTCCAATTTTCCCGGGCGGAGTCGGGCGCCGCATAATATTGACGGTGTATGTTACTGCTCATTGCACTCGTTCGATTAGCGCGCGTGGGGTGCTACTCGGAGCAGGACACTCCTCGGCCGGGTTTTCGGGGGATAAACTGCTCTACCGACCCGCCCCGCCCCACTACGACCCCTCTTGACGCCGACAATTTGATTGCGATGCACATTCCAATAATATACAATAACCACTAATGCACTACATAACTCACCTAGTCCGCGCCACACGGCTCTCTCGTTGCCGTCCGTCCACTCGACCAACGCGCCTCGTCTGTTCTTGGCCACCAGCCGGCCGTGCGCGACGTCCGCAAACAGCACGTAATACGTGCCCACCGTCAGCCTGGCCCCGCACGCTCCTCGGCGACGCGGCTCGTCGCCCGCGAAACCGTTCCAAAATCCGGTCACGTTCATCCTCCTGAAAGGACGCAACACCGAACCGTGTCAATAACATAATAAATTACACAACGGACGCTCTAGATGGCCGCGCGTATATCGCCTACGGCTATACCGGTATATTTTTATCGGACCGAATTGCGGTACGATCGATCACGTCCGTCTGTTTAACCATAAACCCGATATAGAATTATGATTCACGACGAAAATACACTTATCAACGCGATAATGGTTACATAGGAGTGTCGGTTTTACGCGAAAGAGTGAAATTCACCAACATATTATAATGTACGCAATAAAAAAAAAGTAAAGCATTATTATTGTTCAATTTCATTCGTATTACTCAGGCAACACGGATTTTTGTCAAATTCGACTTACTCTTTTTGATAACTAATCGAAATACCAAATACTTATATTACCTATAGCATTTAAATTTTTTTTTTTTTTACATTTTTCTAGTTTTTCCATTTGTGTGGATAACATTATTTCGGTTTCGTATAAACTTTCGAACATTTTATAAAAATTCTCACAAATTGTATTTTTAAAGAAATAAAACAAATATCAAACATCCATAGTGACGACAATTTGCTGAGGATTTAAGCTTGAATTCGTACAAAATTCGTAATAATAACGAACATGTACGAAGTATTCTTTTGTTAAAAACGAACACAATTCTATTCACATTTTAAAAATCCTTTAACCGAGCTCCATTTGGAATCGTATATTTTTCGCAACGATTTATACTAAAATATCCAATTTTTCAAACTCACCGCCGATGACGAGTGGCATACATATTATGAGACCTTTTTTTTTTTTAAACTTGTTTTTTTATCAATGCGTCTTATATAACAATTAATAACCTTATACGGTGAAGAAATCACTTTTTTAAGGATTTTATAATGAAAACTCCCTTATAAAAATCGTTTGATGATGTCAACATTTTTCGTTTTTTTTTATTAGCGATATTACATTTTCATTTAAGTATCAACTAGTATAAACTATATTTTAAAACTATTATTTTTTTCAAGTACAGTATATTCATAACAAAATATTAGATTAAGCTCGTAAATATTACCTAAAGTTTCTTGGAAAAACGAAAGTTTTCCTAAAGTTATTGAAGAGATTGTATATTATATTCCCATCAAAATACATGAAAGTGAATTTAAAAGTTTTGGGTCGAGTGTTTGGTGTATGAAAATTCTTCGGACTTCAAGTAAAGCCTTAAGCAACTATTAAAATAGTATATTTTGTGCATACATACACCACTTTTAGTTTTAACCTGTTACGTTTTAAAATACCTATTGATTAATTTTATCGTTATTGAATACGTCAAAAGTATATGCGAAATTAAAAATTCGAAATGATATCACGATATCGTATTCCTTGGGAATGATTTAATTTTTTTAACTACCATAATAAATATAAGATAAAACACTAAGCAATATTTATGTAGATGTATTAGAAATAATTCCAGAACAAACATATAATAATTGTTGTGTGCAAATTTAACTGCTATATGTAAATACTGTACGATTTTTCCTGTAAAATACGTCCCTCTAAATAATCCCTTAAGAAAACGTGTAAAGTTTTGAACTCTTAATAAATATATTGGTTATTTTATTATAGCCGGAATTTCATTTTTAATTTTGTTAATAACCTAACTATTTCAACGGTTTAACACCAGGCCAAATTTCGTTGGGAAAAAACCAGGAAAAACATTAGTATAAATAAATAAACCGACGACGATTGGTATAAAATTTGAATAAATCGAGGGTTACACGTGGATAGTCGATGGATGGCTGCGATACCGTATTATTCAATGAGTTATGTAAATATCAAGGACGTTTATTCCCATGTATAATTTTGCTGTTGTATTATTTAATTGCTATTTAAACAACAATAATGAATAATAAATAATAGTTGAATAGAGCATGTTTTAATTATTATTTGCATTTAGATGAATACTTTAGCACATAATTCGTGTCTTTAAGTAAAGATATCTATACATTTATCCCAATCCTTTCGAATTACCGACAATTCGTTGATTACATAAATCGTACGGGTCGGCACTTTATTCGTGCATAATAATTATGTTGATGACATCATTATTAATTATTAATAACATTTTAACTGTCAGTATTAGTCGATATACTTCAATTTTTAATTAATAGCAAACTGACCGGAGCCTGGGTCCCTCGACCATTATAATTAGAAAACACCAATTCTTCACTAACGCCGCCTGCTTTATGTCAAAATATACCTACTACTCTGTAATCCAAAAACCGAAAAAAAAAAAAATAAAAATAAAGACTTTGTAAGCAACTGCTTAAAATCACGAGTAAATAATATAGTATAATATTCCAGGCGGAGATCTCATATCTTTTATGAGGTACTGCGTGAAAAAATCTGAGTATTTTATTCGCGAAAAAAATATAAAGTGTTTTCCAAAGGAAAAATACATCTTTATTAGTAAAACTAATGGGTTTTGTTCGCTATACACTATCGGAAACTGTAATATTACCGTTTATAACTCGACGGAATAAGATTTTTATTTTTACAATAGTATTCCTTTATCCCAGAGATTGTTTTGATATCCGTTTCGATATCGGTTATGCGCTGTGGGTACACAATATTTTCGGTGGACGGGTATATCGACGTTTCAGAAAGGTACACATTATATTATATCATAAAGGAGTCGGTATTGATGAGGATATGCCTCCGTAATAATAATAATAATATGCAAGTATATTATACATATATATATAGGTAAATATAGGTAAACCGTACAGCCCCATTGTTAGTCAACAAAGTAAATATAAAGGACGACAAGAATGTTTCGTTTACCTCGAAGCTCGGATGACGTGATGGTCGGACAATGGCCCGAGGGATTGACGGGTATTTGTGCCGGCGGAAGAGACGTATATAATATATAATAATCCCTTATTATACAAATTTCATCATTTAAACCGTGACGATAGAGGTGTGCTAATAAGTTAGAAAATCCTATTCGTCCGCGGGATATCCGATATAGGTAAATACGGGATATATACAGGGTGTCCTACCGTATTTTCCCGATGCTTATACAGTTGTAGGTATTTCATTTTTTTTATTTTTTTTTTTTTGTTCAATCGTATTATAAAATAGTCATTTTGTGATATAGACATTATTTATACGATTTGTCATCTAACATATATATTATAATATATACTTTCGTAATATTCTTAGTTCTAGAGCAGGAACGTGAAAAAAAAAATTATATCCAATAGGTTACAACAACGTCACGCAATAAAAAAACACAATAAAAGTAATTTATATTGTTTATACAGTCCGTCTCTAGGAATTAAAACTGCTATTCCTATTACTAAAAAACCGGGTCAGACCGTATTCGGACATTTTTAAAAATTGAACCATTAAATATTTTTTTTTTCCCCCCCTAGCGATTCAGCGGTAAAATTTAAAATCTGTTTTCCCTCTAAATACAACACATACAAAGTCCCGCGCGCAAAATCCAAACGTAATAAAGTTAAGCCAATTTCGAATATTTTACACAGATACCGGGATCTGGTAAACACGGCGATGGAACACCCTGTATATACTATTATACATACATAATAAGACCGCGGATAATAATATACAGCTTAGCGACCGTAATAATAATAATGATACAAGAAGAAGCTGATGATGCTGCGGCGGCCCTCGACTGCTGTAAAATGTTATCTAACGAATAAATCGCTCGCATTCAACGTCACCTCTCTAATATATATA
Source organism: Cinara cedri (assembly GCA_902439185.1). NCBI lineage: Eukaryota > Metazoa > Arthropoda > Insecta > Hemiptera > Aphididae > Cinara > Cinara cedri. Next base: position 1,785,137 of record CABPRJ010001426.1, on the reverse strand, counting down.
ATATACTTTAAAAGTTTTTCCTCTTCGGCCACTCCTCTTTATTTCACCTTTATACCGTACTGCAATTCGGGCGAATTCTCGCTCGCACGCACGCACTGACATTCACCGGGCGCGCGCGCACACAAATTACCCCAGACCGACTTCCCATCCGCCTTTATTATAGAAAAATAAAAGGACGATGCTTTTTCTCTTTCATCCGGACAGGATGCCTTTGAAATATACTGGCCCGTAGCGTGAAAATGAAAAAAAAAAAAAAAAAAATAGCGTCTAATAAAATAGCCCGAGGGGATTTAATGTGGCCTTTGACAATTGCCTTTTCGCCGCCGCCGCCGCCGTCTCTACCGCCCACAATCACCACACACTATCAGCACACATTGCTACCGCAAATTGACTGCGTTCAGCCGCCTGCAACCCCGCGAGTAGTGGTACTATACAATAATACCCTACGGCTATATTCACGCCAAGAACTATAATGAAATCGACCAAAAACCGCGACAACGACGACGGTCGGACGTATTTTTCACATTTCCGTCATTGCATAATAATATTGTTCCCATTATGGACAAATAGTTATTATTAATTACTATTTACAGTATAACCACCGGCGTTTTTCGTAAAACTGCACCATGACCAAATGTATGCAATTCATATTATTCTATAATAATATTAACACTATTACCTCACGCGTGAAACAGGTTTTTTGATATTATTTGGTATATTTTTTTTTTCGCAGCCATAAAATATTCACGTTACATTAATACGCGACTATACATATACTAGCGTATTCATCAACATTTATTATTCGTTTGAGATCATTTTAACATTTTAAACTGTGGCAATATTGTAATTTCGTATATTTCGTACAATACTGTGTGATCGATATAAAGTTATAGAAAAGTAAAACTAAAACTTCCGCAGAAATAACTAATATCATTGCAGGCAGTGTTGATTCATTATGGCATCGTCGATGGTCAACAATGTTACTATTATCATCTAGAAAATAGCTTGTTAAGAAAACAAGATCATTTTTAATATTCTAGGGACGGAACACAAATTAAGTATATAATCTCGTTTGAAAGTTTGAATCCAACGTCTACTCTCAAAAAAAGAAGTTTCACCTGTGAAAGAAAAAAGTGTTTGCTAAATTAAACACCTGTCAAAGATTCTTTCACTTTGCATGGGTACTTATTTGATTATAGCGAATCAATGGTTAGATAGGTAGTTTTAAACATGTATGGAAATGTAATTGACAGGCCAAAAAAAAGCAGGCCCAAACCGCACGAATTATAAAAATATTTTTAATTTGCCGTCCTTTTCTATTTCTTCCCGTCTGACAGTAAAATTGTTAAATCAACAATATTAAATCATCGATTCAATATTTTAAAATTATCTGCAATACTTTTGTCAAATTAGTACAAAAACCTTCTTAGCTCTATATTAACAAGTTAATTGGCTATTCAGTATGAAATTTATTCGATATGATTGCGTGTTTTTTTTTTTTGTTGGTATATGTACATTTGAATTATACTAAAAGGTTTCGATTTAGAACGTCTTAGAGTTTATAGGTACTGTATATTATTCAATCTTATAAAACGCCAGCAATTCTACGAACCTAAACGACAATTTACGACGAAGAAATGGCAATGTGCAACAATATAATATAATAATACACAATAATAACGGTTTTTTTATCATTTGCAGTTCAAAGTTGGTTAATTAAATACGTGGAACCATTAAACTTGATTCAAATTTAATGTATTTTTTTCTTTTTTTTTTTGATTATTTATATTTATAAATGAGAATACCGGAGTTACGTATTATTTAATAGATTTCCGAGGAAAAGCTTAATGTATTGATTAGAAATTTACTATTTTTTAAGATTTGGCTTTTAAATTACCAATTTTCATAGACGAATTGGATATAGAAGACGATTTTACTCTTTATTCACAACTTTATTTTGTAACATCCCCTCCCATTGAAAATTCCTGAGCATGCCATTGAGCTCAGTACAATAAAATAAAAATATTAATTAAATCCGTTACGTGTGTGGTATCTTAAGAGACACAATGGTTATTTATTTGAACATTTTTTTGAGGTTCCCAAAAATTCCTACCATTTTCATGAAACCTTCAATTTTAAATACAGTTTTTTCGTCAGAGGATCAGTCGATACTCGATATTACTTCGTATATAAATAGGATTTGTTGGCACCGACTCGTATGCCAGAGACACGTTCCTAACGCAGGAAGAAGTAATATAGAAGAAGGCAATAGTGTAATGGAAGCACCTATTGTGCTCTAATTTACACTTTTAGTGAATCGATATTTCTTCTCCTCCAACCTTCCACCTCGAACAACTCTCTCATTCACTGCCGTATCGTGACTATAATACTATAGTTTCGTCCAAAGAAAGAACGGATATTTTGGCCGTAGTCCTGCCAAAGTTTTATAAATTAATCGGTAGCCCATCATCAATAGGACGGCAGCGGTGGAAAAGCAGGGGGAAAAAAAGCGGAATTAGCGAAATAATAAGTTTCCACAACAACCGTTTTTGACCCCGTTGTAATACAGATTGGAAGGTGATGAAATAGGTATAGGCGGTGCGGTTCGAGTTTAAAGAATATCGCCCAAGTAATTAAGAAGATTTCGATAGTGTTTCCTATCAGACTACGAAGAAAATTTGTAATGGAATCGCCCAATTAATCGCATTATATTATTAACTTTATGTGCGAAATTATTTACCCCTATTATGATTGACATATTTTAGTAATTAAAGTATGATAATAAAATCGTGTGTGCGCGTTTTTTTTTTTTATTATTAAACTTATCATTCAATTATATTATAAATTCATAAATAATGTCAATCGCAATAATTAGTATATAATCGCATAGACCACAAAAAAAAAAAAAGGATATAACAATTTATTTATTGTTTTTATATAAATCATATAAAATATCTCATTGGTTTTTAATTTAAAATATCACGATAACATAAAATACATTCAACAATATACTTGATTACTACTGATAATAATTGATTAAACTAATATTTGTATACGTTATAGTTTTATCAGTTAATGTTTTTAATTATTTTATTTTATTTTTATAAAATGATTTTAAAAACCGACGAAATATAGAAATATCAACATGGCTACACTACCAAATCTGAATTTCTTTATAAATTACAATTTAAATTCATTGGCATTATGCGTACAGTATATAATAAAAAGAGAATACAAAACTTTTTTTATTATTATTATTAAGGATATGGAACTCAGTACAGCAGTGTATAAGTTTTTAAAATTAGTTTTTCTACTGCTTTTCAAACACATAGGGGTTTTTTTTTGTTTCATAATTCTCATGAAATGTATCGGCCGTATTATTATAGAGTTACCTGAATGTTGAAGAAAACGTCACACGCCGGCGATTTACGAGATCCAACATGCCTCGAGTAAGAAACAAATTATATAGCTTTTGAGGTAATTGAATTATATCTAGAAAATGTTACATACAGAAAACGATTGGAAAACGCCATTAATCTATGACTACAACACAGAGACAGAGTCAAAAAGAAAAAGGGAGAAAAAGAGTAACTGGTAGTGATAGAGATACTTCGTAACGGGAAATACGCAATGCGAGGGCAATAGCTTAAAAATTCTTGTCCGGCGTGCGTTTGACTAACGGTAATAATTCAATTTGACACTACACTGCAGCCTCGAGTTTCTTCGTGTACGGCTCAGATTTTATTATATGACAGTGTTACAAATTCAGTTTACACAGTCTACCAACATATGCCATAATAATTTGTATTATATTCATTTTTTTAAAAAGAGACGAGAGAAAAACAAAACCCAAAACATGTACATACTACTAGAATACGCTACAGCAATTTGCGATTAATTCGGAAATAATTCTTTTTTTTTTTTTTGTACACGATTTTATTCGTATATATTCTAATTTGAATTGAAACAAAAACCGCATATAGACTATCGAAATATTTTTTTTTACGACGCAATGTACAATATAATTGTATACCAGATGATTCATTTAAGTGGGTACACTCATTATCTCGGAAAGTATGAACTTTTTCCGGAATTCGTTTTCTAGAACATTTAAGAAACAAGCTGTTCTACAATTTTATATTAATGTTAATTTTTGAGGGTAAAACGATTACCTACTTTTGATTTTCAAATAGCATACGATCCGATTTTAAAAATGTTAAAAATTTAAAAAATAAAAAAATAAATAGTAGAGTATTTGGTAAAATAAATTTCAACGTTGAAATGTTTAATTTTTGTCAAGTCGTTGACGAGATATTCCACTTTTAAGTTTATTTTGGAGGAGAGTAATGAAATATCATTTGTGTTACGGTACGGCACGCGGCCTGTTAATAATGCATCACTACTCTCCCCCAACCTGAAATTAAAAATGGAATTTCTCGTCAACGGATCGATGGATATCAAAAATGTCACCACTAGAATTTATTTTAACCAATATTCCACCTATTTATGAAAAATTTAATACTTTCCGATATAACGAGTGTGCCCACTTAAATGAATCGCCCGGTGTATACGCGAACATTTTTATCACATACCGTGAAACATTTGACGTTTTACTGGAGTACCTACACGAGACGATAGTTTTTCGTCGAACGATTGTGACGGGATTTTCGCGGTAAGCTCGTAACAACCGTTTTTATTTATTTATTTATTTATTTTTTTTTTTTTACTATTGTCACTACGTTTAATGGGTTTTCAGTAATGACGGCTACGACGCGATATCGGCAGAGTGTACGTCTATAATATAATATGTGACGAGGTGAGACGATTAACTATAGCGCACAGACAACGGGAATAATAATCGACACTGTGCGGTACCGTCAATCTCGGAACGTTATGGTTCATCGGTTCTAACGGGTTGACAGGTTTTTCAAAAGTCAAAAACGATCCGTGCAACATAGATGGTATAGATTTCCATAATATTTTACACGTAGTTTTCAACGGTACGACTACTGTTACCGAATAAGGCCGATGAAAAGTGGGTAACTCGAAGAGGGAATGGAGTCCCCCTTATTATTTAAGGTGTAATTATCCGTCCCTGTTAGTGTAAGTCTTCGAGGGCCGGGGAAGGACGCATTAGATATTGTAGCGCCTAAGGTGTTTTTAATGAAATTTTATAAAGTCGAATTAGTTCAAACAAAAACAAACGTTTTAATACCTATTGCAGCATTACACATAAGCAGACCCTGTATTAATTTATTTTTGCTGAACAGGTAGGTATACACTTGTACGCATAATAATGTTTTCGGGGGGAGGGAGAAGTTAGTAGTTTATTAATTGTAAACTCTATTAGCGTAACATTTTTATGAACGAACGTGTGTATGGGGGGGGGAAACATTATGAAAGTCATGTCAGTTATGAAACGCCCCTCAATTTTTGATAAAAATAGTTCAACTTCGAAGTTTACCGTTCATGATAAGTGAATGACACGGTTCGGATTTCAAATATATTTATATTTACCTAACTTCTACGCAATGGTATATTTTACTGTAATATAACATAGTTTATTAACGATCAGAGGGATCTAAACCCATGAATTCCCTTATTTTCCCAATGAGCACGCCCCTGATTCATTCAAAGACTCGATTCAATGGATTTTCATATAAAAACGTAATTACATCAATAATATTATTTATATAAAACCAAACACTTTTGAGAAAGATGACAAAATTAAATGACCATTAACTGAATAAAAAGTATGTACCAATATTATTCTACTTATTGATCATAATATTATTATAATGTTTAAAATGTATACAACAAACTCTGATAATAAGTATCTGATTAATATTTAAACGGTATAGCTATTAGCTGTGTTCCGCTTTGAAATTATTAATTAATTTATCTCTTGGTTTTTTTTTTTTATTATTATTTACTTTATTAAAACAGAATTATGTCTATTTTCTAGAAAATAAGTATTTCAAATAGTGAGAATAAAAAAAATTCCTTTCTTGAAATATTCTTTATGAAAACTAAAAGAAAAAAAACAAACGTTAAGTATACATATATATAGTAAATAAGTTTTACGGAAATCCGTTGACAGCAATTTACTAATGTTTCTTTATCGCGTCTTAAAGCTTTTGTAAGTATTTATTTGGTTGTGCTTTTGTTTGTTCGCGAAGAATCTTTTAATAATGGCAAAGATGGAAATCACAAAAATAAAAACTTAAATAAACACCATAAAGAAAATATGCTAACTTTAATATAGGCTAAATTAATATTATAACTTTGATTCCAGAACATAATGGCTCGAGTCAATTTTATAATTTTATTTCCTCTTTATATTTTGGTCAATATTACACAAGTATGTGTATTTTTAATATAGGTGTCGGTAATGCATTTGTTTAAGTATAAAGGAAAAGAGAATAAATTTCCAAAATTGAATTTGCTTGTATTGAAAACTATACAAAATTATAATATGCCCCTCTTTCATAAGACCATAATAATAATGTTGTAATAATGTTGTAAAAATAAGAAATTGCACACATATACCTTAATTGTAAAACGAATAAATATAGATGAGTAAATTATAATTAGTTGATCAAACTACGTTATTTGATACAGACATATTCTAATATACGATTTTTTTTATTTTTCGTGGAAAATATTTCTCTAACGTATCATAAAAGTATTTATAAAATATTTCAATGTAGATATCAGTATACAAATATGTGAGCAGCAGAGCCCCATCAGTAAAGTCAAATTTTCTCTTAGATGACTTGTTGCTATTACAATATTTCATGTTTTTATTTTTTTTTTAATGATCAGAAATTGAAAAATAAGTAAAGTAACTTTCGAGATTTGCGTTAGCATATAAATAGTTGAAGAGGTTGGGAGTTGGAAGTTCAAACCTCCTAAAGCAGAGGTTTCTAACCTAGACATCGAGTTGTGATCCACGATTAATATCTAAAAAACTTAAAAATATTTGACTTTCCCTTTGGGACATGACACGTATACTGACAATCGTGTATAGTAAACTTTAAAACTTTAAACTTAAAGATGTAGTTTATCAGTATTTCCCAGAATTTAATGATTTCGAAACGATAGGTATCGGAAGTATGATTTGAAACCGTTTGATAGAGTTACAAAACGATTGAAACTGTAAGGATACGTTTGAATCTTACATGCATATCGAAGAGTTTTAAGGTAAAAAATCAATTGCGTATCCTAAGCATTGCAAAATGGCATTAAGATATTTAAGTATGTTTTCAATAAATTATTTGTGCGAACAAAGATTTTTTGTACTACTCTATATTAAAAATAAACAAACAAATCAGTTGGACGCCAATAAAAACATGCGTAGAGCTTTGAACAGTATTCCCCCAAGGATATCTTTATTATTATAGGAAATGCAAGCCCGAAAATCGCATTCAATTGTTTATAATTTTAAACTTTACTTAAAATTGATTAACTATAAACATTATTATAAGGAAGAATCTATTAGGAATTTTATTCAGTCATAATTTAAATTATAAAATACATGAAAATAATTGATTCTTGTTTATAAGAAAAATAAAGTCTAAAATTGACGTGATCCGAGACGATCGAAAGCTTTCTGTCTGGTCTGTAGTATCAAAAGGTTTAAAACTACTGTTCTAAAGGCATATTCTCGATAATAATTCTCTCTATATAAGGTATCCCACGAGGATTCGAAAAATGCAACAACTTTTGTTCTATTCAATATTTTTGATATAATTTTTTTTTTTAAAAAAAATTTGTAATATCCATTTTTCAAAATAGATTTTAAACATTTTTGATGGTTGAACCTTTGGGTAAAGTAAAGTCTTTTATTTTCTACGATTTTCTGAAAATTTGAATTATTTTATTTTCAATCATAACAATATTGCTTATCAACATAAATTACCGTTATTAATTGATTGAAACTACCTCATAACTATAATATGATAATATTATTGCATGATATTAATTCATGAAAAAAACAAAAATCCTGACTAATAATTAATAACTAAATAATCACAATAGGTAATATTTATATTTGTAAAAAATTCAAAAAATCATAGAAAAAAAAGTCCATACTTTAACAAAAGTTTCAATTACTAAAACTTGTCTAAAAATCTATTTTACAAAATTTTTTTGGAATTTTTAAAAAAATTATAGCGAAATCTAATTTTTTTTATTTTAAGTCCCCCTTCCCATGAAAAAAAAATGTTCATATATAAACTGTAGCGCTGAATCATACTAATTATTTACAAAAATGTATATCAAAATTATTGAATACAACAAAAGTTATTGCATTTGTCGAATTCTTGTGAGACACCTTCTATATAAACACGCTACTTTTGAATAAAATAACTTACTTTTTTAAGACTGTAAAGGTATTTAAAACTGTATTTTCCTTGGAAACATATATGTATTTATTTTGATTGATTATTTATACAAGGATATTTAAATCCGGCCACCTATACCTACACGTATCTCGGCGTATTTTGATTAGGTGTACAGCAAGATAGAATTTTTTTATACACATGCATATTTTTTTTTTTATGTACTAATTTTCCTTGCATCGTATATTTTATATACTAACTAGAATTTATCGCGTAAGCGTATCGTCCATTTATAATGTAGAATTAAAATAACATGTAGATGATACTAAGAGTACTGATAATAATCGAGAATATAGTATCTATTATAAACTAACGCAATCTAATTTTAACGTTTTCGAGTTTTGAATAATTGTAAATTAATCTTTCACACAACGTGATGCAGTAGTTAAATTTCCAGGGTTAATGTTAAAATATTATATTCATTAATCAATTTGACCGTAAAGTTTGTATAGTGTATAACAGTTTTGAGCCAGTTACTTGGCCGTCTACAGCTAGTCAACAAACTTATTCGGTGACACTTAGTTCCGTACATTCATTTTACACGGCGCAGTGTGTAGGCAATCGTTTATCATTCATTAATAATATTATTATGAATAATGATTACCTACTTAAACCGTCGATAAAAGTTAAAACATCGTCGATAAAACACTATAAATTATCATAAGACTATCGTATAATTATAATAATATTATGTAGGAACAATACGCAAATACGCAATCGTTATAATATTTTCGATTCGTGAATTTTTACAATAATAATATCATATTCTAACGAAACATGTGTATAGTATACATTTTGGCCCCTTGGAAAAAATGACTTTTTGTTAATTATATGAATAAGGCAATTTAGATCACCATTTTTGGGTTACAACATTCAAAAATGATTTAAATATGTATTTTAGTAATTTTTAAAATTGTATTTATTTATATCAAAAGCCATACAAGATTGATATTTCTACTTTTCGATCGCCTTCATCCCAATTATTTGAGTTTGGCTAAAATAGTCCTAAACTTCCACTTGTCCTGATCTCTAAAATCTTTTTCACATACGCCGTTCGTTTAGATAAATATATATCCTATATAGTCTATCACAGCTAATGAATACAAATGAAAAAATAAAATAAACGAGTACAATGTGAAAATAAAAAAAAACCAATGATGACAACCCCCCTACACCCCCGAAAAAAAAGAGATGCTATATTATTCAATGTCCTCCTATCTTTTTATTTGTTTGTTTTTTTTTTTTTTTTTTAGAAGGATATAAAGAAAAAAACATATTTCCATTCGTCTTTTTATATTTTACAGCAACAGAAAATGGTGTTTTCGCGTGATAAATTGATACCGATTTTTACACGAACAGAGAATAATGAAATTTTGTCCCGTGTCTTTATAGATATCTATAGTAAAGCGGTTATTTCGTTCAGTTGTATCTAATTCAACTGAGAAGCGTTGTAAATTTAACAATATCGCTTTCTATACACACGCGAGCATAGAATTGTTTTCTATAAAATGTGAGATATGTGTGTTATTCACATTTTTAGCCTTTATACAATTGTCAACGCACGCCAGATCGATGTGTCTATTTTACATATACATATATACTTATATTATATACAGTTATAAGTGCATGCATACAAGTATACTACAGTAATATAACCAATAGGCAATAATACATAAAAATTTGATGCTGCTTGCGGATAGGTCACTGTTATTTAGGTGGGTAGTTGTAAAGGTATGATATACAAGATAATTTAGTTCATATAACGGTAAATCATTGTGAACAAAAATTAATTCCGAGTAGTATTGGACATGTGTTTACTATAAATGTTGTCGGGGAACCGAGAAATCAACAAAAATCAAAAAACAAAAAACCGGACCAATGTGGTGAACTACTGAAAACGTAGATACATTTTTCAATATATATATATATATATATATATATAGTATCCATAGAAGAAAAATGAACATCTTTTAAGAAACGACCTGAACGAAAATGTGTTTCAGGAGAAAAATACACACACACGTCTAAGTGAAATTAATAGTTTTGTTACACTCAGAAGCTAAAAATAAGTTTTTAGTTTCCAATACACCTATGCTGTATTATAATTTAAAAGTATTAACGATTTATAACAAATGTACTAATACCCTAATTTTTATTGAATATTTTGAAGTTTTTTTTTTTTATTATAATCACTGGACCTTTGAGCTGTATACTTTAAAAAAAAAAAAAAAATCAATATAACCCTTTTGTAAATCCGATCTTTACAAAATTGTTTTTAAACAGTTTTTAAAGTTTTGTAAAATACAAAGTTGCTTGCGTGTTTAAATTGTCGAATGGTTAATTTGATTTTTCCGTGAAATATTGTAGAATTTAATAATATTCTAATCATATTAATTTAAGCTGTGTCATTTATCGTTAATAAAACTAGCGAGAAATAAATATAAATTTTAATACACTTTATAAATTGTTTAAAAATTAATGACGTAACCTAATTTATAGGTTTACAAATTACATTATAAAATAAATGTCTTGGTTTAAAACATTTTTTTTTTTTAATAACTATTTAATTTTTTTATTTTCAATTGTAAAGTAATGAAATAAAAATAATATCGCAGAATGCGAGTAATTATTACAAAAAAAAAAAAAAACTTAAAAATATTCAATGGAAAAAAAAGATATTACGTTTGTTAATTAGTCGAATTGTCAATAAACATTGAAAAATATCAATTTGCCCAATATTTAGTCGAAGATATCATTAGTTGTGTGACAATGTGACATACTAGAATATTAAAATATTTGGTTAATTTGAAACATTCACATTATATTATTTCTTTTTGCAAGACATTAATTATTTTATAAACGTACGACTCTGCAGCTAATATTAAATAAAACCATTGTGTTGATACTGTATCTCTGTATAATAGAGAAACATAACCTGTTTACAAAAACAAAAAATTAGCCCGACGTATATCAACACTTTATTAATTTACTGTACCTATACGAATTAAATAATACTTATCAAAGTTCTCCACAAATTGAACCTGTCGTGAATTTTCATAACTATTATGGCCGAGAGAAATGTTCAATTTGTAAGGTGAAGTGACAGCAACAATATATTGTAAAAGTGCAGTGCCGAGTGCCTTACACTTGAGTAATAATTATTATTTGCCATGTACGGGGGTTTTATTTATTTTTTTTTTAATTTACTCATGAAATACGAATAAAATTCCGTAGGTATACATAATTTACATGATGATATACAGAAAGTTACTCTAGATAAATTGTATTTAAATTGTTTTCCTTTTTGGAACAATAGATCTTGCTCATACATTTAAATGTTTATTTTAATCATTTCAATGGCAAATAGGTATAATAATATGCACTCGCCACTTTGCGCAGATTAAATTTACGACAGAAATACAGGCAGTGAAAAAAACAAATATTAACACCAACACACCAAACAGTAATGCAAAACGGTGAAAAAACGCTATTATTAACCTAACGAAATTCATCATTAAGATTCTTAATATTTCAGTGCAAAATATTTAGTTTAATTATGGTTATTAACAAAAATCGATAAACGTACAATTACTCTTCCCTTCCCCTCACTACCACAAACGAATGTCCGTTCACCTTAATCACTTTCAAACTTGATATTTTTTTATCAGGTTGTTTGTAAATTCAGCGCAACGAACTGGTAAATTCGAAAATGACTCTTCTTGAAGTTTCGTCCGTGTTCAATTACTTATGTTTAAAGTTTTCCATTATAGTAAACGTTTTAAGCATAATATTTACTTCGTGGCGAAAAGTGTTTTTTTTGAGAAAAATCGACTAGTAATAATAATCACGCAACAACTCACTTCCCATATTATATTGTAATACAATACTGTAAAAAAAAAAACCAGGTATAGGTAATATTATTATAATTTCATCCGTTTTGTTTTCCGTAAATCAAATAACAATTCATTTTTAATCAACTAATAAACGTGCATTTGACTTTATTTTTTTTTTTACATACACATAAAGCAATTATAACCGCAATTCGAATCGAAAAAAAAGTTATTACTAAAGACATTATATATATATCTGTTGGTTTCGATAGCAGCAACGTGCATCACTGTAGCAGAAAATTGTGGAAAATACGAAAACACAATAATGTCTGAAAGTTTCTAGTGTGTGGATCGGAACGACTTACCGTGTATACTGTATGGTCTGTGTATATATATATATAAATATGAATTATATTCTTTTGTTCTTTTTCGAGAAAACCACAATTATTGGAAAACTACATTAAAAAGTTACACTTTTCGAAATAAAATAGACCTTAAAACAATGGCGTTGTACGCGTGACGACATCAGTGTTCATTCCAGTTTATACGTATTATTGTTCCCCGGGGTGAAACTTTCCATAAAAAAAAATAAAAATAAAATTTCCAGCCAAACGTTTTCAATCAATTGAACAAGTGACCGGAGTGAGATTATATATATATATATAATGGTATACCGAACAACGAATGCGGTACATTTATCGAGAGAGACCAAATAAAAAATAAAAAAATAAAATTATAAAAATAAATAGAGTTATTGGTCTTACACTCGGATGTCCGCGAAACGGCATATAAATTTAATCGCGAATGCAAAGCTTCAAAGTAAATATACGTAAAAAACCACTGCAACTGTTTTTAAATCGATGTGGTGGCGGTGGAAGGAGAAGGGATAAGGCTAAGTGAGTATATACAGGGCGGTTTTTTTTTTTTTTTTTTATCACCTTTCAGCGATTTCCTCAGAGAATTTTAAATAAATTTGATTTACATATTTTTCAATCGTTATACAAAATTTTAATATTTGGGCTTTATTTTAACACTATTTTCAAGTGTTCACATCCATTTTTTATACGTAATAAAAACGATTATTGTTTACTTTTGATTTTCAAATAGTAATTGGTTACCCTCTCGATTTCAATTTCATTTTACGTAAAAAAATTACAAATTTATCACCATAGTCGTTTTGTGGATTATTTGCACGATTTTTCGGATTTATTTTAAAATTTTACAGACTATTGGTTTTTTAATTATACCTAAGTCGATATTTTACTTTATTAAGTCAGTATTAAACCAATATCACAGCGTATACAAACGTACAGACATTTTTAAAATAAATATAGCCTATACTTTTAGTACTAACGTTCTTTAAACCATACAAAACAATTGTACGATTAACATAAAATTTAAAGTTTATTTAATATCTTATACAATGTATACAATATAAAAAGTTATGATCCGTTAGTCCGTAATACTTTGTTGATATAATATGGCAACCAAATGTCAATTACCAGTTATGTATATATGACGCTCATACAACTAGTCTCATGTATAAAAGGCCTGTCTGTCTGTAGCACTTTTTCTGTTAGAATTATTACGTGAACTACGTCATTTAGATTGAATATGAAGTTTGAACAAAATTAACAAAAAAAATCCGCCAATGATAACTAAAAACCTAATGATCCTCAAAAATTGTGAAAAGGTGGTGAAATGGTAATCTTTCCAACACAGAACGAAAAAAAAAGCTGCCCTAGGATAATGGGGACGGGTGCAACCATTATTATAGGTAGGAAGATGGGATGGTAGAATATAAACGGTAATTTAATGTATATCTGTTAGGACATTTGTTAAACGATTAACCATTGCTAACGAAAAAACGATTCTGAGTGGAGTTCGGTTAATAGTGTTACTTTGTTAACAATAATTATGTCATATTTTGGTAAAATAATTACAAACGCAATAAACAATTTCTTTAATAGGTAATATTAATTGTTTGTACCTATTGTCTTGTTTTCCTACGTTTTTTTCCACCGGTTTTTCCCATTTATTGGGAAAACTCCTGTGAAAATTAAAAAAAATGACCTCCTTAAAGTACTCCCCAGTCAGATCTCCTTTTAGAAAAAGTGCTATCATTGTAAATCGGAGCAAAATTGCTGGTAGAAAAGTTGTTCACGGAAAAACAAAAGAAATAAAAAAATAAAAAAAAATAAACATCATTGTAAAACCAATGCATTCCTCGCTCCACTTCCAAAATCTAAAATGATATTTTACTAAAAACCTCGTGTGCGTAGCAATTTTCAAACGGGATATACCGTTTATGATCGAGAAGAGTTTAACGTTTAAACCGCGGAGGAGGTACTAAGGAAGGGTAAATAAATTGCATAGTAATATATCCGTACATGCGCATCCATTTTAAAACGATAACTCTTATTACCTATATTATGCATATACTCCTCCTAGATTATTTTAAACGGCCATAACTCATAAGCGGTTTATTCGATATATCCGCGTAGGTACCTATTATTGTGCTGTTTTTCGAAACACATTCACTATTCGCGGACGTAAACGCGCGGCGGGGAGGTCGCTATTCGGAATTCGATACGCGTTCGCGGCGTACACTGCAATACGTTGTGACGCGGACACTTACGGAACGACGAAGCCACGATAATTAACACCGCTAGGGAAAAAAAAACGTCGCGATTAAATACGACACCGTCAATACGATTATGATGGCGTGTAAAACAATCGAAATCATTTTCGCTCGAAATCGCCGCGGTATAGACGGTATCGCCGGACGGATCGCGATTATAAAAACGAAAAATCGCACCCTGTATATGCGCGGGAAAAACGGAGTGAAATCGTTAGCGAACGTTCAGCGACCGTTACACGGCGGCGGTGGCGGCGGTCGGCTTAAACCGGGCAACAAATGGAAAGCAGTAAATTCGGATTTGAGCGCGCCGAGAGAGGACCCGGTTAAGATTTATACTCGCCGTACACCTATCTCCGCCGCCACTTTCCGCCGCCGACACTCCGGTTTCCGTATGAAATAATATAAGAGACCGTCGCGGGTTTTCGTCTATAAATTCATACCTCCCGGTCGGTCTCTCGCGGAAACCCCGCGCGTATACACCGTCTAGGTGTACGCCTACGCGCGCGCGTAAAACCGCGCCCATATAACCCCCGACCCCACTTCCGCCAAGCGTTTGTTCCGGTTCGGGAATTTTCGACGTCGCAAAAATAAGTAATAATTAAAACATAGGCGAAAAAAATGCTGCCCTACGATAATATGATTGGGAACGGGTGCGGCCACTGTTGCGGGCGATTTAATGTGTACCTGTGTAATACTGCAACGGTTAACCGTTGTTAACGAAAAGACCGTTCTGAGCGGAGTTCGGTTGATATAGGGTTGCTTTGTCGACAATATATCATGTGTCACATTATGCTAAAATAATTGCACATTTTCATTTATAATATATTATATTCTCTTTAATAATAATTGCATAATATTGTTGCCTATTTTCCCGTTTTTTCCCATTTATTGGGAAAATAAAAAAATTGCTAGTAAAAGAGTTGTTCACAGAAAAAAAATAAACATCATTGTAAACCCATAAAACTTTTTCACTCCACTCAGAATCAATCTAAAAATATGTCTTATAAATACTATCCTTTTTCTCACCTACAACGGTGGCACGCACATCAGGAGAATTGGCTGTTGTTTTTTCTTTTTTCATAGGTTTAAGGTACATGTTTTATTTTTTAATCAAACAATTTGACAATAATTGCTTCAAATTTATGTTTGTGTACGGTTGTTATAATGTATATATAAAACAAAAAAAAAAAAAACAACTATCCGACAAATAATAATATTATTATTATTATTATTGTCATTTGTAGGGTATTTTTTTTATGTACATAATATACTAATCGAGTCATTATAAGGTTCGCTTTTATTGTCCAAGTTTTAAAAACAAAATTAATATAATAATAACATGTATACACTTGACTGCATTCCAAACCGCGATAACGACGTTGAAAAGCCGAGTATAACTTTTCAAAAGTCGTGAAAAACTTGTACCGAGGCAAATATTAATACATCAAAGGCTTTAATAAATAATACGCGGTTTACCCGTACACGGATTTATTTGTATTATATTGATATTCTTATCTGTACGTATAGCGTATAGATTATAAATATTATCTTAAAAAAACGATTTTCAACTATTAAAACAGGAGGGGGAAGAACAGTGGCGTGCCCGAGAATTTTTAATGGAAGAGTATGTAGCAAATATCAACCATAAAATCAATTTCTCCGCCCAACTGGACTATGGGAATTAGTAATTTAAAAGCCAAATCCTAAAAAATGCCAATTTCTAATCAATACATCAAGCTTTTCTTCATGAATTGGCTGAAATTGTGCATTTCGATATCAAATTACTCATATTTATTTGTATTTTTAAGCCTCCACTCACGCCACTGAGAAGAGGGGAGAAACACGTTAAGGTATAAATACCGGTGTTTTTTCCCGTTGCTGATAATAAGGTTAAAAACAATTTTTTTTTTTTTGTAAACGACTTTTATCAGAAATTTGAACTTCAAACGCTAATACGGAAACTTTTGAATAAAGTAAATATTGTTCTTATTTTATTAGTTAGAAAAACGTACGGACAAAGCCTATATAACAGCATTAGATATCCAAGTTCTTTTACCGAGCAAAAAATCATGTACATCGCACAAATTGAAGTTAAAACAAAACAATTCGACGATTTTGAATAGCTATTAAGCGCCCGACATGACCAGTTCTTGTTTTTTTTTTTTTTTATGTATATATATATATATAAATATTATTATAATTATTAAATATTTTCAATTCGATTAATATTAATCAATCGCGTTTGATTTTAATTTCCGCTGGACACACTGTTGCCTAACAGGCATAAGGCAAATATAATATTATTAGGATTATTAACGATAATACGGTCGTATTCATTTCAGTAACCATCAATTATAGTTTTGTCACCAAATGTATATGAATATAATATAATAAATCTTCACGATACGCAGCATGCATAATAAATAAAATTATCAGCGACACGCGTAGTATTACCCGTAATACATTACCCGTGTGTCCAATTTTATGAATTATTATTATTAAATATTAGCTAGGATATTAGTATTACCTTTAGGACGGAGCCTATACTAATATACTATAATATATAATGTATTGGGCCATAACAATTATTTGATCCGGCATCTTATATTAGCCTAGCTCAACCTATTTGTCCGTAAAAAAAAAGAAAAACGAAAACGAATAATATCGATAATAAGAATATAAAAGCTAAACATAATAATATGTATAAAGACTATTTAATCAAAAAAAAAAAAAAAAACCTGTCTCCGACTGTAGTAATTAAACGGTTTTCAAGAGAATATGGTAGAGTCGCCAACTAAGATCATTTTACGAGGACGTCGTACCTCTATACATTTATTGATAAAAATCTTTTCACGCGGGCGAGAACCACTCGGACTGTAGTGCTAGCATAAAATCAACAAAATCTTTCCCAATGAAAGACAAGATCGTTGACTGTGCAACATCATTTTTATTTTACTTTTTTTTTTATACATCATTAATACGCATAGTGTTCTTATTGTTTCAAAATCCATTATTTTTTGAGTTTTTCAAATTTGAATAACTTCTTTTATACTTATAGGTATTATTGAAAAAATAAAAACGATATTGCGCAGTCAAAGTTCACCTTTTTATAATGTAAAAATTTGGTTTCTTAATTATAATAACTGTAGCCTTCTCGGTTCTTTCTCGGGCAAAACAGTTTTATTGTAAAAATAACAACTTTTATCGGTTAAATTTTTAATCGGCCTACTTATGATTATTGACAAGCAATTCAAATTTACCAATACACAGTTTGAATTTTAGAGTTATAAACCCGGTTCACGCGGTCAAATAATTTCCGAAACAATTCGTTACATTAACCGACACAAAAAATATCATATTAAAATGTAATTGAATCACACTATGTTCGTTCATTGCTGTAAACCGGTTTTAACATGATGCATAATTTGCAATTGGCAACTGCGTGACTAAAAAAATAATAATAATTAAATGATTCGATAATTTCACGTGTTTCACGCATTACGCATATTGTATCGTTCTGTGTAGTAAAAAACGGACCGCCATAAAGTATTGAACGCTAAGTGTCTAATATTTGACCGCGGAGGCCGCGCGAAAAATGATTGTCAACAACTGATAGGCTGTCTCTCCGCGTCCTACATGACGTATCTCAATTCGTGTACGTAAGTGACAAAATCACTGCCAGTCACTATACACAGCCGCGACGCCCGCGTATCACAAAGCTGCCATCATACAGAGTTTTTTATCCATGTCTTTTTTCATATTAAAAAACAAAAGCAAAAAAAAAAAAAAACGTAAAATTATTATTATACTTCAGACACCGCGGAGTCAAGCCAATCAACGCGTCTCGTTTAAATTCAAAACGCGTACACGACGTGTAGGTTTTTATACTATGCTATACTTGCTATTTGTGTTGCGGTATAATATTATGTACCTTCCTATATGCAACCTTTATTTACATTTTTTTTAGTCTCCGTTTTAAAAAACAAAATACAATTCACAATAATTTCATTAGTAGTCGCGTATAATAATAAAATAATATACTCGTCACATAATATACGCCTTTATAATATCAACAACATGAAAAATAAAACGTGTTTTTATTCGAAAACAATACACGGACATTTCGTTAAATTTATATCGCGACGGCATTAAAATAAATAGGTACCTACGTACGTACCTACCTACCAACATTATTATGTATGATGTATATGCATCGTATGCATATTAAATTGTAACAAGTTTTTTTTAAACAAAAAAAATTTTTTTTGAACAACATTTTAATTAAAATATTGAATCATTGTTTTTAATTAATTTGTATTGTTACAGTAAAATAGAATTCTAATTGTATGGTTAATCTACCTTATTAATGGACATTTTAAGACGAAATATTTTGTAAACATAATATAATATTGCGGACGGTTACTTGTATTTAAATGCCTCGTTAAAGATATCGAATAGACATTCTAATGTCTGTCGACGATTTTACAACAATAATTACTGCCACCATATCCATAAAAAATGTAAAAATGTGGTTCATCCGGACTGCTTAATAATATGTATAATTTATTAATCAAAATCTGTTTAACTTAAATATTGATTTCGTTTTTATTTTCGGGTGTGTCGGATCAAATTTTTGATTTAACACTGTTGTAGTGGTGGTCACCACTGGTAACTGTTCAACACCGTTCTGTTATTATCGGATACCGCTGACCGGGATATTAGATAAATACACTCGCATCTCTCCGGACGACAAAAATAAAATAAAACAGCCGACAAATTTAGATGAATCCTATGTATTTATATATTTATCAATTTCGAAACATCGTCCAAATTCCGTAACTGCAGTTACGGCTCCAAAGAAACGAATGTGCTGATAAGTGCACACTTGAAGCCTAAACCTTTCAGTGGTTCTAAAATCGCGTCAGATGTAAACATAGGTACAGGTACAGGGTAAAAGGCAATAGTTGCGTGGTCGGGCAGGTCACATTTTATTCAGAAATGCAGAAAATTCGACGGTCTTGTCTATCGTCGTCAATTCGTTGAAATTACCTTTTTTTTGCCAATAGTAAATTAAAATTTTAATAGTTGGTACTTTTTTGTTTGAAGTTAAGGTTCATATCACCCGGGCAGAAATGACATTTGTCCTATATACACAACTGACACAACTACAGATGCGATAACGTAATATAGTACACGAGACCACGTTAACTTTATTACGGTTCATTTATTCGAAACTTCACGTATACCCACGAGTTCGATACAAAATATACAACTTATATTAATATATAAGAACGAAAAAAGTTTCTATATACTTAATACAGTTTCTCTTAACTCGCTATCTCTCTCTCTCTCTCTCTCTCTCTCTCTCTCTACCCCTATCTTTAATATAATATACAGTTACCTATTAATATTATTATTATCTATACGATAATATATAGTGTATGTGTGCCTGCGTAAACTAAATACTTGCATTTTTTTGCACAAACGCTTTGTTAGCTTATATAGTAATACACCGAAGTAAAAAAAAAAACTAAACTAAAAGCAAGAAATGTCGAGAAAAAAAATATAAAAAATCGCCATCGTTATCTGCGTGCGTGCAGTAGATGAGTGCGCTTGCCTTCGCCGCGTTATCGCTCGTCGTCTCTCAATATCACCCCCGAGAACGCGGGTGGCATAATCGGATTTTTCCATCTAAATAATAAACCTAAGTGATGTATCAAAAAAAAAAAAAAAAAATGCTCGCTAAACGTCGTTTAACCACCAACTCACAGGCAGGCCGATAAGCACAATTTGGTGGCCGAAGACATCAATTGAAATCAAAAACACAATACTTACTGTAATACTGTCTACTGAATATTATAATGTTTCCTTTTTTTAATTTAATTAAAATGCTTTAAAGTTATTTGGTTTAAAATGCGTGGTTAATGTGATTTTAAAAGTTGTATATAGTATAGGGGTGAAATAATTCGAAACAGAGGATTAAAATACTAAGTACTCAAATACAAATTTTATGAATTTTATTTGAAAGAACTATTATACGTATATTTCGTGTTAAATTTCAAAGAGCCATTATTTTTTTCTGCGAACTTTGGAAAATGGGTAAACTACAGAATATTTCGCTGGAAAACTAAATCTAAAAGAATTCCAGCATAAATTTTATCGATTGTTTATGTATACAGGTATATAAAACTTATGTTGTCGGTCCATTTAATCCTAAACCACCTTTATACAATTGTTTTATGGCTTGCCAATTTATGTCTATTCAGTTATTGTTTGTTCACCGTCGAGCACCAAACACGTGGAAAATAATACAATAGTATTATAATTGCATTTATTGTTTAGCTGAACGGAAATTGTACTCGCTTACTAGGTGACCTTAGATTCGGCGGTTCAACCGTTAATTTAAACCGAAGCAATATAAAATCATGGATCAAGTCAGATTATAAAAGCACAGATTACAATATGAAACCAGATGATACAGTGCAGTCGAGATTAGAACGAAATAAATAGACATTAGTGCAGTTATTCATAGAGATAAAAGCATTTCGTAACAATGTCACAACTTTATAAAAAAAAACAACGTTATAAAATATTGTACAAATATTTTACATTAATGTCGTAATTCGATCATCAAACCATCGAAAATAAAAAAAAAAAACGTATAAATACGTAAATTATAGCATTTAAAGTTAAATCAGAAATTCAATATAAATGACACAATTAAAATAGGAGGTTTTTCCGAAGACTACACGTAACTTTTTTTTCTAAAAAAATGCCTATAAAACAATTACAGCTATTAAAATTAAAAAAAAATACCAAAAATACAATAAATATAGTTATAACTTTGTTTAAAATAAACAATTTTCTATAAAAAAAAAAACTACGCGAAGCCTTCGAAAATATTCTCCTCTTCAAATTTTGCACTATACATGTATAAACTCTAACTTTAAATTTAACGCCACGTTTTATGTACTGAATTGACGTAATTTCGCCGGGTCGCCTTTTAGTCCAGATGGAGACGGTTAGTGTGGATGCGGTGCCATCACAAAATGATTTCGGAAAAGCGTTCTGAAATTAAACCGGTGGCGGTGTGAAAATAAAAAAATAAGGAGAATTACGGATTGAATCGACTGTAACAAATCGTCAATAACCTGCGCGCACAGCGGCTTCTGACTGCGGCGAGACTTAGTTCACGACCCTTTTCAACCGCTACATTCTCGCGTGTCCCCGAAGTATCCTTTTTTTTATATTTATATATATAATCTAACGCGTTCGCCGTGCGCCGTGCGCCCTTTATTAGGTTACCGATTGGCAAACGCAGTCAGATAAATTTGTTTATAGGTATAACATAACGAGGGAATTAAAACATTCCGTTAGTTAAGAGACACCTACCCGCAATATTCGTTTTCTCCGTCGGTCGCGCGCGTACCGTAGCAACAATAAAGGAGTTCCGCATTTCAGCGATTACGATTCGATTATTATCAGGACAAAGGCAATGCCAATTATGCGTGCATTTTTAAAAGAAATGCTTATTTTTCACTATGCCTTGGACACCACAGGCGCAATCAGACCACAGACTTAGAGTGCTAAAATTATAGACACATCAAAAACCCGCGGGAGGTGGCTATACGACTCTTACAATATAATCTAGGCGCTTGAATTCGGAGAGGCTAAAACGTTTAGAAATGTACCAGCGCCCATCCTACATACTAATCGGAGAACTTTTTTTTAAATATAAACTATATTAAGTCGTCCTATCAAGCAAAGCCGTGCAGAATATTCCGACTTCTATTGTACATTTTATTTTAATACGTTCGCGGGTATACGGATAACACTCGGAAATAGTGACGGAAGTACGTCGTACACCTAATGCAACGGTAACTCGGCGATCGTTTTCAAAAGATTTTCGCACGTCGCGACTACCGCTAACAATGAGTCCGGCTAACGCTGATTTTTTACGACCTCTGTTGACTAATAAAAACCTATACGAAATCGTAGAATACAAATTAAAAACATGACGTGGATATGGAAAACTGACTGTAATTAACTACCCTTATTTTATGGAAATATAAACCTTTCGCGTGAATAATCGTCTATACAATAATGTCCTTGACGTCTGCCAACGCAGTCGTAATTCATCGAGATCAAAGAAATGCAAATGTAATAATAATAAAATATACCACAAAGCTCTAGCATATACTTGCGGGCTACTGACAACTTTTCATTAATTAAATAATAATTTCCTTAATGTAAAAAAAAATAATAATAATAATAATAATAATAAATAAAAATACGCATCCCATTATAAAATCAGGATTAATCCGCACGAATCGAGTAATCCATCAATCACCCATTATATTACTGTACGACACGAGCGTTGATATTATAATTCTCGAAAAATTGTTTTTTTTTTCCCCATCATTAGTGTAAATGAAATTGATTTTTTTTTTATATATATATATTTTTTTTTTTTTTTGGAAAGGGAGAAAATTTTTAATCATTTTACGATATTGAAGAATATTATCCATACCATTATAAATAAAAAGCACGTACGCATATATTTTATAACAGTTAATTAAAAATTATATCATAATACATATTATTTGATTTTCAAATAATTTGAAAAATATTTAAACAATTATTGATTAGACATCTGCCGAATACGATTTTTTCAAAATTCGTATCGATCGCTTTTTAGTCGTAATTACAGTATAAATTGCATACCTGTTTTTGATATTTTTGAATCGGGGTAAATTTATTTTGTACCGTTGAATTTTACTCTCGTATTTGAACGGTTCAGATTCTGAGCGGAACGATGAATTAATTTGGTTTACTATGATATGCGCTTCTTTTCTTTTTTTTTTGTTACTGTTAACATTTTTTCATCCGGGATCGAGCTTCAATCAAAAACTGACAAGAGACCTATTATGCTACATTTTAAATTGTTTCGATTTTTGTTTTCTACCAGAAACCTTACTACAAATAGCACTTCTTTCTAAACAAAAAATGTTTTCTACTTAGTGAACAAAGATGTTTTTTTGTATTATTATTTTCCTTGTAGTTTTATTGTAATCGGTAAAAGCCGGGAAAAAACGGAAAAACGGTTGTATTATTTTCGTTTTTATTCTTTGTTGTAATTCGGTTAGCGTTATTCGTAGAGACCTGACGTTTTCACAGAATACTATTATATTAGCCTTTACTATACGTGGTCAAATTGTTGAGCATTTTATTTTTTATTTGGTAGGTATTATGCGGATACAATTGTTTGACTTGACTGAAATGTTTGACACTTTAACATGAGGTTTATTATAAATTGCACTTAGTTTTTGAAAAAAAAAACAGTTGAGGTTACATAATATGTAGTAGTTTTTTTCATGGGCGTTTTAAAATCAAATTTTAACGAAATCGTACTAATTACCGCTTCTCAAAACATGTATTATATCTACCGAACTTCGTTCGGAATCTTTTTTCGCTAGCAATGGTTTTTTTTTTTTTTTTTTTTTTTTTTTTACTACATATATAAGTACATTTAACAATAATAACAATAATTTCGAAAAAGTCAATTATTCGAATAGCGCTGTTAGTGAATTTTAAACAAATTTAATTCCTTCAAATATTTTACAAGACCCATATAACGACGTTAGTGTACCGAATTATGCGAGACGCCTACCAATACCTTTTATTTTATTTTAACTCGTTTTATTTCAAGATACAATAATATAATCAAATAAAATTAACGGCCAATTGTTCCGAATTAATGTTCAGGAGAAAATAATTTATTGTATATTAGATACAATTGGTTTAGTTTGGGATTACCAGAAACAGCTGAATACTATATAATGTGGACTGGCTTTTGTGTACTGCTGCACTGCGGAGACGTGAAAAACCTCTGCATTATTGCTTTTTATAGTGTTAGTAATTTTAATTATCATGGTTGAGAGCGTGTACAAAACGTCACAGTCTTCGATTTTCAGAGAACTTCAAACAACCCAAATACGCTTTGAAACTAATTTGTTTTTTATTTTCCTAAAATGCATACCTAGTAGTTACACAAATGACCTTTCAGTGCAATACAATATTATGATGTTACAAGAACGGTTTTTCGACGACTATAAACGTCCGATGTATAATATTTATACTCAGTTTTAATTTTTTCAATTTTGAGTGAAGCGAGAAACATATTGATTCAACTAAGATGACATCGTATAGTTGCAGATCACGTTTTAAACCATTTTTTTTCTGCCTGTGACCAACTTTTATACCTTCGGAAGTATTGCTCCGACCGTCTAGTGTAGCATCTTTTCTAACAGAAAATCGTGTATGGTTCAATTTAGAGGTCAGTTTTTGATTTTACTTGTAATTCTGGAGATAATTGAGAAAAACCGGGAAAAAACGTTACATAAACGGACAAATGTACGTCGATTAAAAACGTTTAACAGAACTTCGCTCAAAGTAGTTGTCCGTTACCATCGGTTAATAGTTGCGTACAGATATATAATATTGAATAATTCGGCGTATTCTACCTTTCCAATTGTCCACCTACAACAGTGGCACACCCGTCAGCATTATAATCGGCTTTTTTTTAAAAAAAAAAAAATGTCGTTAAAATCGCCTTTAAATACGGGCCGGCGGAATTACGTTTTCTTAACACGTTCGTATATTTTCTCTAAATACCTTCTGAATACGTTTCATTAAAACGTTGATTCGCAGTGTCAACTATGCGTATAATAAATACAAGAATACAAAGATATCTCTCGCGATTACACGCGGCTTACATCCTGCGTCTCCGAAAACGTTTCCCGTGAATATATATTTTGGCAACCGACCCTATAATAATAATAATAATAATAGTGCCGAGCTATAAGACGTCGTGCCACTACGGCCGAACACACCCCCGACGAACGTTGTAAGCACGATAATTATGGCGAGTTTTTTTTTTCCTCCGCGGAGAACCGCATAATACTCGCGCGCCCGAGGTCAGTTCTCCCTCGTAAAATAAAAAAATAACCTCCGAACGTTACGTCAAATATTCCGATATCGCTTGATCCGCCATGTGGAGCCTCGGGACACGTCCTCCGTCCGCCGCTCAAATGTATCGGAACTCGATCGGAAACCGCCCTCGATTCGTTATGCGGAAACCCGTCGGGGTATAGGTTACGGGGGGGGGGAAATTATTTCGTTCTCGGATTTTCGGATTTCAGTCGTCGCGGTGGCGGAACGGACGATTCCCGGCCGAGTCGCCGTTACACTCGGCCTCTCGGCCGACGTCCCCCCGT
Organism: Cinara cedri; assembly: GCA_902439185.1. Taxonomy (NCBI): domain Eukaryota; kingdom Metazoa; phylum Arthropoda; class Insecta; order Hemiptera; family Aphididae; genus Cinara; species Cinara cedri. The sequence continues at coordinate 1,758,988 of CABPRJ010001426.1, read as the reverse complement.
TCCTCTGATAAATCGATCGCGATCACAACGTCGCGATATATTTTGCCGCGCCGCGCGCATTCGTTCGCCCGGCCTATTTACCGTCTGCGTTTCGCAACACGACAGTTTAATACGGTGCGTGTGTGAGAAATCTCGAACGAACGGCGCCGCGCGCTCAGCCCGGGCCGGGGGCTCAGGTGTAGACGTCGTCTCGGGGGAGATGTCGCGCCCGTCTCGCAAAGAATTATAACGCCGCCGGAACGCGTCAATAACAAATCGTCTATCGCCCAATGACGTACAGACTGCGGGAGATTATAGAAACACTGTCGTGACTAATGTGTGCGTGCGTGTATGTGTGCGTGTACGGCACGCGATATGTACGTATGCGTTCGGCTCGATCGGTTATCGTAAATCCCTCCGATCGTGTACGGCCGACGCCGATATGCCGGATTCGATTCGGTATAACGAAGAAACCCCCAGTCGTCCAGTCGGCAACCCCCCCCCCCCCCCCNCCCCTACCCCTACCCCCTCGTTCCCTCCTCCCCTCCGACCGTCATTCCGTCCCCGTCGTTTGGCGGCGGGCCTAACGTTCCGAAGCCGGGGGCCGCGCGGACAAAGTGGTGATTGCGAATGTGACGCGACTGCGCTGCAACGCGCAACGACGTGGCGCCGCCGCGCGTAAAACCGTCGTACGGATTGTTTTCGAACCGAAGTCGCGCGTACTCGGCGTAGGCGTGACGCCCGCTCACATATCGCGCACTATTTCGAACCAGCACCACGCCGTCCGTCGTCGCGGAATCAATGAAATTGATCGGATCGGACGCGCTACGGGCGCGAAATTTACGTCGCGCGCACGGACGACGGCGAACAACTAACTATCGCCTGTTGTTAAACGGTCGATTTGCCCGATATTACGGTTTCGCGTTGAATACCGTCGCCTGCGAATAATACCGGATAAAACGAAAAAGACGCGGAGGTTAGGTTAGGCCGGCGGGGAAAACGCGGGGATTTTCAGTCGAACAATCAACACAAAATGATGTTTCGTAAATAGTTAAAATAATTAACAAGCGAAATCGCGTACGATTTCGTTACGACGCAAGCTTAACGCCTCGGATCGGACGCGTTTTATCGCCTGTACGGAAGATTACGCGCGACGACGACGCGATATGCCGCCGAGTCTCGTGTAAATTGTACGTTTGACTCTTGAAACGGTGCTTGTATCGATCTTTCAATTAATTAAATATTTCGCTGTGAAATTAAATAATGCACAACGCCTACCTACTACCTATATTGTAAAGGGGGTGCGTAAGTAGTAATTCGGTACCTACACTATGCATATAAATTATTATCTTTGTTGCATAATATATTCTTCACTCATGTGAAGCGTGCAACATAAAACAACAGTAGGTTAGACCACTAATTAATTATTTAGAGTCGAGTAATTAAATTAACCAAACTCGCGGCATTCGTTAAATAACAAGATTTACTTATTGTTATTACGTACTTACTAAATATTAAGGGCTACGAAATTAAACATAATCATATTATTTCGGCATCGTACTGCGTTATACAATTATTTTCACCGCGCGAAAAATATCTTATTAAGTTACCACGAATACTTTCACTTGCTGCAAGTGAAATGTTATTCTGTTTTAACAATTAATAACCTCCTCACTCCACAACGAAAACGCCGATCGGCTGCGGCCGGTCTTGCCTCGCGATAATATTTCCTTAACATAATTTTACTTGATTTTGCTTCTAGTCTCTTATAATTTTTAAGGTAAATTATTCTATCCGGGTCTTTAAGAGGCCTGACCGTCACAGCAGTATTTGCCGTCCCTGTCTTACTAACGGTTAGTACCGGTATCCGGTTAAAAAAAAAAAAAATTGCCTTAAAATCAATTGTATAAACACTTATTAAATTACATTTTTAAATGACGACATTTTGAAGACAACCTCGGTGTCGTTTTACACAATTTTCCAGAGTTTTAACTCTGGGCTTTTCGTTTATTTAACGTGAACACATTTTTCTAATAGCTCCTTTTAAAAAGACAAAGACAACAAATGACAGTGTCATAACCACTTTAGAATGGGCATAACGAAAAGAATTTTTTTTTTTTTTTTTTTAATTAAAAATTCATATAATATATTGCATTTTAAGTATAACTAATAGGCTCTTTCGAAATTTCGAAATGTTTAAGATTCACGAGCGTAGTGAATGTTTTATTTTTTGTTTAAAATTATCAAACAATCTTGTTTTTAATATAACATTTTCATTATTCTCAGATCAAATAATAAATAAAAGTTGAACGAAAATTCTTTTAAAATCGTAGTCAATAATAATCGTTTATTTTGTTCACGGCATAAACGAAGTTCGACGAAGTTTCCTAAGTTTTTCATAAACATTTATATACGCCAACACAAAATTATACTATAATGTATACTCAAAAGAAAATCTGTGAACAAACGAGAAATATATTTGGAAAAATATAATGACTAATGAACGTTGTTTTGAATAATCTTGTTTCAAAATACGCAAATAAAATAATTTTCGAAAAAGCGGATTTTACATTCCGTCAATAATTTGATTTTAAATACAAATCTATTCTTTTACCACTTTTTTCTTAACAAATTCTTCATATTAATATTTAAAATATTTGTTTGCAAATTCAATTTCCAGGGTGGATATTTACAACGGAGCCCATTCTCCGTGATCGATTCGAAAAGTGTCAGACGTGTATAGAAAACCATAAGTATAGTATATTTTTCATTGAAACGAGCAAGCCATCGATTTAAGGGTGAAAGTAACAAAGGTGGAATATATAGAGTAAATTAATTTCTATCTGTACGTCACCAAAAACGCTTTAACGAGAAAAACGATTCTGAGCGATGTTTGGTTAAACTTGTTTTGTATTTTTACGATTAAAATTTGAACCTCAAACGCTTGTACATAAAAAAAAACCACTATAATAAACTCTATTTTTTTAGTACACATAGGTTCTTTTGAACATTGTGTTAAATTTTCGACTATGCCGAAAAAAAGTATTCGCTTTAAACTAAAATAAAAACTAAAAACACGACAGTTTTAAACGGATATAAATAGGTTGAAAATCGTGAAAATTTTTTGAAAATTATACCACGTGTAGAAAATGCTAATATAAGAGTTTGGTGAATTTGTTAGGTATCTAATTTTCCCGTTTTCCGATTTTTTCCCAGTTATTAAGAAAACTGTACATAGGTACACCAACTAGACAAAATTTACTACCAGGAACAATCTTTGAAGTTGATGATCAGAGTAAGGATCACACAAAAACAAAAAAAAAAAAACACACATTTATAAAAAAATTAAAATATAATGATAATACAAATTTCAGCTTCAAAAAATTCGATTTGTTTTCATAATTATATTCAGGATCGGGATTTATGGACGTTATTAAATAAAAGTTATTACAAATTATCAAAGATAAGAAAAAAATGAATTTTGATCGTAATCAAAAATACTCGTAATATATAAATAAAAAATAAATGTACATCGTTAGAAAGAGAAAAATCGACGTATTTTACATTACAGCCGAAAAAACGTAAAATTAAAAAAATTGAAAAAAAAAAAAAAGGTTCGATACCACAAAAATGTGTGACGGTCTTTATTAAACCCATACAAACACAAACGCAACAACGTGCAGATGTCATCAGACCGCTGGTTGACGATATATGAGTAAAATACCTTACTTTATGAACGGGAGAAAAAAAATCGTGTCGTTTTAAAATAAAGTTTTAATGTGCTCGGATAAAACTGATAAAATATTTTTATTTTTTTTTTTTATACCTTCCTCGTTACCCTGATGTTATCTACTAAATTTAAATACAAATTGTGTTAAGTAGGGTTTCCATATAAAAGTACCGCTCTTGCAGTAAACTCTCTTCACTGGGGTAGGTTAAAAAAAAATTTGCACTTGATCACGGATATTTAAATACCGTTGATAAAAAATAAAGTCCCAGAGACCTGCCCCCCCTGGCCCTTCCCTTAAACCTGGCCTGCACACAGTAAAGACTATTGGACACTCAGTAAAGTAAGATGTTTCTTATTGTCTGTCGGCTACAGAAAATAAATAGTATATGATTGGATCAGCAGATTTCGTAACAAAATAATATAATTGGACGGTATTTGTGAGAAAGTGTTCAAGTCCGTTTTTGGTCATATCGTATGTGGCTAGTCCATTTTATAGCAAATCGTATGCCGCATAGATTGGTCACGCTGAAATGCACGCATGATCGTTGGTTTTCGATGTATTTTCATGTGCGTTTTGATTCAAGTCACAACGGGAATGATTTGTGTAGTGAGAAACGACCCAAGTCCAAAAACGTGTTATATGATAAATGTGCATAAGGGCACAAGTCGCACTACCAATTTGGACGGTGTTTGTGAGAAAGGGTTCAAGTCCAAAATCATAGTTTTTTAATAAACAAAAAAGACATGATAAAAAGTACCCAACATAAAAATATTCAAATTTTGTGTTGAATATAATTATTGTAAATTATTATTATTGCAATTTTAAATTTTTTTAAGTAAAAAGGAATTGTTTATAGTTTATATGGATTTGTGCCAAATGACATTTATTTTCTAAAAATTTACATGTGACTTGTGCCTTTGTGCACCAAAAATACTATAACGTTTCTATTGAATTTTGAATAAAATAATTATTAGAGTAGTATATAATTTATTATAAACGAACAAAAAACAAAACAAATTTTTTCATTTTTAAATTTTTACTATAGTATTCCTTTTTTTTATATCATAATAAATTATTAATAAACGCAACAGTGTTCAATTTTTTTTTAAAAAATTTGCAATTTTAATACCCCAAAAATACTATTTTATATAGGTATATTTTCTTTAAAACTTTGAAATATATTTAAATAACCTACTTGATACGACAATTCAAAATTAAAAGGAGGCACTACTAATATTAAGTGAAGACGAATAAATTTAAAATCCGTTTGAGAGTCATAAGTTTTTATTTCTGTTATACTGTTCATTAACTATTATTTTATTTTCATATTTATATTGATTTTTAATGTTGTTTTTATTTTATAAAAATCAAATTAACTAGTATTATACAAGTACATTAAGTGTATTTTAGTTCAGGCACGTATACAGAGGAGGTATTCAACCCCTCCTGAAAATTAATAATTGCGTAATTTATGTATATAAATTTAATTTTTTTTTTTTTTAAATATTAATAATCTTGGTAATATTGATTATTATAAATTTGTTATGAATACCCCGAATTTTCTATTTGTGTACGTGCCTGTTTTCATCTATAATATATTAAGTACCAAGTATGTTATTTAAATATTTTAAAGTTTTAAAGAAAGTATATAATATTATCTTTTGTAATTGTATGTAACAAATTTAGAAAAATACTAAACATTTTGTTAAGTTTATTAATAATTTATTATAATACAATAAAAAGTTATGGTATAGTAAATATTTAAAAAAGAACAAACTTGTTTTGCCTTTTGTTCGTTTATAACAAATTAAACACCACTCTTATAATTATTTTATTATAAATTACAATAGAAACGTTATAGTATTTTTGGTGCGCACAAAGGCACAAGTCACATGTACATTTTCAGAAAATAAGGGTTATTTGACACAAATCCATATAAACTATAAAACATTCCTTTTTTACTTAAAAAAAAAATTTTAAATCGCAATAATAATAACTTACAATAATTATATTCAATATAAAACTTGAATATTTTTATGTTGGCCACTTTTTATTATGGTTTTTTTTTTTGTTTATTGAAAAACTATGATTTTAGACTCGGACCGTTTCGCACAAACACCGTCCAATTTATTTACGAAACACTTCGACTGGGGGTAAGAAGTTACGGGGCAAGTCCAAATGTTAAGGAAAAGGTTTTATTCCGTGTTTTTAAAGGGGAGTATGGACACTCCCAGTGGATACAATATAATTATTGCAAACGAAAAAACAATTCTGAGCGGAGTAGTGTACGTCCTGTTCTTTCACGTGTGGCCAACGTATACCGAAAGAAATCGACAAAAATCAAACAACAACGAAAAAAGACCTAGGCGATGAACTGTTGGCAGTCTCGATAAATGGTTCGTAAAAAAGTATCGCCAAACAGAAATTCCACATTATTGGACGTGTGGCGCGAAAAAATCGAAGCAAATGTTCCGGTTAAAACTGCAAAAGTGTTTTCTTTTTCTTTGTACAGCTAACAGCAGGGCTTTTTCTTCGTACTCGGAATCGAAAAAGTTCAAATTCAAATTTAATAATTAATTTCCGCCGCGATTTATTGACAATTATTATACAACGTGTTTCGCGGTCTACGAGATTGTTTTTTTTTTTAGCGGAAACGAGTTAAATTAACCTGCAAAATAAACTACACCGCAGTGCATTCGGTAGTATTGAAACCGTATCGTTTTGCCAAAAATAAAACTAAATAAATTTAGAAAAAAAATTATCAACGGGAACGCAACTAATGTACAACAATTTTTTTTTCTCTACAAAAACATAATAATTATTATTGTTATAGAAAATCTTACACGACAAGTCGCGAAATCGTGTAATTACAGTAATTATTAATTACAGTTATGCGTTTATTTCGTTCGGTCGGCCAATCGTTCCGTCGTATTGTAATAAACGTACACTATGCACGTAGCCAAACTGCGCAATGATAAAATAACAGAGAAACGTTTTCCGGTATATTTGTCTTGGTGTATTATCGTTACTTAATGTGAAAGTTGTTTTACATCCTCGAAAAACGTTAAATTGGAATTCGTAATCGTTAAACAAATATGTCCTGCACTCGGAAAAATAATAAACACAACCTCGCAATGTATAAATTATATGCAAAACGGCGCGCAGAAAAAATAATACGGCAACAATACCGTCCATTCTACTGTACCGTTTGCAATTGCTTTACAACTTCGAATATCGTTTTGACATTATAATATTTATTTTATTTATCGTTTTTACGCGTAGAAATTTAGAAAAAAAAAAAAAAAAACCCCTTTAACTTTTGACGTTTTAACTGATTTCGTAACTCGCAATAGTCTCGTTGGATAAAATCGCGTATGTAAGGCAACAATCGAATAGTCAAACCAATGTTCGCATAATAGTTTGCGCGGTCGGTACCCGTTTGGAGTTGTCATTTTTCGGTTTTCCAAGCGGTTCTCGTAATAATCGGGAAAAACCGGGGAAAAACTTGGAAAACGTACGTGCACGTACAACCGAACTCGCTCGGAATCATCCGTTTTTCGTTAGCAAACGTTGACGAACGCTGCCGTACCTTTCCGCTTTTTTTTCGATTTTCACTAACAACAGTGGCCCGCCCGTCGTGCGAAGTATGTCCGTTTTTTTTTTTTTTTTCAGTCATAAATTTCGTATTTTCAACGAACGCTACGGTACGCGTATTGCCGAGGAGCTATTGAAGACGCGCACACAGCACGCGAATTGAAATTACCTTTACCGGTTTCGAAAACCCTTACGATCGCTTATTCGCTGTAACATTTCGCTAATCCGTGTTGAGTATTTGCCTTTTTTTTTTTTTTTTTTTTTTTTTATCGTATCGCGACGATCGAGTGAGGCTCCCTCAAATAATTAATTTGCCCCCGACGCCGAGTAATATTGTGTACTAAAGCTTAGAAAAAAAATTGTAATAATCAAAACAGAAGAACGGTCAAAACGCATATTTTCGGCCTTAGAGAGAACGGCTCAATTTTTTTTTTTTTTTTTATAATTTTCGATAATTTTAAAAAATTTAATATTTTTTTTTTTTACGAAATCGGCTTAAGATTTTCCTCCTTGACGTCAAACGGAAACAATAGTTAACCTTTTTTTTTTTTTTATCCTCAAAATACACTTTTACACTTTACGGGATAATAAACTTTCGTGAGGCGTATTTTTCTTTTAGATTATATCGGATTTCCTATAGATTTTCGCGAAAAACCACAATGTCAACGGGGAAAAATTCAAACGAAACACGTTTACTCCAAGCTCGTTATCCGCACGTATAGCACAGCTATTATATGCACGCGCGACAGCCCCAAACCCCATCGCCTATGCGACCGCGCGGAGCAGCGGAGACGACGTCGGACGGACACTTACTTGTCGTGTATGTTGTACAGGTCGGTGCCGCCGATTCGCAACACATCCTTGACGTACCGGGCGCCCTTGTACACGGTAATGACGGCAAAGTGGCCGGCCACCAGGCCGTCGGATCCCGGCCACACGCGCATGGCCAGCGCCTTGAGCACCACCCCGGACGCCCGGGCCTGGGCCTGCAGGTCCTTGTCGGTGCGCAGGCACGCGGCCCGGACGGCGGGCAGCGGCGGCCGGCAGCAGGCCAAAACGGCGACGGCGGCGGTCAACGCGGCGGCTGTACGCATCGTGCTGCGCGGTGAATCTACCGGCCGTAATTCATTAAAGACGTCGTCGGTCTATGCGAGCCGAACGATTTCCATTGCGTCGTCCGTATTCGTGTTCGTGGCGCCGCGGGACGAATTCAATACACGGCTGCGCCCGCGATAACGACGGCGGACACGAATCCAATCAACGAGACCCGAAACACATGAACGCGCGTTTGAACGTCCGTCGGGTCCGTCATCGGTCGGCGGCGGAGCGGGATGAACGGCAGTGAACGCGTGCGGTCGACACGTCGGGCGCGAAACGACTGTTGAGCTCGTGCCGTGCGCGGCGGCGGCGTCGTCCGATTCAAAGGGTAGTATTAGCCTGTCGCGCCGCCACCGCCGCCGAATGTACGCGGAAAGGTGTAAATGCCATCTGGCGAACGATACGGGAAATGGACCGACGCGAGTGCCTATACACCCCGGACGGTGTTTGGGGGGGGGGCATTTTCGGCGGCGGCGACGGCCGCCGCGGGTAAACGCGCCGACCTTGATACCGGCGACATAATGTATTTCGCCGTGCGCTATGTTATGCATGTAGCCGTAATTATCACGGAAAACTAAATCGAAAACGATTTTCGAAAACCGCGCTACGGCGGCGGGTTTTTCTCACCCCGGGAAATGCTTCGACGCCCGAACGTCCGACGAAAGCCCGTCGATTTTTTATGTCGTAATTTCGGTTTTTAAAATGGAGCGAGGGGGGGGGCATTAGAAAAAAAAACCGCCCGTCAACTTACATTTTCACCTCAATACAAAACACCATTTTTACATCGTTTCACGTACTTAATAATTTTAAAACGGGTTGAATAACTTAAACATATTATCTTTAATACTCATCGTACGCATAAACAATCAATTTTTTTTTAGTGACAACGACGACTGAATAATAAATATTGGCGTGGAGGAATGTCTGAACATATATTACGTATTAGCTACTGAATGAAGACCTGGTTAGAGGGGAATTTCACTCTTATTTGTGTATCATAAAGTCATAAAAACACGTATGACATGAATCGTGTTTGCGGGCTCGCGGCCCAAAATTGGCACGACACCGGCCCGCTGATGACGAGAAGGGGGGGAACAAATTTTATCTAGTTGGCAGTTTGAGGAGGTCGATTTTCGATTTTTCAAGCAGTTTTCGTAATAATTTTGAAAAACCGGGGAAAAAACCGTAAGAAAAACGGGAAAATTTATTTTTGATTTTGTTTTTTTTTTTTTTTTTTTTTTTTTTTTTTTTTTTTTTTTTCTGTAAAACAGTTCAAAATATTCCTAGAGACTTGAAATTTCGGTCGTAAATTTTTTATTTAATAGGTACTTTGAGAATAAAATTGTTAGTCCAAACAGAAATGCTTGAAAATTTAATAAAAGGTTCTATTTAAGTTATGCTTAGTGGTCCTATTGACCAATAGGAAACAATTTAGTTAAAATCTGTGGTTTTTTGTTTAATAAAAATTTTAATAACAACCAATTTTTTTTGCCGAAAATCGTAAATATTACGATATTATGACCTTTTAAAATATATATATAACCAAACTTCTCTGAGAACCGTTTTTCGTTATCAAATATTAGTCGTTGCGTATTAGACATACATTAAATTCCCGCATATATCCTACCTTCCCAACTTCTCACCTACGACACCCGCCGTGCGAATTATGGAAAGTATTTAAGTAAGAGGAGAGGGTGATTGTCTATAACACCCGCTCAAATGTGCCACTGTTTCCGGTGGCCTTATCCACCGCTACCTTGTTTTAAAACGAACTAAAAGATAATAATAGTAATAATGGAAGACATTAATAAAAATATTTTCTCGCGTAATGATCAAATCGAAATTGAATAAGATAATAGTAAATACACAGTATACAAATACATTTAAAAATGGAGTCATACACCTAGGCAGACCCCCAAATGAAGCCAGGTGGATATAATTGATGTCCGATTTCATGTTTTCACAGGAATTATTTGATTTTAACGATTTGAACTTCTAACCTCCGACCCCCCACCGTTAGCAAAAACATCTCGAGAACTAGTTACGTACTCAACCAATTTCGACAAAACTTTTTTCAGTTCGATTACTAGTCTTAAAAAATACTTGCAATATTGCAAAAGCGGATTTTCAACATTTTTCTGGGAGGGTTCCTGAAAATTAATATGTATTTAAAACGTATCTCTATTAATAGATGACTCTTGTTTGCACATTTTATTGAAATTAGATCAGTGTCCGGGGGGGTCAGACCCCCTGGACCTCCACCCCCCCATAAATCCGCCACGGAAATATTGTAACGGCAACAATCGTTGAACGTTTCAAACAAATAAAAGCGAAATGACTCGCTTGCTGTTACCCTTCATAATATTCAATTGTTGAGGAAGAAAAACCTCTGGAGGTTATCATATAGCAGTGCCATAGTTGGAGAAAACGTTCAGAGGGTAGGCGCTAATAGTCAATATTATTGCTTATTATTTTTTTAGAAAAACAAAATACTATAAAATAACTTGAATAACTGATGAAAAAAAAAAAAAAAAAGAGACTTCGGGGAAGACACGTGCGCCTGGTCAATGTCCCCCTCGGCCATGTTGTTATATATAGCACATTACCTTGCTATACAAGGTTAGTAATAATACGAACATAATAATACAGAGGACGGACACATAAGCCATTTCGAGTTGCACTATTCCTCGCGCAGTTTAAAAGTCACGTACGTGGCGTGCGTGTAGTGTATTTCTTTTAGCGAGAATTAGCTGATAGTGTGGAACGGTTCCACTTCGAAATATCCCATAACCAATATAACCCCATTCAAAATATTTCCATTTAAACCGTCACGTGTACGCTCTCGACGATGTCTGAAAGCCAATAATTCTGTCCCGGTTTCAATTCAAACGTCAAGCGAATACGCGCCATTCGGTCACGGGAGACGCTAATAAACGCTCGCCAAGTGGCGTAACCACGGGGTAGGTAGTATTCGGTGTTTTGCCACCTCTCCACCTCCTACATTACTTTCTTTTAGCAATAATTATGGTTTAGAAGAAGTAGACTCGTAAACGCTCCTAGCCCTCTTCCCCCCCCCATATTGATAGATCTTGGCCATTGCACTAATGCTATGACAATAAATTAATAACTTAAAGCGACCATTCTGGAGTCTTTAGACAGTGCTCGACGAGGACTACCAACCTGATAATAATTAGTCATTTCGGAAATTCGAACCATCGAGGATTGAAATTCGTGTTAAAGTTAGTGTGAAACAACGGACGATTTTGGTTTCTATTACATGGGTGTAAAATTGCTGAATGATTCGACAATTTGGGAAAACGTAGAATGAGTGAAATTTCGAAGGAAAATAATTTCGTTTCTTTATAAGTCGGCTAATGAAAACGGTTTAAACCGTTTGAAATATCTACTGATATTTCAGACCGTTAGGGGATGAAATATTCACGTGGTATTTGTATTTTACCCATTTGTCTTTCATACGCCTCTCCGTTGAGAAGACATTATAAAAGTGACTGCGTGGTATTAATCATTTGATCGTTAATAATCAGTGGCGGGTTTGGAAATCATTTAGGGTGCAGGGGACGAACTACGGGTATCAGAGGCATACTCACGAGTCCGTAAACTGAAATTTCAGGGGTCCAACATACGTTTGTTTTACAATACAATTCCCAAGTGGAAAGCCGTAATACTAATTTATTTTTTTTTTTAATTTTTTTTTTTACTATACACAGACCGTTTAAAATTAAAATTATACAACAAACTACGTCGAGTAATTTTTAAATTTTTTTGAACACATCACTCGATACGACTGCAATAACTGTTTAGATACGATTTTTTTATGTTGCGTATTATTTTATTTATACGTATTAATATTCGAATTGAGATCTGACAGCGATTCCCATACACCTATTATCGCTTAATTTTCTCCTTCTCAGGTTTCTCCGGGCTACCGCGGTGTGCTATGGTATTCTAAAATGGGCCGTGGGCACAGCCGATTGTTTTCGCACCGTTGCGTGACGATTACTAAATTGATTGATGGATCCAATAAATGTTTCGAGACGTATCGATACCAGCCGAATAAAAAAAATATTTAACGAAAAAAAGAAAAAAGAAATAATTAAATATGCTCCGGGCATAGGTAGGTGGATATTTTTATCTACTCGTGTCTGGCGAACTGCAGGCCACGATAAAAGCTTTCGACAAAATACAAACTTCTATTCAAATAAAATGTCTTATAGGTAGCAGTTTTTATTACGTGTTCTATTCACGGTGAAATTCAAAGGAAGTGTATTGAATTTAGACTTTCGATATTGGTGTTTTCTGAAAACCGTATCGACGAAACACGGGTAAGCCGAATCACCGGAGTATAGATACGGACGATAACAACGTTCACGAGAAACAATTAAAATAAAACGCAATATTATTAAAATCGAATTTTCTAATCTCGGTATCACAAGCAGCGGCTATTTTTGAGATCAGTAGTGGACCGACGGATGTATTGGTTTTACAACGATGTACACATTTTTTTTTTTTCCGCGCGCGACTTTTCTACCGGAAATTTTACCGATTTACAATGATCGCGCTTTTTTCTGCAAGGCAATCCGATCGGGATGGCACTTTAGGGAGGTAATTTTTCTTGATTTTCCCGGGAGTTTTCCAAATAAATGGAAAAAAAAACCCCCCGGAGAAACGGTACAATATTGAACGAATACTATTGAAGAAAACATACAAGGCGTACATAATTATTGTACCGTAATATAACGCAAAACTCGAGTGGTAATATAAGGGCGCGAGCGACAGTTTTGGCCATAATGGCCCTTTGGTATTAAAAAAAAATTCAGAAAAATCAGCTCTGTCAACGATAAAAGGATGCAAGCGACTTCTAGATATGATAAATGGCTGGTTTTCGCTTTATGGGTTTTTGCCGTTGACGCCAAGAGTTAATTTTGTTAACGCGGTAAATGGCGTAGGCGACAGTGCCAGAACGAAAATCGTTGTGAGCGACGCGAACGAGCGGCGCGAGCGACAAAATTTAAACGCGTAGATATATTTGTAAACGACGATTATCGGAACGTTTCGGTAACGCCGAATCCGCCGGCGTTATCTTCTGGTTTTCGATTCGACCGCGACACGTCCAAGGCGAACAACAATCGTGCACTTTTCTCGCCGAATGCCAATAGGCCAAAACGTCACCGACAGTTCGTCTCGCCCGCGGTTTGCGAACTCAACGGACATAATATCAATCCGTGGAAATCGCGTGCGTTGACGATTACCATTAACCGATTGTTTTAAGCGAGTCGTTTATTCGTACGAATAATGTATAGAATGACATCAAAACCACGAACCGATAGAACGGCGGTCGGCGGCAACGGTGCAGTCACACACCGGCAATGGAACTATTCAAAAATATCGACGACAAAATGTCTGCGCAATAAACGCCGGTTCGATTCCCGTAGGTACGACGGCAGAATTTACATATGGACAAAATGCAATGTCGCGCACGACTCAAACACACACAACGCGGGCCGCAGGACGGTCTCCGTTTGGGAGAGCATTGCGTTGGGATGCGCGCGCGTGATATCGAACGAACGATTGTTCGGGAGGAGAGGGAAAAAAAAAAAACATTTTTAAACAGAGTATTCGAACGGGGAACATTAATCAGACTTGACTCGAAACTACCTATAGCTGCTAAACGGGGCCGATTATTAAACTGCATGTTGCGTACATTACCGATCGTGTCTGGCCCGGAGATGTGCGCGCGCGCCCGGCCGACCAGACCGGGGCTCGCTCCGTTTGTTCGTTTGAGGCGCCGTCAGCGGCCGGAAACACGCCGAGGCACACGGCCTTTCTTGACGGCGAAAAATATGCGAACCCGCGCGGTACACGGCGGTGGTTTCGCGGCGAAAACCGTACGGAGTTTCGACCGTCCGACGGCGGACTCGCGGGATTCGGTGCGCACGCGAAACGGGAAAATGACGACCGGCGAAACTGCGCGGCGGAGCGCCGGGACGTCCGCGACGCGCGTCGCCGCGGGCCGACGTTTCGTGCGACGACGGGAAACGCGTTATGATTGGCCGTTAACCCGCGGTCGGGAGTAAAACGTCACCGTGAATTGCGAAAGACCGATCCGCGGGGCGCGGGGAGGGAGACCGTCGATCACGATGACGTAACGTGTCCCGTCGCCGCGCGCGCGTAACCGTGCGAACCGGTCGACTCGCGTTGACCGTGTGGCTGCGCACCGCGCGTCCTGCGACAGATAACGGAAAACGGCCGTCGTTTTTGCACGTAACAGATCGTATATTCTCTAGGGACAACGCCTTATAAGATTTCACACGACGAACACACGCATTTTAAGTGCAGTAATATTGTTTCGGATACGTTGCCCGATACTGACCGACCCGGGTAGACGGAGAGTAGCAAGACTGAAGAACATTTTGTTCTATTAAAGTTGCATTTTTTTTTTTTTTTTTTTACGTTTCCTTTTTGTTTAAACCGTTAAACGAAACGAGCACGGATTACATTGTTATTACTATTTGTTTTTCATTTTATCGAGTAAAATTTTAAAAATAATATAAATAGCAAGCCATATTGCTATAAAGGATAAACGACAATTATTAAATCCTCAGATTGTAAGCGACGTTGCTTAGACTTAGTTTTATATTTTTTTTTTTTTTTTCTGAACGTCATAAATAATTTAATAATATAATTAAAGAAATTTGTTTTTATTAATTTATATTTTAAACAAAATTATACAAAAAAGATAATCATAAAAAATCATAAAATATTACATTTTTAAATGTTTTTTTGTGTTGCTGAACAATTGTCAAAATGTCGCTTACCCCCTAATGCCTATTACGACTCGATATATATTGTTGAATAAACAGCATTCAGTTAACTGAACTCTGCCCAGAATCGTTTTTTTCGTTAGCAATCGTTTATCGTTGCTTACAGATATACTTCCCCTCCACTACCTTCTCAACTTCTCACCAAAAACAGTGGCACCACTCCTCATTACCTATCCTAGGACAGCTTTTTTTTTTAAATCGTTCATTCATTATATACAAATTATAATAAACACATATAATATACAATACACACCAGCGAAGTATATGAAATATAGGTATGGTAAATAAATTTGTGAATGCGTTTTTGACATTTTTATATAGCTACCCGATCCTATAAGCGTCATTTTGAACATATGTTTTTATACATTTGTATAGAATAATAATAGATATAATGAATGAAATAAACACAAGTTTTATTAAGAATGCATTTAACAATACATAGAATCATGAACATCCCTAATATTTTGAAAATTTCAATAAATCTATAAAAACAAATATGAGGCAGCTGTTCAAATTTCAAGTCTCTCCGAACATTTTAAACTGAATTAAAACAAAAAACGTACATTTTCCAATTTTTTCTACATTTTTTCTCAGAATCTAAAAAATTATCAAAATATGTTATTTATATACATTAATTACATTGTGTACATTTATAGAATTGCTAGTAGAAATTCAAACAAATTGCTCTCTTTAATTGAACAGTATAAAATATAGGAATACTTAATTATTCACATTAGTGGTAGCTAAAGACATAATATATCATCGACCTCCCTTCAGTATTTTCGATATTACTCGGATACTAGTGTCGAACAAATTGCAATAAATTTCGAACAAATTCATATAAATGTCTAGTCCTATGTCTAGTATATTTAGTAAACACTTATATTATTATATCCTTTAGTATACATCTTTATGGATTATATGATATACTATCTTTCCAGCGTAACATGCATAATCAATAATTTGAACAGAAAACTTGGCAATAAACACACAGCTTTATTTACAGTATGTATTGTCTTATATGTACAAGCAACAAAGTTTTATTAACATAATTTATATTTAAATGGTTTCTCTCCAGTGTGAATTAACTTGTGCTGCTTTAAACTAGTCAAATATTTAAATAATATTCCACAAACATCACATTTAAATGGCTTTTCACCAGTATGAACTCTTGTGTGAACTCTCAAATTTGATTTCAATCTAAATGATTTTTGACATACTTTACATTTAAATGGTTTCTCTCCAGTGTGAATTAACTTATGCAGTTTTGATTTAGACAACTGAGTAAATGATAATTCACAAATATCACATTTAAATGGCTTCTCACCAGTATGAACTCTTGTGTGAACTCTCAAATTTGATTTCAGTCTAAATGATTTTTGACATACTTTACATTCAAATGGTTTCTCTCCAGTGTGAATTAACTTGTGCTGCTTTAAACTAGTCAAATAATTAAATGATATTTTACAAATATCACATTTAAATGGGTTCTCACCAGTATGAACCCTAATGTGTACTCTAAAAGTTGATTTCAGTCTAAATGATTTTTGACATACTTTACATTTAAATGGTTTCTCTTCAGTGTGAATTAACTTGTGCAGCTTTAATTGATAGGACTGAGTAAATAATAATTCACAAACATTACATTTAAATGGTTTCTCACCAGTATGAACCCTTGTGTGTGCTTTCAAAATTGATTTCAGTCTAAATGATTTTTGACATACTTTACATTTAAATGGTTTCTCACCAGTATGAATCCTTGTGTGTGTCACCAAAGTTGATTTTAGTCTAAATGATTTTTGACATAATTTACATTCAAATGGTTTCTCTCCAGTGTGAATTAACTTGTGTGACTTTAATTGAGACAACTGAGTAAATGATATTTCACAAACATCACATTTAAATGGCTTTTCACCAGTATGAACTCTTGTGTGAACTCTCAAATTTGATTTCAGACCAAATGATTTTTGACATACTTTACATTTGAATGGTTTCTCTCCAGTGTGAATTAACTTGTGCGACTTTAATTGAGAGGACTGAGTAAATGATAATTCACAAACATCGCATTTAAATGGTTTCTCACCAATATGAATCCTTGTGTGTGTCACCAAAGTTGATTCTAGTCTAAATGATTTTTGACATAATTTACATTCAAATGGTTTCTCTCCAGTGTGAATTAACTTGTGCTGATTTACATGGGGCAATTGCAAAAAATTGCTTATCAAATCAGTTTCTGTTTTTATTTCTTTTGTTTGTATAATTGGTTCTTTAATTTCTCCATCAGAGGTACTCCAAAATCTGAAAATGTTTAAAATCATAATTTATATTAAATACTTATTATATCAGACAACATAATGAGAATCAATAATTCTAAAATGAGTAAGTTTGTTAGTAAATTTTGTAGTCTATGTGTTATAAATATTATAATTTAGTGTTTTACCAGCTATGTGATAATAAAATTAAAAACCAATATTAAGTTACACAAAAGAAAAATCCTTCATCATTAATTATTTTTTTAATTTTCAAATTTTTCTTCCACTGAAATTCATGAATCATTGTTTAATCTGTATAGTCCACATATTATAATGTCTCAAAAAATTGGATTGGTTTGGTGCACAAAATTTAATTATTTTCGAGAAATTATTGGAGATGTTTCAAAAAGTGTAAGTCAAATTAGATAACTAAAAGTTCAGAAACTGGATATACAACTTGACCTCCCAAAACACTAATGTTTATCACATTGTTCATGAGAAATTAAATTTTTGTTAAGATTGTTGAGATCATGAATGCATGATACTGAGTTTTTTAATACTTTGATGTGTTATGTATATCTAAGATAATATGTTTAAGTTTGAAATGAATCCAAACTTGAGTATTTAAAACACAAACATAAATACAACAACTCAGTCAAAAAATCAAAAGAATCTTAAAGTCTCTTTATTCATCATAAAAATAGTGATTTGAACCGTCTGTCTCCCAAGTCTCCCGTTACCCAACTCCAAAAATGTGGTTAGGTCACTGTGAATATCTAGCAAAGCGCATGATTCTCCAAACAACAAAACAAAAATATTTTCCATCACACTCAATCGCTATTCTCCATCAGAAATAATAGAAATGGATCAAATATAAACAACCTTAAATACAATCAATATGTCGAAGGATGTTCAAAATATAAAACCAATCTCATAACACAATTACAAACAACTGATAATATCCAAAAATATCTACAGTATTGTAATAAATATATCTGAATTTACACAATTCTGACAAAAGATATCTGAAGTTATTCAAACTATGAAAATCAATGCACAATTAATAGATTACTTCTGTTCACTCACCAAAATATAAAAATTACACTGATTGATTAAAAGATGAAAAATACTTTTCTATCACTAAATCTAAAGTCACATAAGAGCTAAATAACCTAAAATTTCCTGCAAAATCTGTTATAAAACTAACAAATAAATATATAGCACCCACAATACAACTGACAAATAATCCCAGAGCACAATGAATATTTAAACTAAACAAACTACTAAATTGCATAATAAACATAGAGCCAAGACATAAATCCCAGGACCCCCCCTCCCACAATGCACAAACTACCAAAGATATGGAAACATATATAAATCTTATAAACTACAATTTTGCTGCGTTAAATGAAATGGATTACATCATTACACTTCATGCGATAAACATCAGTAGCATCACCAATCTGCATAGGAGGAACATAACCTATTGCTGGAAAAAATGCATGAATTTGAATGATGACTAGGGCCCAGATTAATATACACTATAAAATATGCATGTTTGCTCTTATTTTGTAGAAATATAAGTAACTTTAAATTATGTATATAGACAAAAAAATTGTGTCAATTTTTATTATTCCTATTTTAATTATTTAAATAGAAGCTGTGAAAAAAAATGTAAAGATACTCACTGTAGAGGGCAATTTTCATTGTCAATGTTTATTCCAGTGTGTACTATCATATGGCATTTTAACTTCGATTTTGAAGAAAATGAGGTATCACAATTGTAGCATGTATATTTTTTTCTTCTAAGTTTTGGTTTCTTATATAAAATTAATTCCATGGGATCATTTTCAATTGTAATAATACTTTGAAATTCACAATCATTTAAAACATCAAATTCTTCTTTTATTTCAATTGTTTGGGAAATCGGTTGTTTTATCTCTTCTTTAGAAGTACTCATACATCTGAAAATTTTTAGAATCATAATAATTAATTATTACCATACAAATATATTACAGGTTCATACAATAAAATTTTTTATGTCGGTACTAATTATATATTGTAAAAGAATTTGTATATAGGTACTATGTATACATAATATATATACACACAATATATACAGTATATTACATTTATATTGTATACCTACCAGATGATTATTTTATCATTATACTCATTATCTCGGAAAATATTAACTTTTTTCAGAATCTGATTTATAAAGACAAGAAACAAGCAGCTCTACAATTTTATATTTACATAATATATATTTTTTGTCACCCTAATTTTTGAGTGGAAACGATCGGTCTTGTAAAGAATACTTTTATTTTGTAATATGAATATGTATTCAAATACTATTTTTTAATTTTGTTTACATTTTTAAATTATAGATACATTAATTTATTATTACTTTTTTTTATTATATTTCAAATAATAATTATACACTGATAAAGTAACATGAAATATATTTACATTTTGTTACATTTAATCATCATTACTTTTTCAAAATTTGTATCAAACATTTTTCCTCATTTTTTGGTTATAACTCCACTCCCCATATTAAATATACGTTCTATTTTTTATGTAAGGAATATCATCCAAAGAAGTTAAATTCTTTGTTGGGCTTTTAGAAATATAATTAAAAAATTTAATTTTCTGCAGAATTTTTGATATTTGCTTTTTAGACCAATCAGAAAAAAATTATTTAATACATCAACAAATTGATTTTTATTATAATTCATGCCTGGTGTCAAATGGCATCACCATTTATCAGGTTTTTCGTGCTAATATTATATTTTATGTTTTTAATAACCGATAACCAGGATTATAATTTATAAACACAAACATTTTTTTTCCGAATTTCAAATATTCAAAATATGTACCTATTCAATTACAAAAAAATTATTAAAATATTTTTTTTCGAATACTTTACAAAACTGGAAACAACTACCTTGTAAATACTGCAATTTATATTAAACGTTTAATATACCAATCCATCATAAACGCAAGACGTACATGTGATGTAAATGTAAATGTCTATGATAAATCTAAAGTTAGTCTATATGCACCCCTTTTTTAGTCTATTTGAAGATCCAATTGAAGCATCTATCATATATTATATAGTAGACCAAATTCAACTCTTTTATAACATGTCTATGTGTAGATGTTATAAAAGAGTTGAATTTGATCTACTATATGGTATATGATAAATGCTACACATAGACATTAATTAATGTTTTAATAAATCTACTACAATAGGTGAATATAAAATAATCCTTCAAAAAGCATGTGCCCTAAAAAATACTGCATATTATGTGTAGTATTGTTTTTGGTTACATATTGAACAATAAAAAAAAAATTAAAAAATACATTACACATAAAAAAAATAAGTAAACATACTATTTAAAACAATACCTACACATTTTAGTAAAGTTTTGAACATATTTTATAAGCATTTAATGCATACAAAAAAAATGAGACATGTACAATATGTATTACTTATAAATAATATCAAATAAACCAAATAATATTTAATGTGAATAATTATATGTTCCATTTTAATTTTTTTTACGAAGGGAGCTTTTCTTAGGGTACCACCTGAGAGCTTTTCACGTACCGCAGGTTGAAAAACGCCTTTACAGTATACAGAGTTGGCAAGTATATATATATATATATATACCGTTGATACGGAACTAATAATAAAAGACGTAGAGAATAAATTTACTTGCATACAAATGCATTCAAACGAGTGCATAAAATTGTCCAACAAGGGATATCTAAGATACGTCTACGCGTGTCAACAAATATTTACCAACTCTACGTCTAGTGAAAGATGGGAAAATTGCAAATGAAGACGGACATTCTAAATAATAATTGGTCCATAATCAGTGTACAAGTGATCGTGGACGTTATAGACGTATATATACATACAGACATGACGTATACTATGTACGTTTACCGGACAGGTACCTGTAGTTTTGATTTTCAAACAGCAACCTATAATAAAAATCGCATAAACGGATTGAGTATTGGTCGAAATAAATTTCGGCGTTTACGTTTTCGATTTCCGTGTCAATCCGTTGACGGGATATTCCACATTAAAGTTTCGGTCGGCGGAGAGTTGTCGTGTCGGTACTAAATATACATATTTATATATAGTATATAACGTGTTATAGGTACTTTCATGTTTGCCTGAAGTATTAATTACTGACGGATATATTTGCTCACTTTGAATTTTTCGTTGATTTCTCGACGCGTCGACTGCTTTCCATTATTATAAATCGAATACAATAATATCGTTGATAACGGGCACTCGGGTGCACAATACTGGATAACTAGTATTATTATTAAAGGAAAAATTATTTTCTACAATAACAATATATTTTGCTCACGCGTCGCCCGTTTTAAAATTCCAAAACGGTTTCGTTATCGGGTACGCGCCGACGGGACCATTAGCGGTTGTCGGAGAATTGATAAAAGATTTCTTTCCGCATTTAGTTGGTAGTATTGCCAACGTTGAACAATAAAATGTTTGTGTAGACATACCGTCAACCAACAAATAAAGTGTCAACAGTGTATTTATTTTTAATGCGTCGGTTTTCTTTTCAAAACAATTTATACATTTATATTATTGTAATGTTTGTGCAATGGAGCGTTTGATCGACTACGGGTGCGTGGTTGCCAAGTTAGGATTTATAAAGCCGAAGTGTCTAAATATGTTTTTCTCGTCTATCCAATCAATTACAAGGACATTAATTTACGAGTATTTAAGAATAACAATCGATTTAGTATTTTTACGGCGAGTAATTGATGACATTATTGATCATATTACTGGCTTCGTTGTTCGTAAACTAACGACTAAATTAATTTGTGATGATTGCACTAAAGTTTTAACTCGAACCTATTCTAAATCTGGTCCATAATGACCACAAATAACCAAGGCGGATTAACTATTCACTAGTGAATACATAATTTATTATACGAGGTTTACGGGCATTACGCGTTAAATTATTTTCATAGGCCAATTCAGTTTTTGTTAACACCCCGAATACAAAAATTATTGTATCTCTATCCTCGTCAATTTTCTGACTACTACCCTGTACCCCCAGCCAACGTTGATGATATCAATTATTTCATGGCGTAGACTATTAACGGGACAGTTGTCGTAAAATTGCATGTGGTAATATAATTTTAATATTTTTTTATAATATGTTTGCATGTGGCTACAATTCCCCTAGCATTTTTACCAGTGTTGCCGTTTTAGCTATTTTATAAAACTATAATTAGGACTGTTCTAACCGCGGATTAAGATATTTTGGTCCGTAATTCCAACACGGAACTTGGGACTAGTTGCGGACCACGGTTTAAGGTATTCTGGTTACACAACGAGCTAGGATAAGAACTTAGAATACCAACTGACATAGAATATAGTAAATTGAGATATTTCAATATCAACCACTCCTCCTTTCGAACACAAAACCAAACGGAGGATATTTGTCAACAAATCGTTGGTAGGTATTGGTGAGGTAACTCACGGATTCACGGATTTTTACCGTTTATGGGTTATGAAAGTTTAGAACGGAGTGCGGAACGGTTATGGATTTATCAGTGTGGTCCGAACATTTTGTAGTTGACGGGCCAGTATACGAGGGCTAATCAAAAAGTATCAAGACTGGTAGTATCATTTGNATCCGGATTGCGGCCCATGCAAATTAGGTAGGAAATACCGTTTTCATTGGTTATTAAAACTAAATAAGTATCCCGGTTACGTTCAAAGTATTTTTATATAAATATAATACAATTCATTTACACGAGCCATCTAATATATTCGTCACAAATAGTGTTTTTCAATTTATTATACGAGGGCTAATCAAAAAGTATCAAGACTGGTAGTATCATTCAGAAAAAGAGCATCGAAGAGCAGTAGGATTGGTATCACTTGCTTCTATGATTTTTTCTGAGTACATTTGTTTTTATTGCTTCTCTATAAAATTCTTCGGTTTGATTTCACTGATATTTTTGTAAAATATATTTTTCGAGTTTGGCGATTTTGTAANAACTTGACAGATTTGGAGATTTTAGAAAATTTGTCTGCATTTTTTTCCAGTTTCAGAGGGACGCAACATTTCATGGTTTTTGCCATTAAATATCAATTGAAAAACTGAAAATGTGCCCTCGAGTGGCAGCGAGTTCCGCTTCTTTTGGATTCATTACGAAATCGCCAAACGTGAATAACAAATTTTAGAAAAATATCGTCAAACCAAAACGAAGAAGTTTATAGAGATTTTATACGAATAGATGTGCTCAGTGTAAGTCATAGAAGCTACGTTTACAAATCGTTTTGCTCTCCAACGCTCGGTTTCCGAGTAATATTATCAGTCTCGATACTTTTTGATTAGCCCTCGTACACTTTCATAAACACACCGGGGGCCGCCGAAAGAGCAACAATGATATTATTACCTATTTATATTTCATTTCGTGTAATGCGCACAATTGTTACATTACTGATTAAGTTACTTATATTTAGAATTGATTAGAATTCAGAATACGTATGCACGACAGTAACACGGGCTCGACTGGTTAATGATTACCGATTAGACTTAAGTTTGGAGAAATATTTAATGCTCGCGATTGTGCGATTGTGAATAATATTCACGCCGGCCGTCGCGTCTTATCGCGATACGACCGACTACCGGGAACTCGCATCGTGTAACAATAAAATGCAACATTTATATGATCATATTACGATTTTGCCATAATATTATTGTGATTTTAATTTTTAATTAATAAAAGTAATTATTAATTTAATTTTAATTTTTTTTTTTTTTTTGGGGGGGGGAAGGGGGCAAAAAAAAAAGGCTTCCAGGGCCGCGGGTTGGACCACCCTGGTCTAAACAATGATACGAAATTTATTAGGCACTATTATAAGGATGAAAATACAGTAAATATACATATAATTGCATTTTTTATTTTATTTTTTTTATTTTTTATATTTTTGTAGACTAGAGGTTCGCAAATATACTATAATCCATTAAAACGCCATGCATGCATTAACTTTTAAAGTTTCCAATTACAAAATTGAACTTATTTTTAATTTAAATTGGGTACGTATGTACATTTAAACGTGCAGGGGGTATATATTACCCCTGCAAATAGGGATTTGAATCTGTATTTGTGATGTGAAGTGGTACAAATAAAGGTGTACATCTTTAATGTTAAATATGAATTAAAAATAAATACCAAATACAATATTGTTTATTAGAATAATTAAAACGAACTCAATATTTATGATAACGGAACAATATGCTTTATAATTCAAATCTATCACATGTATAATTATTTATAAAAAAAAAAACTATACAAATAATTATAAATAATAAATTATCTACAGTAAATATGCTACTAGGCAACAAAATTCAGGATACGTAAACTTTATTCTATACGTGTAATTTTTAATCGCTGTTTTCAAAAATTTCTTACGGAAACTAAACTTAATAAAAAGCATTCAGTCTTGTAAGTTTAGTTTAAAATTATACAAAATTCATGTATAAATCTAGTTAACGACCCAAGTTCGTTTTTCAATTTTTTTTTTTTTCAAAATGTATGTTTTTGCCGGTACATTAAGAATCTAAGAAAAAAAATAAATAATCGGACGGATTTCTTTAGGAAGCTATGGGGGAAAACTTCATGAAGTTTATGTTTTCTGTTTCGTGTATTTCTTAGTTTTCCATTATTGTAAATTTAATAAAATAATACCTATATTTAATAATAAGCACTTGCACAAACTAATATTATAAAAGTAAAATTATTTCTATTATAACACGATATCTTGTTTACACCGTGGGAAATTCTAAAATTCCAAAACGGTCTCGATACGCGCCATATAAATGATGCACGTGTAGCATAGGCCCATCTGTCATGGAACGTGTCAACAAGATGATGATAACATTAACAAGTATTTTACATTAGAATACCGGAAGCGTTATAGCGCTCCATAATTTAGCAGGTTGCCTATTCAGCCCTTTTCTCCTTATCACTTTTATGTACTCGATAACCTTAGATACACATTATTTGTTGCCATCATCGAGATAGATCGGTGTCATAAATAGTATACGATTATGGAAACCAAATTTGTAACCAATATTTAAAAACCGAATGGCGCACTTCTCAATTTACTGATAACATAAACCTATTTCCGTGATAGTGTGTGTTTTTCCGATTATTACAGTGTATTTGTACCAGTGGCGGCTCGTGGGTTTTTAATGAAGTAGTGCACACCCAAAATAAAATTTAAAAAAATATAACCAATATTAAACATAATATATTATAAATTGTATTAAATAATTGTTTACAAATTTTAGTTATTTACCAATTACCTTTTATTTTGTTTATATTTTTACCCACAATAACAATAGTAAATACATAATAATAATGAAAATAAATAATACTAATACAAATAATAATACATAGGTAATACATAATACATTTACAAGTAAAAATTCTATAATTATTTGTATTAAATTATTACATTTCAGGTACATGTTTGTATGTTAAATCGATTCTTCTATCTTTTTTTTCTGCAAACCTGTTTATTACTTCTTCGTTGAAGTTTGAAATATTGTTGATCGTCCGTTTTTCGATCGATAACATTGCTAGTGCTGTAAGTCGATCTTCCGTCATTGAATTTCTCAAAAATTTTTTAACACGTTTCAATGTGGAAAACGATCTTTNTAAAATGGTCATTTGGGAAGTTATTTTCGTACATAGGAAATTTGGTGGATAAAAATAGGTGCGAAGCATTTAAGTGATTTTTATAATCAAAACGTTCTTTAACGTTGACAATAAAAATATCACATACTTCTTTTGCAGCGATTTTTCTTGTTTCAATAGTATCATCTTGTCTTCGTTTTTTCGTTGGATGATTTTGAGAGGTTTCAACGATGTTATCAATATTCTGTCTTTCTTTTAATATATTTTCTTCGAACCGAAAAATTGCCTTTGAAAGTTCTACAGGATCCATAGTTTGTTTTTGTAGTTGATTATATAAAATATCAACATGAGGCATTAAAGAATGAAACACTCTTAACCAAAATATAAATTTATCATCATTTAACATCCGATTCAAAGCTCCAGCTTGATTAATTGCTATGGTTTGATTAAATGTTGATTCAATTTCTTTCATACATTCAATTAACGGCTCAAGATTCTCATACACAGTATTTACTATTCGACTTTTAAAATTCCATCTAGTATTAGATGATCGAGGAACTCTGTATTTAACAATTTTATCTAAAACCGTAACCCGCTGTAGACTGTTTGAAAAAAAATTTGTTATATCAGTTAAGTTTGAAAAAAATATCCTTATCTAACGATTTTGTGAAGTTGCTTGAATTAAAATTAAATTAAGCTGATGAGCATAGTAATGTATGAAATCTGCATTTTTATAGCTATTATTTGTTATTTTTTGTACACCATTGAGACGTCCACTCATTACATTTGCGCCGTCGTAACTCTGACNACGATTTTGTGAAGTTGCTTGAATTAAAATTAAATTAAGCTGATGAGCATAGCAATGTATGAAATGTGCATTTTTATAACTATTATTTATTATTTTTTGTACACCATTGAGACGTCCACTCATCACATTTGCGTCGTTGTAACTCTGACAAATCAACATATCTGACGATTCTAGGACTTTTTCCAAGTTGAATATTATACATTCAGACAACGATTTCGCATCATGTCTAGTAGGATTGAAAAATCCCCAAAACCTTTCTACTGGTGTTTCAATTATTGAAGAAAATGTATAATGCCGATGTAATTATTTTACCATAATATGTCATATACATTGTTGATAAAGCAATCACACTATCAACTGAACTCGGCTGAGAATCGTTTTTTCGTTAGCAATGATTTATCGTTGCTTACAGATGTACATTAAATTCCACATCGCCTATCTTTTCAACGTCTCACCTACAATGGTGGATGCACCTACGTGCGAAGTATGTCCGTCTCGATTTTTATCGGTGTCCGTGGTATCTGTGCAATACGTATTATATTCTAAAATAGTGAAATATAAGAACAAACTACTAGCAATTTAATTTCAAAGGGTGCAATACACTATACAGTACAATACGGAACAGTTATAGTCAGTTTATAGCTAAAAATGTAAATTGCCCTTTGAATTTTATTAATTAATTAGGGTGGTCATATTATTAACATAATCAACATGAACATGGGCGGATCGGAGAGAGATTTCGGCCGGGGAAAATACAGATGTACCAACCCACTTATTAATTTACCGAATACTGAATTTTAGTTAACATGTATTATCATTATTTTAACATAACTAAACATTTGTTTTTATACATTTGAAAAAATAATAATATGCATTTTTAAGTTCTGTTATTTGTCAATCATATCCGTGTGTAATATTTTATATTTTGAACTATATTGTTTTTGTGTTATTGAACACTCTACTCCATCAAATGCTCAAGCTTAAAGGAATAAATATATTCTTTTTATATTTATACCTATATTTCATTATATGTACATTTACGGACATTTTAAATTTAATAGATAGGCAATTTATTACCTTTCCCTACGCCTCCGGTCTAAACTTTAAATTGTTATAATTTATAACACATAAACGGTAAATATGATATAACTCTTATGCATATCAAAATTTCTAGAAAAATATTTTCTATTCAAATATGTGTTCAAAAGAATGGGGGTTCCTATTTGAATAACAAAAGCATGTACTTATTTAAGGTACATGGAGTAGGGGTAAAAAATTGAAAACGGTTTTAAAATAAAGCTAAATAATTCCATAATGATTAAACGAAAAGTAACGAAAAAACAAAAATCAAATTCATTTAAAATCCTCCAAAACAATTGCAAGTTCCTGGTTACAAAAAACAAACATACTTTGTACGTGGGTGCAGCCACTGTTGTAGGTGGGAAGTCGGGAGGGTAAGATACAGACGGAAATTTAATGTATATCTGTAACCAACGATAAACCATTACTAACGAAAAAACTATTCTGAGCGGAGTTCAGTTAATAGTGTTTCTTTGTCAACAATATTATATACGAGACATATCGTATGTCATATTTTGGAAAATAATTAATTATACATTAAACATTTTCTTCTCATGCCGATTTCCTTTCAGAAAAAGGCGTTACACTTAAAAATTGGAGCAAGATTTCCGGTAGAAAAGTTGCGCACAGATTAAAACAAAAATAAATAAATAAACTTCTTTGTAAAACCATAAGTGCCAATAAGTATCTAAAATAATTAATGAAAAAAATTACCATTTTTTAAGTTTGTAGGGTCTTAGAATTCCCGTTCCTGAAACTTTTGAATTCCCGGAAATTTCCGGAAGGGCCAATCCTAATCATAATACGGTATGAAAAATAGGGTGACCGTTTTAAGTTATTTTTTGTTTTAATTTAAGTAACCTTTAAAAAAATCTATCAATGAAATTCAGATGTATCCCGTATTCAAATCGGTCATATCCTCCCTACCAAATAATCATAATATTATTAGGTTATAAACTTTTTTTTTACATTCTGAGTTAAGTGAGAAGCGTTATGATTTTACTATGATGTGTGCTTATATATTTTCTTCTCGTATATTTGAAACTGAAATTAAAATGTTCGGTTAAATCGTTACTATTTGTGCGAAAATTATGTAAACTAAATGGTGTACACTTCTGATTTTACGAGTATACAATAAGAAAAAAAAAATTCCGAAATTTATTCTTTTGATAAAGGTGGACAAGTTAAAATCTTGATACCTGCTCTCTCTATATTATATCATTAGGTAAAATACAAAACAGACTATCAACGCTTAAATCTCTAAATTGAGAAACTTTAAATTGTTCACAGAGGTTACTTAATATACACAATAGGCAACCGCCAAGATAAGATATTTCAAAATTCAACCTTTAAAGATGGCTGACACAGGGTTTTTGGTACATTTGGAAAGAAAAATTGTTATTGTTATTATTTTTGTTGATTTATCGGTTACTATGGGGACATGGATGAAAAATCAGTCATTGTATTATCATTGACCATAAATACTAGTACATTGTTTTTGTTTTTACAATGTACTTATAATCAATGGTATTAGTTGATTTGGTTGTCACGGGCGAAAAAATGCTTTTTTAAAAATAAATTAACGCGCAGCCTCGTTCAACTGTGATAGGGATGGGGGTAGAAACACGTTTTTAAATTTATTTTTTCGTTCAATGCCGAAAATTGTTTTTACGGCCAAGGTGAACAATATTAAATATTTATACCTAGGTATTAAAACATAGAGGCGTGACTTTTTCCGCATTTACTACACGAGTGTTAAAGATATTGCATATACTGTTGGGGCACCTGGGGCTGGAGACCGACGTTATTGTTGAATACGGAAAAGAAAATCTACTACAAAAATACATGAACGCCAAATCTATTGTAGCCTGTGGGATTTATTATTTAAACATGTAACCTCATCTGTATGTCACCGGTTACACAATGTACTGTACTCTTAAGGCCCCTATTTCGAATCATTTTAAATTCAGGTTTTCTTTTCCGAATGCTCAATTTTACAAGATAGTGTAACTATCTCTAAATTGTCAAAGTTATAACTGTAGACTAAGTGCCAAATTAAGTAGAGGTGTACATTTTAAAACCGAAACGCGCATTTTAATCTCATATGATTATTAACTAGTTTTTACGAACGTTCACCAAATGGCAAACACCAATCAGTGTTGCCAGGTGCAGCGGAATTGCGCTACACGTAGTGCTTTTTCATTATAATTAATTGCCGTAGCGGTCCTTTTAAGTGAAAAATGAAAATGTAGAGCTTATTCGCTTCTTATAATCGTAAATTTGTTTTTTAATTTTGCGATTGGAATATTAATAAATCGATGTAATTTTTATTGTTCTAATCTTAGATAATAAATAATAATAATTCTTTATTATGTATGGTTCGATGGTTATATCAAATTTTCAAACACGGTAAAATTATGGTATAACATTATAACCATGTTTTCAAGTAATATGAATTACAGATGTATGTGATAATAAAGAAAATCATCAAGGACAGTATTGAAAAATGAACTCCAATGCACCATTCAAATCAAAAATTGTAGGAGAAATAAATAAAAATAAACTTTATGATCGGAGCAATATTTCTAATAAAAAATAATTGTTTATGAACACAATAACAAAATAACAAAAATAAAACACATCATAGGTATGTAGTAAAAATCAATACATTCCTCGTTTCGCTCAGAATCGAATAAAGAGCTAAATGATTAAATAATTTCATTACATCATAACATGCAGCTTTTGGTATTTCCGAGAAATTGTCGATTTTATTTGTAATATTATCGTTAAATCTCGCGATCATCACGCAATACCGAAAAACAGGAATTCACTCTTAGTAAGAGTAAATCCGCATTGGCAATCAGTTTATAATAAATATTGCGATTTTTTTTTTTTTTTTTAATACATATCTGTAAATAGACAAATAGTTAACGACTGAATAAAGTCATTATTTGTAAATAATTAATTTTATTAGTTTGTTCCGTCGTATAATAAAAGATAATATTGTATTATAATAGTTTGTTCGTATACAGAAGATAGATTGATTGCAAGGTTTCGTTCTAACTACGTTTGTATAATATAATAAAATAATATGTATAAGCTATGTACATACGTATTGAACAAAAAAAAAAAAAAATAATAATAATAATAATAATAATAAAAAATAACAATAATAATAAAATTAAATGTATACAATGCATTTTTAACGTCAAAAATTTACGTACACGTTTCTACCGATTCGGTATAGAATATATTTAAATATTCCTAATAATATAATATTCGTGTCAATTTTTTTTATTTGTGTATATATAGGAGTCTTCAAAAATAATATGAAAACCAATAATTGCGTTTTATCGACTACGTGACCGTGTGCAGGATCCATGGTACGAATTTGGATATCCTAGTGCACACTCCCGGCAGATTCGCCTCCGCGCATCCGATACCCCAACTTATGATGCCGGCCAAAAAGTATCGTCCGTCTCTGCCCTTTACTTGCAACGGACCTCCAGAATCGCCCTTTAATGGTACACAAATATTACGCACGTTATTAAGAATAATATTTTGTTTCGTTCTGGTGAAATATTATGTTTGCTTTTGGATTGTACTCACTTGACAAGAATCACGACCGCCTTCGTCGAATCCGGCGCACATGAATATGTCCGGTATGTATTCGTGTCGGCCGGCTCTCAAAAACATACTTTTACACTTGTCATTGCTAACAATTGGTACGTTCACCTATATCACATATATAAATAACAAGTTTATAACTGAATTGTATTCAACATCCAGGGATGGGCAAGATACTTGAAAAAAGTATCTAGATACAAGTGGAATGGAAAATGTGGAATGTATTACACATCTTCCAAAAGACATACTAGACACTGGATACTATTTTTTCCTTCCCTTCGGATACAAGATACTAGATAATAAATACATCATTAATAAAAAAAAGGAATAAAAGTTCACTTATGATATCAGGTTTCAACTTTGTTTTTAGACAAAATATAAATACCAGAAGAATATATAATATCAAAAATGACAAATTACAATTACCGTACCTAGCTTATTCAAAATAAAAAACTACAATATAATTTAAAGACTCAGATAACGAAACCAATTAAATACCTATTGGTTATTTTCTATATAATAGGTAGGTAGCACTATTATCTGCGTTCAATGACACGGACTTTTTTGTGCGATTTTATAAATTATGTCAGAAATTTCAAGACGTTTTATTATTATTGATTTGTATAACATGTGTGATAGGTCCTCATGCTATTTTATCGTCATTGCCATATAATCACAAGCATGTAACCACGGCAATGTAATTATTGTAAAGAACATTCACGATTAGAAAGAAAAAATAAACAGTTGTTGGGTAGTAGAAAGGAAAATA
Organism: Cinara cedri; assembly: GCA_902439185.1. Classification (NCBI taxonomy): domain Eukaryota; kingdom Metazoa; phylum Arthropoda; class Insecta; order Hemiptera; family Aphididae; genus Cinara; species Cinara cedri. Next base: position 1,726,502 of record CABPRJ010001426.1, on the reverse strand, counting down.
GGATAGAGAATGAGTATAGCAGGGATGTGAATGCCTAGATGGATGAGTGGAGGTAGCATAACGGGTAGTTTAAATGCGGCTTCGATAGTAGACAAAATGAGAGGAGATAGACTGACATGGTTTAGGCATGTCTTGAGGAGAGACGAATCATATTGGGTCAAGTAGAAGTTTAGGACGAGGGTGGTCGACCTCAAATAGTTGTTGAGGAGAAGAAAAGTAAGAATAGGAGAAAGCAAGTTCCTACGAACACAAGTTTCTTTTCAGGCAGTGCGCTATCAGGAGCACGTTTGGAAGCGAGGCTATTGACGAAACGGTTTGGGTAGGTGTGGCAAGGCGCGGGTGAAGTGAATCAATTAAAGCATTTAACTTCGTTAATTAAAATTGTATTATATGTCACCCGAATAAGAATAATGTTAAGATTTACCAGAATTGTAATTTTATCAAATATTTAATAAACACGAATTTGATACAATAATAGCAGCGCTTGTATCGCGATACCGTTAAATATTTTTCTGTAAATCGATTCGTATTTTAATTTTTTTCATTGAGCTTGTACGTAAATATTATACTGCTGTCAGCTGGTCCAATACAAATTTAGCACGCACGTGTAATAAAACGTTTGGCAAAATGTTTGTGTTTAGATAAGTCTCGTGTTATACTCCGAAATTTCCCGGGAATGTTGTAATTTGCGTTTTAATAAACGATTTGAATTCATGAAATGTTGAATGCAATAAATAATATTATTATTAAACTGATGATTTTGTACACTTTTTCGGGAAAATGCAGAAGCAAAATACATTTTTTTCTATTTATTTCGTATACATTTATTGAAAAATGTTATTAATTTGTATAAATATATACATATTTAATAGAAATGGCGGAACACCGAAATTAAAATACGTAAATTAAAACAAAATCTGGACGCAATTCGCATCACTAGTACACCACTGTAGTAGGTGAGAAGATTTAATGGTAAATCGCAAAAATATTCCGAACGCAGTAGTATTAGATAAATATATGCATAATATAATAGTATTAATCGTGTTTTTTCCCCCCTTGTATAGCTACTACCGAAGTGACCCGGATAGCCGGTAAAATCAAGACCAACGTAATTGTCGACGTTTGTTGTCGGTTTCTAGATCCAGAGCGTAGCGAGGAATGTATTGGTTTTAAAAGCGATGTTTAATTTTTATTCTGTGCGCAGCTACCAGAAATCTTGTTCCGGCCGGTCAAGTGTAGCACCCTTTCTAAAAGGAAATTTTATCTATCTGATACTCATTTCTCGATTTTTCACGCGGGGTTGGGTCAGGGTTTTGTTATAATTGGGAAAAACGGGAAAATGTACGTACACGTGTAAAAGAAATTTCGCTCCGAATCGTTTTTCGATAGCGACGGTTTGTCGTTGCGTACAGACATAAATCAACTTTCAATTAATAATCAATCCAAAATTAAATTAAAAATGTGTCGGAATATGTCTGTGTACTTTTTTTTTTAAAATGTTCGGTATAGCTGTCGGGAGGTCATTCGAGATATTGCGCGTAATAAAACCGAAGCATTTCACCCGAAAATAAAAAAAACCACACGCACATGACTTGGCATAAAACACTACGCGATAGCTCCTTCGTCTTCGTCCTTTAGGACGCGAAAATAATTAAATAAATCAACGGATAAAACACGATTGCGTAGGACGTTACCCGATTTTCGGTTACACGATTGCGCACGAAATGTTAAGCGTTGTTGCCAATTTCCATACCGGTGTGTGCCGCACAAGTGAAACTAGAAATTCCGTTTATCCATAAACGTTTATTGTCGACGATATCAACGTAGCATCAAATGCATCTCAATATGCTGGAAATTTCGTTATTTCGAACGTATAGGTATTTGCTGCCTTTCGGTTCGTCGTTGATCGTCGCACGTGTGTACATTTTATCGACGTACAATTCTATTGAACTCATAAAACCCGATACAGACAAATACGAGCGGTCTGGTGTTTTTAAACGTCAATAGACAAGACCGAATATTCAATGAATTAATGACCGGGGAAATAAAGAAAATGGCCAAAATACCATTACGCGCGGAATTCAAAACAGTGTACAGGGCTAGCGGTGTGTACGCGATCCGTGCAGAACGCATTGCAACGTTCGCGCGGACGCGTTATCGTTATACGTTACCTCTTGCAGCACGGACGGCAATGTGCCCCCTTCGCTCAGCCGTCCCCATCCGGTCACGGTGGCGTTCTCGCCGATGAGCAGGTCGTCCGACCCGGGCAGGCATATGGGCACGATGTGAGGCGCGTAATTCACCGGCGTGTCGAACCGCACCATGGCCAAATCGTATTCGTACGTGAAGAAATTGTACTTGGGATGGACGAGCTTCCGGGCGACGGCGCGTTCCACGAACGGATGCGGCTCGTGGTCGGACGAGAAGTCGTACTCGCCGACGCGTATGCGGATTTGCGACGTCAGCAGGCTGCGGAGGATCGCGGTTTTAATACATTGCGAATGGCGCACGGCCGCCAGCGAACGGGCCGTTGGCGGGCGGGCGGGCATGCGATCAGACGGGGGCACGCCGCGGTTCAAGATGACAGCGTACCGGGCGGACGGCGGCGGCACGCGATATCGGGCGGCTGTCGAACCGAACGCCGTTTCAAAGGAACCGCGTGCCGGGACCGATCACGGGCGCTCCGGGCCAGACGGTTATTATTGTTAATATAATCTGTGCGCAATCGGTTATAAACGTGCGCCGACTGTTGGACAACGCGCGATTCGTATAGATTCGTCTTGAATCGCGGTAGATGTTAGAACGAGTCGAGTAACAGATCAATAACGGGACGGCTCGCGGAGCGCACGCCGGGAGCGCCGGGCCGTTACGGTCGCACAGCAACCGATTTGGCGATCCGGTTCGCGGTCCGCGAAAAAATCGGATTGTCGCTACGCGTCGTCTAACCAGCGTTGTCATGTTGAACCGCGGTACGGCGATCAACGTGGCCGTCGCGCGCAAGACGCCGATTGCCTCGGGAACGTTAAACATTTCTCGAAATTCCTTTTTCCGGAAAATTCGATAAACAGACCGCTCTAAAACCGTAACGTTATCGTTATTTTCTGTCGCCTTAAGTTTAGTTTTTTTTTTTTGGGGGTGGGGAGGAGGTACGAAACCATTACTGGCTTTTGACCTGTACTCCAAATGCCGTAAATAGATGTAGATTCAATTTAAAAAAAAAAAAAAAATACATTTCGCCGTTGACGTTTTTTAATTTCCGTCAACTCTCCGACGAGGCATTTCCCTTTAAAGTTTACAGTTTCGTGGTTATTCGACGGATGGGAGAGTAGCGGAACACTGTTCAAACGCCTTGCGTCCCGTCGCATAAATGACGCTTCACTACTCTTTTCCAGTCCACACTTAAAAGTGTCACAGTTCTCGTCGACGGTAGCATGCGCAGGGGGGGAGAGGAGATCGTGAGTTATATTTCCCCTATTAACTTAAAAACTCAAAACAAAAAAAAATATGAGTAATCTAAAATCGAAATGCATATATTTCAGCCAAGTTACGAGGAAAAACTCGATGTATTGATTAGAAATTGGAGTGTTTTTTTTACGATCCAGCTTTTATATTACCAACTCCCCATAGTCGAGTAGGGCAAGGAAGACGATCGCACTATTTATTCACGATTTACATCCCCATCCGTTGAAAATTCCTGGGCACGCTACTGTGACGGAAAGTAAAAGTACATCTATCTACGGAATTTTTAATGTAGTTTTATTAGATTTCATTCCCCATAACAAGGAAGACAAAACATAACGATAATGGTCACATTTTGGATCTGTTATCGTTGTTTAAATGTTTAAAAAATAATAAAAAATTTCGAGATATTTTCCGAGATTTTCCGTTTGTCTTACGTTATATTTTATCATTTATATCGAAGTCAACTCACTCGTCTACGCAGTGGCCGGCCGTCGCTATCCAATTTTCGTTTAGCAAAGCCCCTCCGCATCGATGCGTACTGGAAAACCCGAAAAACGACGTTCTTCGCACTGAAACCTTTAACCGGGACACCGAGGATTAATTTTAGAACACGGGAAAAAAAATCTATTGTATATTACGCAATGTATGTGTATTCAGTATATAAATATTTATGTGTTTATGCATTTTACCTGCCAAGGCCAACTGCCGAACGCAGCGTTTCTGCCGCCGACGATTCTGACTTCGTGCCTCGGGTGCAAAGGCGCCATACCGCACGCTAAAGACGAACAAAAAGAACCGAATGAAACGCGGACGTTTTATTTCGAACGCAATCTTTACCTGCACTGTTAGGGACCCGCAGCAAACCGTACAGACGTTTTGTCGACCGACAGTGTAGTCGGGCGCTCATTTACGAGTGTGAAAACGTATGCGAGCGGGCGCATGGTAACGATTCGGCATCGGCCGAAAAAACAAGGAGTTTGACGGGCCACACGGACGCTTTCAAACTAAAACGTCGGCGAACTCTCGGCCGATCTCTTAATCGGTATTAGTGCGCGCGGGTTTTACATGTCCGGCAACGAGCGTGCAAACTGGCTCGTGTAGATTCAATTCGCGCGCGTACTTGAACGTATATTTTAATACAACTAACCAAAAATGATTTAAAATGCGTAGATCCGGATTGAGCGAGTTTATTGAGACGCATAGGTTATTATTATTATTAAATCGTTGTTCGTTGAAATTCGATTTGTGCCGATTGATAAATCGGAAAAAATAAGCCGAATAACAATGCCGAAACCGAACTGAAAGTCTGACCGTCTAAACGCTCGCTTGAATGTTCGTCAAGTGCACAAGCTCCATATTTCGCACAAGCACGTTGCACGAGCACAACTGAACGTATGAATCCGATCTTACACCCGGCGATTATTCAGTCGGCCGGTACGTTGGATTCGCCCAGAGCTTTCGCGTTGTAGGGTAGCGGGTATTTGTCGCAACGTATTTCGATCGACGGAGTTTAAAAAAGACCGGCGCTCTAATATGATAAACGCTCGAAAGTGCACTCTGACGCGGAAGGAGGGACATTTTTCTCGGGAAATTCGGGACGCATATTTTAATATATAAGTTTTTGATTAATTTTTTTTATAATTCACGACGTGTCGCGCGTAAAACCTAGCCTCGCAATTGTCCGTCGTCGTATAGACGCACCCGACACTCTCGGTTTCTGTTCTCGATCCGTCCCGCCCGTCGTATGACAGCGAACGTTTCCGGACGACGTTTCGACGTTCCTCCATTCGAGAGCACCCAACCCGGTCGGACTGTCGGCCGACAAAACGTCTGCAGTTTCGCGAGGGCCCCGATAACCGCGGTTATTATTATAATGTAAACAGACTGCGGACGTACGCGTTGATTTTTGATTGGTCGGCTGATTGGTTTCGGCCGATACGCCCGGCTTGGCGGTGTGCTTTTCCGGTTTTCCCGGGACGGCGGTAGGCATCGCGGCCGTGTTCGCCGCGTTCGCGGCCGACGGTCTGCCGGTGGTAGTCGGAGGCGGCGGCGGCGGCGGCGGTGGCGGCGCGGGAGTGGTGGTGGTCGTCGTCTCCGGCGGGGCCGGGGTAGTGGTGGTCGTCGTCGTGGTGGTGGTGGTGGTGGTGGTGGTGGTGGCGGCGGCGGGTGCTGCGGTCGGGGGCGGTCCGGCGGCCGTCGACAACACTTGCGTCGGCGGTCTGAGGTGAGTCTGCGGCCTCGGTTTAGTGATGAACCCGTGATGGTTGCCCGCGCTCGAACTCCAGCTGGGTCTGAAAACGTACGCGTTAGGCCGGGGGCTGCACACCGGGGACGATTGTTTTCGTTTTATTTCGAACAAATGTAACAAAAAAATTCAAAAAAAAAAATAGTCCGCCGAGTCTCACGAAACTTGCCCGGCCTAACCGGACCAGTCGCGAGACCGCGCGATTGTGTGCTTCGCATGCTCGTTTTTATACAGGGTGATCGTATGAGACACTCGTCGTCTCGGAAAGTGATGAATTTTTTCGGCATTTGTTTTATTTTGATCATGTTATTTTTAGGAACAAACCTACTTTTGATTTTCAAACGGCAACCTGTATGAAAAATCCTATAAACGGACGGAGTATTGGTTGAAAAAAAATTTTGCCGTTGAAATCGTCGATCATTCCGTCGTTCCGTTGACGAGATGTTCCACTTTTAATGTTTGGGTCGAGACGGTGTAGTGGCACGTTAATAAACGAATTTTGAAAAAATTTAACACTTTCCAAGATAATCAGTGCCTCACAATAAATCGACCACTCTGTATTAACGTGTTATTTTACACGTGGTCAACGCGTGTCAATTCGTTTATTTTAAATAGGTCGGAGCGGGTTTTCCGAATTTCCTCTGTGTTAGATTTAAACGTTCGTTTTCAACGTTATGTGGACCGCTTAAACGATAAGGCTTTTCCGCCTATCTACTGTCCGTTATCAGTTTAAAGAGATACGGTACGGGATGTTTTGCATATTTTAAGCGCGTACGGATTTGTCGACGAATTGTCATAGTTTCTTAGAAAGTCGATTTTCGATTTAAAATTCGGTACGCCTAAAACAATGACTAATGTAATTCGGTGTTTTCACGGAATTTTCAAAAATAAAATCATGATTTCGAAGGTCTTCATAACCGAATAATTGAAAATCGAATTCCTAAAAAACCTATAAAATTTTTCAACAAATGCCTGCGTAATTTACAAACTCAAATAGGTCATTGGGAAACATGTCAAATTTCTCATCGGTTATTGGTCTATAACGCGTGGAAACTAGGTGAGCTCCGACTTACCCCTCTCCCCCCCTCAAATGGATATTACGTTTGTTTCAACCGTTTTTTATCGTAACAATCAGCATTAGCACGTTCTCCTCGTCGGACCGCACTGCAGAAACTTGGACACTTTAGTTTCATTGGCATGCGACAATTATTGCGAAACGAATTTCAGAAAACGAGCTTCGTGAAAATTGTTGAACGAAACTAGTTTTCTGTATCGGCACTGTATGTGCAGTCTCCCTCGGTCGTTCGGTCGCGGTTTGTCCGCGATCGTATTATTTAGTTTCCATACGCTATATTGGTTTATTATCGAGCACTCGAGCCGTGTTATTCAAAGATGAAAACGTTTTGAAATATTTACAGGGAGAAAAACAAATTATGATTCACGGCTGTGCGCTCGAAACCGCTTGTTCCGGCGCCGGCCCGCAATCGCGAGCCATCATAATCTATAGCGGGCGCGTGTAGGCGCTGCTTCGAAACATTACGGAGTCGTAACGGTTTTTTAGCAAAACGGTCCGTTTTAAACGAGCGTTATCGACTTCAATTCCGAGACTCGGCCGCCGAGCAAAGCTGACGAGTATAAATCACGTCGAACTCGACACGGCGGGAGATCCTCGGACAAATAATGCGTGGCAGAGTGGAAACGGAGGAAAAACACCGAGCTAGAGGGGAATAGAAGAGAAATTGGCCGCGATTGGCCGGAGTGGTTAAAAACTAAAGGCGGCGTTGGAACGGTAATTTTCACGAATATCTCCGCGAAACAAATTAATCGCATACAAAAGTATGTCCCAGTGTTATCCGTGTGATAATAACATTATCAAAATTCATTTTTTTGTCATTCATTTGTATTGGGGGGGAGGAGAGGGACTCGGATTTAGAGAAAAATTTAATATTTGCAGGTCCCCGACCCCTGTCTTATAGTCTCGTTTTTCACATTTTTCTCTAGACATTTAAATCGATATCTTTTACCAAGAAACTGTTGATCGGATATGATGCGTTTAAATGTCCAGAACAATATACTTCACGAATCGGCTATTTCGAAAATGTAAAAAAAGTGAAAAAATAAAACGTTATTTTTTTCCAGCGATCAAGGGATGAAAAAAATTTAATTAAATTTTTCCTCCACGTTCGTGTCCCCCTGACACAAAACCGGATTGAAAAATTACCGTCAGAGTCAATAAGCACGTGGATAACACCGTAGGACACCCTGCATAAACACAATATGATATCATTGTACGAATTTTCCACGATAACGGATAAAGATTTAAAACGGTTTGAAAATAAAAAAAAAAAAAAAATAGATTTCGATATTATCATCGTGGCGTACGAACCTGTGCGACCACACCGAGTCCACTTTGTTGTCGTTGTCGTCCACTTCTTGGACGGCCGGTCGACTAGTGGTGGTGGTGGTGGTGGTGGTTATGTACGGCTGTGCCGCCGGCCTGGACATGAAGTTGGGCCTGTTGTTCGATATGAAATTGGTGGACGGTATCCGGTTGACGTGCGGCGCCGACGGCGGCGTCTGCTGCGTGGCCGACGACTGGTAATGGTACTTTTTGTCGACGGACGACACGGAGGTCGCGGCACCGTCCGCGTCCATCACGTTGTTGGGCCGCATCATCACCTGGGACGGCCGGTGCGGCCTGTGGTGCGGCCGCTGCGGCCGCTGCGACACCTCGTTGCCGCCCGGCTGCGTGAACAGCACGGCCGGTTCCGACGAGTCCGGTAACATGGCCAGCTGCGCGGTGGTCAGGTTGTGCGCGCAACAGCTCCCGAACATGAACGTGTCCACGCACATGCCGATGTGCCGGCCGTAGCTGTTGATGCACTCGTAGACGAACATGCACGTGCCCTCCAGCGTGTTCACCGAACATGGTTTCTTGTTGATCTTGTAATCTGCAACCGGACATTGATCGATTGTAATGCGGTACGATAACACAGCTAGGGCGGAAAAGCGGGGCGGAAGGTATGAATGCGCCGACGGGATGTGACGAAACGGATTGCCGTGTCGGTGACAGTAACAACAGGTGTACGCGGGCAGGTCGGGTTGCGACGGACCGCCCCTGTCACGTGCGAGCGCACGGCGCGTACGCCGAGAATTCGGCGCCGATCCTGTTCCCCGGTCGGCTCCGATTCTCGCGACACGACAATGTCGTTATCAGTTTATATAATTCCGAATTATGGTAATGTGGCGGTGTTTCGAATGTCACAACTCGGACCGAATTTATTCGCAATAATTTGCACCCGTGCGTATTCGATGTGTCAGTATATGTCAGTTTAATAAAGCGATAACTGTTATATTTTCCATGACAAATTACGCACATAGATAATGGGTTCGGGACAACGTTTTTCAAAAAGAAATCGGTACATTTTTCGGCGCACGCGAAAAATCGGAACGCGAAGAAGAACACGCATTAGGTCGGATGGAAATCCGTTTGAATTTTTTTAAAAAAAAAAAAAAAAAAAAATATTTGATTTCTAATAGGTAATACGTTACATTCGAATAAATTAAATACGTTTTAAATAGCACCCGAAATAGTAATTTTCGCTCTCACGGTCCGTCATAACGTGCAAATCGCAAAAATGTCGATTGTTCACAGTTCCTATGGGCGATTTGGAACACTCGTAACGACAGTTCAAAACGAATGCGATTTAATTGTCCAAAATGCTAACACCGATTAAATTTTTTTTGTTCATTCGATAAATATCACACCGAATACTGTGCTCTATAAACTGTAGGAACTGTGCAGGAATCGTAGCCAATCGGATTTAGAGCATTGGCGTGCGGTTCCCTAACAGTGTACGCTGTGTGCGCATACGCATCCCGCGAGGAAGTCGCGACGAGCGGTGTAATGTTCGCGCACTTTGTGAAACAATTATTTATAAGTATTAGCATTTGCAACCGGATTCGTTTTTCGCGTTGATTCAAAAATAGCTACTAATAACTAACGGGGATAGGTATTACACGTCCGTAGCCGATATAAATTATTATTTTTTTTAAATTTTAACATACAGTCTATGCGGGTACAGTAAACAAAAAGAAAAAAAAAAAATGTCTAAGTAAATGCAATTTGTGTGTAAATAATTTACGTATATACACGTACGAATTGCACAAATGCATGCATTGATTTTGTAAGTGTGTTATAGCGCGGATTTTAAATTTGAATTCTATAATCGTTTAGTCACAATTTGAACGCAATATGAAAAAAAAAAAAACATATTCCCGTGATCATCCTGGACTTTTATGCCAATGACAACACGTAGTGTGAACAACGATCATAAAAAAATGGTGGTAATATTAAATATTCAGTGGACGAATTTTCCGTGTCGAATATTTAAAATTCCTCATGCTTGCACTATAAAAGATTAAATTAAACACCGGTAGATTTGCCCAGTCTCTAAATCGAGATCAATGCGTCGGTTTCTTCTTTCGACGCGTACAGATAATATCGAAAACGCAGGCGATTAAAACGGATAAAATATTGGTATTATTTTTTTCCAATTTCATTCGTGTCGGTTTTAATAACATTCGTGTTGTGCGATATTTAAATCGTTTTTTTTTTGTTTTTTTTTTATTACGTTTAGTACTAGTGTTTCGTTGTTTCCCGCTCCCGTTCCTCCGCATTGTTCTTGCCGCATCTCGCCGTACCGCGTGCGGATATTGGAGCCGCCGTCCGCAGCCCTCACGACAGCGTCACGCGCGTATAGATCGGATTACGGTCACGTGCCGTTGCGAACCGTCCGTAGCGAACCGTTCATTCCGGCGTCACAACGGCCGGCGGTACCGACACATCGTCACCCGGCGACATTGTGGAAATTCGCAAAAAACAGAAAGAGTCGCCGATCGCCCCCAATATCGGAAACGACACCGCGCCCGGCGAAACGGCCGTTCCCGTAACGCCGCGCCATCGGTCCGCCGTCGGCGAGACGTCGAATCCCCGGCGGCGCCCGGCCGTCACGCTCGCCTAAAACCCGAACGAAATCTAAACGATATCCGTTCGCCAAGTAAAAAACGTCGCGTCGCCGTGCGCGGGCCGACGGGCGGACGTTGGCGTTGTACGCGGCGCGACGCGCGTTGTGATAACACTCGGGCGCCGCCACTGGTCCGGTGTTAACACGCGCGGCCGTTATCAATTATTCCGCCATCCCACGCGCGGTCGGTCGGCTCACCCGGGTCCGCCCGACGTTAAATAATAAAAGGCGACGCGCGCTCTAGGTATTTCGAGTACGCACAAAGGTCCGTCGAATAATCACAAATAAGTTTTTTTTTTAAACTACTTTTGTACTTTTGTTCGAAACTCGCTTTTCACTTGAGCGTTTATTCTTCCGTTATTATTATGATCATTTCATTTTTTTTTATAATATTACCCGCATAATAAACGACCGTTTTATTTTTTCTTTAATATCCACTAGGCAGTTAGGCGCGTGTATACGTAGTCAAACTTTTTCCAAGGCAGTTAATTATTCCGATTTTACACCGGCGCAGGTGTAATGTTTTATTTATACTTTAAATCATTTTCAAAAAAACTCAAAATGGTTATATTTAAAAAAAAAAAAAAAGGGAATGAAAAACTTTATTAATTTATTGTGAACTTACTATTATTAAGCGCTTTATGATGATCATGGCCTTGAGACGATTCGAATATGGCGGTCAGTAGAGACATGACGATCCATGAGGTCGCTATTCTCATGCTGGCACGGACCTGCGATAATTTAAAACAATATTCGTTAGTATGGTAATGATTTGTAGTAATATTAATGCAATACACGGTAAAAAATCGAAGTAGCACACGTCGCGGAGTACATTAGAGATTCCGGCCCGTTGACAATTATTGAGCCAGAGCTCATATCGTTTACGCCAACGGTTATGCGAAAACGTGTATCCTTAACGTTTTAAAATACCGGAAGTTTTTCACAATAATTTAAAAATGTTATCGTTGTTTTGTTAAAATATACTGTACAGTTATTATGACGGCAATTGTTTGTTTAGCGTCCGTAACCGCGAATAACTATTGTTCACAGCGTGGTTACGGATATTTGAGGGTTCACGCGGTTCGTACCACGCGAGTGACACGCAGAGCGCATATTGGTGATAAATGATTAGAATTTATAGTTTCTCGGCTGCAGTAAACTTTGTTCGCGTTGCTCGCGAACGGAATCGTTATCGAACGACGGTTAAAATTCGTAGCGCGGTGTTTTCGTTTTACGTTTTCGGAAAAATCTTTCAAATTAAAAAAAAAAAAAAAAGGTCAGATGGTTCAAAAGTAATAAGTCCAGTCCCCGAAAAGACATTTTTAAACACCAGACGCCCGCGGGGAACAGGACAACAGTCCCGGAGAACCCGCGGTTAATAAGAACTCGGCCAGTTGTACCGACGCAGAATCCCGTGACCGATTACCGCGTGGCCAATCAGACGCTGTTTTTCACATCGCGATGGTTTTTCGGGGGGGCGACTAGTGTGTACTAGACGCGCGTTCAGAACGCGATAAGTTTTGTCGGGTTCGCACAAAAACGGTTATAGGTTACGTTTGGGTAGGTCGGATCGGCGTTATTCATAGTGCTTTTGGTATTTTCCACAATGGTTTCGGGACAGGTGCCCCGATCCATTGATATAAACGACATCGAAATTCGACGTTCGGCATTTACACGCAATAACGTTTACCTACAGATCCGGTCGGGTACAATCGTCGACGGTGAATTGATATGTTATAAAATTACGGCCGACCGAATTTCCCGGCGACGCGTTCAAAATCGTTTTCCGGACAATCGCCGCGCTCAAAAGTCTCGACACGACTGAAACTTGCGGTAATACATCGCCCAACCTAACCCGCGTCCGGCGAAATTCCGCAGTATATAACTGGATACGCTGTGTGCATTTCTTGTTTTTTTTTTTTTTTTTTTTTTTTTTTTTTTATATAAATACAGGTTTTCGTACGAAGAATGTTTTTCGGTTTTAACATTTCTGTTCGATCGTTCGGTTATGAAAAAAAAAAAAAAAAAAAAAACAGCCGTATTTTTTTATTATTATTATTTCATTAACGGTCGTGCCCGTACCACCTCGAATTAATTGTCGGTAAAATCGCTTTCATTTATATTAATAATTATACCGCGAACAAACTCAATTAACCATTGTCGTTGCGCGGGAGGTTCTTATTATTATTATTATTATTGTTTCATTATTCAATTAACCCGTATTTATCATGACTGTTCGCGAACATCGGGGGGGAGGAAAAAAAAAAAAAAAAAAAAACGAAAACGAAAACAGAAGAAGTTAAAACTACGGCCGGTTAAACAATGGCCCGGCTGCGCCGTCCGTTTAAATTGTTATCGCGGTCAACTCGCGCGATATTTTCACCCATTATTTTACATTATTATCGTTATTGTTATTATTGTTGTATATACATAGCGGTTCTGTCGCGCGTATCGTTTACGCCGATCGGCAACGGAGTGTGTATACACCGCGGGCGCGAATGCGTTTTCGCTTTTTTTTTTTTTTTATTCTCACTGCGTAGCGCGACCGATATTGGGACGACGGCGATCGCTTTTACGGCGAAAAACTGCGGGTCTCTTCGACGGCCGTTGGTCGGACGTCGTCCGAAAATCCGTCGTCGCGACGATCGGCCCGTTACGGTCGGCCGGGTTGGCCGGGCAGGCGTTAGGTTGGGTCGGGTTACTGAACGTCGCCGGCGGTGATCGTTTGCCGCGCGCCGTCCGTCCGCCTCGCGGCGCCAGCGTACTGTCGCACATCATTTGCGCGTCGGCAACGTGTACCGAACAAACAAACGTACACGAAAACCCCTACATTGTTCGCCGGCGTTTTCTTTTCCCGTGTACAAACGTTTTTCAAATTTTTTTTCGTTTCTAAACGACAGTAGCTTTTCCGGCCGCGATCCGCATTGGCGCGTTCCAACCGCGGACCTCGCGGCGTCAACGTCAAACGTCGACCGCCATAAACATTTCGTTACGGGCAACCGCGCGAAACCGTCTCGTCGCTCCGGGCGCGGGGCCGGGGCGTCGATCGAAAACGGTTTGCCACACGGACCCCGTTCTGTTCCGGGCCTGTCTGAAAGACGACGCCGCGGCCGGGATTTCGGTTTTTTCGAACGGGTTATTGTTGTCGGCGGGGCCGTCGCATCGGCGCGAGATCGCGTGTAAACTTTCGAGCGGGTCCCGAAAATCCCACCGCCGGCAACGCCGGGTTCACTAGCGAACGCGCGCGCCCGTGAACGGCGAAACGCATCGCGAATCTCTCGTATTGTTTTTCCGTTGTTTTTTCGTTTTTCCCCTCCGCCGAACGATTCGCTCGACACGAGCAACGCGCGCGTTTTTTCCTCGCATTCCGCAGCCCGATCCGGCGTACACCGGCCGCTGTAACGCACGGTCCGAACTGATAATTGCGCCGCGCGACCGTCGCGCGACAATATTATGTACGCGTCGACCCGATGAAATCGGACCCGGTTGTTCTGCCGGCCGTGCTCCCGTCGCGCATACAACGCGTGAAGCCTCTGCGCGGATATTGCGGACGACGACGCGAACGACAGACAGAGCGAGAGAGACGGGCTGAGAGACAGGGAGAGAGACAGGGAGAGAGAGAGAGAGAGAGAAAGAGAGAGAGAGAGAAAAACGATCGTCCCGTATCACGTGTTGCGGTTTCGCGACGCAACGCGAAAATCCCCGTCGTTTCCCTTTGTCGCCCGCCCGTCGGCTCGTATTAGGTTTTAGCGTTTACACCGCTTGACCTCCGCGTTACCGTTTCCGGAACGCGACATCGGCACGGGCATACGCGCGCCCCGGGGAATCCCCTCGGCGGGGCCCATTGCCCGGGGGGGGGAAAACGCGAATTTCCGCCGCGGAAAAATCGACCGTAAACTGTTAAACGGCCCGTGACGCGCACACTGACACGCCGTCGCGTATTTATTGTATTTTCGAAATCGACCGGCACGGCGAACGCGCGAACGTTCCCACCGCAACACTCGTATGGCGGTTTATACGAAACCTGAACCTAGCCCGCCGCCTCCCACCTTCCCCCGCCCCGCAGAGAAAACCCTACGTCAAATTCCGGTGGAATGTACCGAGGGGGGGGGGGGGGAGGGAGGGAAAAGAGCATTAATTCACCGAAATTTTAAATATACTATCGATTATAAGTTGACTATAAGTCGTGAAAATTAAAAAAAATATTTGAAAATACCGGAGTATGTAAAAAATATATTTCTTTTGAAAAATAATGTCTTTTTCAACTGTGTGAAAATTACGCGAGTAATAAAAGTATTTTCAAAAAAGTCGAAACTTTTCAAAACAACGAGTTGTCGCAGTGTATGCTCTTTCATTCTTGATGGGATTTTTTATACATTAAATACAATATTTTTATGTTACTTACCAGTGCATGTATAGTGTAGAGTAAAATGCATTTTTATTACCGGAATTTTCATGATTTCGTGTCGTTTGGTCCGAGCGGACCAATTCATTCGGTCTGTCCGTCACCAAAGTCACTAAAGTGTTAAAGCGTTCCGGTGTTACGATAAAAAATAATAGTGCGATATCAATTTTTTTTTTTCCCTTAATAATCAATTATCGTGTTTAAAACGTCGAAATTGTCGTTGTTTTTTTCCCTTGGTCTTGTTTCCCGGGATTGCTAAACTCCCGTGCCTGTACACGGGCCGCATAAATTAACAGGATACTTTTACGAGGTCGACACTGTCGGCACGGCGTCACGGGACGGTGTTGCGCAGTAACGATACACGGATAATTGGAGTTCTCGTTTCTAATTTTCCGTTTCCAAACGGCATTTTATCCGCGGACGTTTGTACGACACGTTATTATTATTATTACACGGGAGGCACACTCGTATTATTTTCAAAGCCGTTTTAACGACGTAATACGCACTTGTCCCAATCGAAATATTTCGAACGGATACAACAATGCAACAATGTCCGCCGATCGGATCCGTATCTTCTCTCTCTCTCTCTCTCTCTCTCTATCTTATTGAAAACGGTCACTGCAATTATAATATTGTGACTGCCTATACGCGCACAGATAACGATCGTCTCGGTTGTAACGATATTAGAAAGCAATGCGATATTCTCCCGTGCCTATACGATTTGTCGTAATTAACCCGACTACGGACACGTGTTTTACATCGTGTCCTGCAATCGCACGCGCATGCGTTTACGATCGGAAATTAGATTTCGTTTGATCGACTATAAATTTTACTTGTTTATGTTATGTATATTTATATAGATGCACGCACGCATGGATGAAAAATGTATCGCATTAGGCACTTGTATACTTTCACGGGATATCGAATCGTAAACTCGTTGAATTACCAATCTTTTTATCCGTATTATAAATCTATCCGTTGTGTCATTAGTGGCGATATAGAAAAAGACGGGGAGAAAAAATAATAATAATGATAAACGAAACCTAACCCGGCCGCCGATTGCCTTAATATGTTTTTTTTTTTTTTTATTCTTTTACGTTTTCGGCACCTTCAGTTGTTGATAGTGTACACCCAGTGTCAAATTATTATTATTATTATTCGAGAGAGAGGTCGGCCCCTTTTTGGTAGCAGCAACAACCTATCAATAACCCGGCGACGATGATCGACAGCTGCTGCGGCGGCGGCGGCTGTGATGCGATGTGATCTATAAGGTTACGAAGTGAAAGTACCCATACCGCGTAAGACGACGTGACGGGTATCTGCAGTATCGTCGTAGTAGTAGTGGCGGTAGTAGTAGTAGTAGTAGTAGTAATAGTAGTGGCGGCAGTAGTGACGGTGGCAGCGGTCGTATTATAATTGTGTACAGACCGTACGGAGAGAAGAGAACGAAAACCGCACGGTCGTCGGATGCCCCCCCTCGGACTACGGGATGTGGCTATTAAACAACGAGACTGCTCGCCTGGAGGCCGCCCTAGACGGGTGGTGAAAAAACCGAGTAATGCGTCGGTTATCCGGACGTCTTGTCGTATTTATAATACGTACCCGCGCGTTTCGGACGCGATAAATGCCACGGAAACACGACGGGTCCGCACGCGGCCGACGAGAATTCCGTAGAAATCTGTTTGCGGGATCGGTTCGAGCTCGTAACGATATCGTATTGGTCGTATTGGCCGTACGATGGCGACGACGCGCGGCCCCGGTTCAGACGCCCCGACCGGGACCGGCGTCCAACGGTCCTGCGAATAATGCCGCGACACGGCTTTTGACGAAACAATGCCGCGCGCGGAAACGGCCGGAATATGGCGGAACGGCGAAAACGCAAAAGACGATTTTTCGCATTTATGCGCTTGTTACTTGTTCGTGGCCGAGCGACGCGCGACGGACGCAATAAACACAAGACGGGGCCGTCATTACCGTAACCGGCCAAAAACTGTTGAACGCGAATGTCACGGGAACAAACGTGTTTTGCGATAACCGACTTGAAACCGATATCCACCGTCGGGACCGTCGGCCCGCGTTCGTTCGAAACCAACAGAAACCGCCGGAAACCGGTTCTAATAACGAAAGTTCCGCCGTCGGCGAAGGATCTGCCGTGGTCCTTATCCGCGAAACCCCCGGAAAACTACCCGTCCCGCGACGCGACCCGGTCCGGATTACGGTCAGTTATCGCTGATTACCGCGGTCCCGAATCGCCGGGCCGTTGTCAAGTAAATGCTGAGCGTAGGCGTGCGCAAACGACGCGGCTCGAGTCCGTCCGAGAAAAAACGCGCGTTCCGTTCGCGCCGCGCGACGCGACGTCCCTCCGAACGCGTTGTTCGTCGAACGCAACGCGGCTTTTAATAAATTCAAAAAAAAAAAAAAAGAAATTGCGCGCGGACGTATTCCCGCGCCCCGTATTTTCGAAATGGATTTTCTACGCGGATAACCGTACACCGCGATCGATTTCGACAAACGCTAAATTGTAGTTTCGTGTCGAATCCGATCGTTGTATTACAATAACGATGTATAATCGGGTTGTTGAATCGTGCAAACCGATACCCGTTTTTCGACGCCGTTTAAAAACCAGTTATGATTCCAAACCATTCATTCGCGAATTAATAAATTAAAATCTGTATTAAAAAAACAAAAAAAAAAAAACGAGTGTTTTTTTTTTTTTTTTTTATTAATTTAAGACATCGATTAGTGTAATATTATGATTTCTGCGTTATTAAATTTACTATCATGAGCCGTTATAAATCACGCAGTCCGGATCGGCAACATAATTATACGTATACACTTATGTACACGGTGTTTCAATCGAAAACGATTTGTTTATTTCCGATGGTATTTTTTAATTCGATAACATATTCACGTTCGCGTCGGCCCGCGCAAATCGAAACGATCGTAAACGGGCATAGCGAACTAAAACGAATCGCGTCCGATTCAAACAATTCGTTAAACAATTCAATTGCACTCGATTCGCGCGTTAGCCGATACGTGGGTACGCACGATACGATGGTGATTTTTTTTTTTTTTCATCATCGGATTAGCCGCTCGTTAAACTTTTGAACGTTTTACAGTCGGGCGCGCGCGGGATTAGTACAACACTGTTTTGGAGTCTGCCGTCTCTCGTTGTTGTTGTTTGTTTTTTTTTTTTTTTGTTTTACCGTGGGCTTGTGATCATTATCAACCGGGGTATCAGTCGGCTCTCGTTTCGTCCAGTTTTCGCGGCGCCGCGAGAAATCGGATACACGTTTTGTGCGCCGTCCCGGACGAAAGACCCGGGAGGCCGGGCACGCGCAGCACGATAACCCTGCCCAGCTGTACGGTTGTCTCGCGGGTATTTGCGTCCGCAATAATAATGACAACACTAATTTCCCGCGTTGTCGGCCGCACAAGCTACGGCCCGCCACGCGTAACGATCATGACTCACGCGCGTCTTGGATTTACGCGCCGACCCGTATCTCCGTATGAGCGCGGAACACGCCGCCGTGGATACAGCGGCGCGAAAACGGCCGTACAGAAACATTTCGTTAATCGACTGCTACTATCTTGGGAAGTTCAAATTATAGCCCGCGCACGAAAAAAAAAAATAAAACTCCGTTGATTCAACAAACTTAATGACGCTCATAATTTAAAGACGGCATTTCGGGTCACAGTCGAATAATAATAATAATAATAATAATAATAAAAAAAAAAATAATAAAACCCGTCGATCTAATTTTTCTCGGGCGCCTACCCCGCACCTACGTAATAATAATTTCGGCACTTAACGATTTAGTCCGATTCAACGTACAGAGACTACGAATTAATTTTGTTTCTGTGTATTAAAAAAAAAGAAAAAAAAAAAAAAAACGAATGCGCAAACTACACACATAATTAAAAAATAATAATAACAGTAAAGATTGGAGTCGATAGTTAAAAACCCCGAAAGGCACGTATTTAATACTAACGCCGTGCGTGTGCGAAATGTCATTCCCCCCCCCCTGGCTAGTGGCTGGGGGGGGTCGCGGGGGTATCCGAACGAACGTGATGAAAATACGAAGTGCTCGCGCGCGTACAACCAAACCTATCGTGGCGGCACTTCTTCGAGATCTGATATTTTTCCAACGACTCGACATCGGATTTTTAAATTTAAATTTCTATCGGTGCTCAACGAGCGCTGCTCATGCTTTTTGAATTTCGGACTTTCGCCCGTCGAAATACTGTTTCTCTGGTTTAATCATGATTATTGTAATTTTTCCCCCGAGAAATTAATAATCTAAATGTGATTTCTGTACGATGTTTTCTATATACTTTACGAATAAATTATTTTTTTTTTTTTGCAAGACGAAATATTATGAAAGTCGACTTTTTTTAGAAAACGAGGTAGCAATATACCGTCCCGACTCAGGTGTTCTATTTCGGTTAACGTTATACTACAGTCTGACAGGTTTTATTATTACGTTTTCGTTTCGAATTAAACTTTCGTATTTTTCAAAACGTCACGTCCTTTGGTTACATTAGAAAAAAAAAAATAAAAATAATAATAATAAAAAATAATGATAATCATAAGATACGGGGGTTACGTTTATACGGAAAACGGAAACTGCTGGGCGATATTAATAACGTCGTATTATGCAGCGGGTTGCGTTTAATAATACTACGTATCGGCACTGGCGCGTTACTCGAATGGATTGTATTGGTACGCAGGTAGTAAAAGTAAGCGTTTTTTCTTTTTCTTTTTTTTTATTATTATTATTATTATTCTTTTTTTCATTTTTTTTTTTTTTTTCGGCGAAGCCAATGGTTTCGTTACTATAAATAACGCAGAAATGATATGTACGAATCTCGATGTAACGCGGAAGTCGTACACATTCAAATATATAGTGCAGCGTATTTTACGGACAAAAAAAAAAAAAAAATCGCAACGTCCACCCGTACGTATTTACATTTTACTGCAACAGCACCGCACACGGCAATAGACAGTCACGCGCGTTTAGTCCGATTATTTGCGTTAGCACACACGGATAACGAAATCCGGCGGCACCGAGGCACCGTGCGTTTCTATACGCCGGCTCGAAAATAATTAACGCGTCGATCGCGTTACCGTATTCGAATCGCGCGCAATGGCCTCGAAACGTTCTCGAAAAATCTCGAAAAAATTACCCGAACTGTTTGCGCGCTGTACAGTCGAGTCGACGGATCGCATGCGTTACACGCACGTGATATGACGTTCGATTTCCGAACGTTGGGCGCGTTCGACATCGATTCGCCGGCCTTTCACGGCCATCGAAATCGCCGATGTCCGAGCCGACGGGATTGCTCGCACGACATTTCGGGCGTGCGGCGCGAACGAACCCAAAACAACACATTTGTTGGCGATGTCGGACACCGTGTTCTCGACTAGCTGTTCCGTACGGTTGTCCGATTGTCGCCGGACGATGACGCACTCTCGACGATCGAGATCACTGCGCGCGCGGCTGTGCGGAAATCCGAATCGGACTCGCGACGCGGAGCGGCTCCGTGCGAACGACCAAAGAGACTCTCCGAACCAAACTCCACCCCCCCCCCCCCCCACCACCCAACGGCAACGGCTCAGAGCGGAATCGCGAGTCCGAACGACTCGTCCAGCCGAACGTTTACCGCACGGCCGGAACCCACTGCGGATACTCCGGGATACTCCGTTTTACCGATTAAATAAAAATTTTTAAAAAAAATGCGCGTTTACCCGTATTATACTTGTATGCATACAAGACCGAATGAATTACTACAAACACAAACACTTCGATGTTAATGACTTTTTACACTGCAGATATGTTTGAACAATGAATATACATTTTGCTATGGAAAAACTTAATTAATTAGTTTAATACGTAGTTTTTTTTTTTTTAATTTATCAGAAACGTATATGCCTCGGCCGTTACACGTGGAAAAAACGAAACGTATTTGATGAGTATTGAAAACGCAGTCCGTGCCTATTTGCACATTCGAATTTAAAAGTGTCGTTTTGCAATCCCGTTATAAAACTATATTACGGGTATACAATATTACGTATGGATTTGTATAAAAATCCGCTTTTGCACAACAGGTATATCTGTCCGTGTACCCGTATAATATATTCTCGCATGACAATTGACTTTTGGATTGAAATAAAAAACAATTATTTATCGAATGTCCCGTATAAATAATAATAATAATAAAAATCCCGGTTTTCTCTCGGTCTTGGAGGTGAAATCGGCGCAGGGGACTGTTTTTTAAATTTATAGCCGTCTCCGTATTAACAACAGATCCCGGGTAGTGCGGCAGAGAGGAAAAGAAAGGAAAAGAAAAAAAAAAGCAGAAGAAGCTATAGGCATACGGACGGTGAAACGGAACGAGACAGAAAATGGGGAAATAGTACCCCGATTTAGAAGCTCCTATTTTTACATGCATTGTATGTAAATTATCGATCAATGTCAAAGCGCCGTATACGCGGCTTTCACAATCGCGGCCGTTGTATACCCGGTGGCGACCCGGAAAGGTATATGTATACGTATAGGTAGAGGTACCCAAATACCAAACATGCCCAAGATGGCAAGATATATAAGAAAATAAAAAAAAAAAATAGACGGAAAACAATTTTTTATTATTATTATTCCGCCTAGACGTCCCGACTTTCGATCGGACGACCGCTAGACACGGCGCGCGGTTGTCGCTATAAAGAGGAGGGGGGGGGGAGGGAGGAAAACCGCGAAAATCGTGACCCTTGTCTACGTCCGCGCTGCAGCAGATAATAATAATAATAATAATAATAATAATACGTACCCGTCTGACGTGACGTCGTATGCTCGGTAAACAAGACAACAAAAAAAAACAAAAAAAAAAAAAAAAAGAAGCGCTTAATGTTATCATCATTATTATTATTATTATTATTATCATTCATTCTTTTTCCGTTACGTTTACCCCGGTCATTTGTCGGTTTTATACCGAACAACGTTCGCTCGTTGATTCGAAACCGTGTGCACAAAACGTCTCGGATTGGCGACTGCGCGCGGGTTTATTTGATCGTATAGGTAGCTACTCAAATAACGTCGTGTTATTTACATTAGAGAACTATTTTTTTTTTCGAACAACACACGTGACTTTATAATATTCAATATGCACGACGTACGCACCGTTATATATTCTATAAACGAATAGCTCATGTAAAGCGTCACCGGGCAGAAATTCTGCGTCTTTTAGGGTGCTGCGTGAAAAAACTGGAGCGTTTGTATAACATTCTTAAAGTGATTTTCAAAAAAAAAAAAAAAAATCATTTTCAAGAAAAGTTGTTCGAATAAATCACTATCAGGCGACAAATCCGCATCTTTGCGGTATGACACGATAATTATTTCACAAGCAAAAAATTCGGTGGGCCCAGGGGATTGCGAAGTACATCCATCGCATCTGATGTTTGTATTGCTGCAGCAAATCACTTCCTCAGGTGTTTAAAATTTAAGTATAATTTATGCTTCGGAGAGTGATTGAACTCCCAACCTGCCACAGCCAATGTTCGTCGCCGAACTGTTACAAGTTCGAAACACTCTTCTACGCGGAAAAATGTCGAGCATATTCCGCGGAAGTTTTTGAAAACTTTAAAACGTCTTCGAGCAAAGAATATTGCATTAACGTAAGTTGTTCGGCCGTTAAAATTAATTTAGGAAAAAAAACGCCTTTACTTAACGATTACGAAATGCCCCCGCAAAAGTGCGTCTAAAAACGATAAGCCCGCGTACAAATGTGCGAGGTGTATGTATATATATATACGAGATTATGGTACCATGTTCAATACAATATATCTTTTTCCTTCGCACACATTTCACTATTACGCGTATTATTTAAACGAGCAAATTGCTGTTGTAACACACAATTCTGATCACACTGTTTGTATATTATTATATACCTGTACGTATAGGAACAGCCAATAGTGGGCATTGTATTCCGGGACAACAGTTGATGCAGTTACTGCACCGTGCGAGTGTGTGTGCGTGCGAGTGTGTGTGTGTGTGTGTGTGTGGTACGCTAAAATCGTACCTATAATACCGATGTAGGCCTCGGGGCAACAACAATAATATCGGAGAGAAACCACAAGTAGGTACCCGGTGTGTCGTCCGAGTTTGTGTGTAAAAACAAACCGTGAATAATGACCTAATTTAAACAAATCAGCGTGATATTCAATAATATCATAACAATGTATACCTGTACATACGTATAATAACCACGAGATGATATTATTTTCGTCCATCTCGACGGAAATATAATGTTATTACCTACATTTATACATATATATACGTTAGCGAAAAAAGACCGAGAAAAAAAAAAATCATCGCATGTATAAGGTAACAATATATTATTATTATTTATTATTAATATTGGCATGAAAATATACGGAACGTCGAAACGTTTTGTAATTAATTTGTTTTTTTTTTTTATTTATTTCTAAAATGTTGTACCTACATCCAATACGATACTCTACATTAATAAACGAGATGGCTATATGGGACTGCAATGAAACGAAAACGCGACAAAATATTTATTATATTATAGGACAAAAATCAGTGTTGGGAAAAAAAAAAAAACGGCCGATTACACTACTGATGGTCGTACCGTTGTTTTTACGAGAAAAGTTTATGATTCATTGTGATACATTTGTGTAGAATGATTTAATATGATAAACCGCCGCTAACGAAAAACGATTCTGAGTATAGTGTTAGTTAGTCAGTCGTATTTATTCCCCGGCTTTCGAGGTTACCCAGCGATCTACCGAAATCATACACAAAT
The DNA here is from genome assembly GCA_902439185.1 of Cinara cedri. Taxonomy (NCBI): domain Eukaryota; kingdom Metazoa; phylum Arthropoda; class Insecta; order Hemiptera; family Aphididae; genus Cinara; species Cinara cedri. The sequence goes on along the minus strand of CABPRJ010001426.1, from coordinate 1,702,543 downwards.
ACATTTCTAGGTTAAAAATCACAAAGGAAAATGAAAACAAAAATAAATAACTTTTTCAACGCACCGACTCGATGAAAAACGATACAAGAAAGTTTCTATAAAATGTTTAATTGTAGCGAGATTTCTGACGTGAAAAAGTAATTAACAGGCACATACACACACAACACACGTATCAAAGTAAAACTAATTCATTCCTAGCTTTGACCGGAATATAAAAACGTATACATTCAATAATATTAATAATTAATAATTGTATGGTTAAAACTAATTACTGACTTCACGTACGGACACAAATCAAATAATACATTATAATTACAATTTTTATTATTACGAAAACAATTTTATCTCTACGAATAAAATCAGAATAGAAATTTAATAATAATATGCATTTTGGCTTTTAGAGAATACCTAAAGAACACATAAAGAAGTCATCACCGTTATTGACTTTTATAATTTTTATTTTTTTAATATTTCCGATTGGTAATACGTAACATTGTGTTACGGCTAATGTAGAAAATTGTTTAATGTCAAATTTTCGTTCACCGAATCCAATCGTGCTCCGTTAATTTCGATATTACAGTGAATTGACAGCCCTTGCCCAATCGTCACTATATTATGCGCTTGTACGTTTTTGTGTGATGTACAAATCGGAACCTAATAATTTTCAATACTATACACTTTTTAAAAACTGTACCTCTGTAATTTTATTCAACCGATTGCAAAATACTATCGGTTCACTTTGTGCGAACTACCGTACCTTTGTAAATAGCTCTGACCGCCGCACAGCCACGGTCCGGAGGCGACCAACAATTGATTTAAGTGTTTTCTATGTAAATATCGGTATTAATTGTACCCTGTCGCATATCAATAAGTTATTATTATTATTATTATTATTATTGTTATAATCGGTCTATAAAAATGGCGTCCATTTGTTTTTCTCGATATTTCAATTTTCAATTGAAACTCGAACGTGTGAATTATAACGGTTTAAAAACCTTTGTACCCCGCTTGACGATGTCGAAACATCGAGAGGAAACCGACGCACAGACAATGCGTTATTACGTTTTAAGACTTGTAAAGAGCCGTCAATGCGCTCTAATATTAACAGCACAAAATTGGACGGACTGAACGAAAATAATTGGACGTTATCCGATGTTCAACATTGGCCGTAACGTATAACTGTTACAATTAAAAAAAAAAAAAAAAAAAAAAAAAAATAAAAAATAAAAACAACAAACATTATTCTATTACCTGTACACAATTAACAATCGATTTTTGTTTTTGAGTTACTGTACTAAAACGAAGACAATAAGCGCGTCGTTATTTTGTTTGTACGAATACCGTTTCTAGTTCGTAAGTAAAACGACGTCATCAATACGGTTATTAACGAACGCGTTATCTGTGTGGACGGTGGATTATTATTACTGCACGCGCAGACAAATTGTTATCGGACTGTATTGTAAACTGTCGTATTGATAAGTTGCACCGACCACGGAATAAAACTGACAGTGACTATATTTACACGCACGCATATACGAACCCATATAGTATAAAACATCAATGGTACATCGTAAATCATTTGTAGTGCATCAACTTTTGGCATCGATTTGTAATTTTTTTTTTTTTTTTTCATGAAAATAAATCACCGGCACGAGAGCACGATATAGTAAAAGCACTGTGTACGTCGTTTTTGTAAAAACCGTTGATTTAAGCGCGCGTATTTTCTTATTCATAAAGTGTTGCGGTAGTATTGACATTTTTTATAAGGGTTCTTTGGTTTTGGTGTAGTAGGTACTTGCAATTTTCGAGTTTTTGAAAATCGAAAAAATAATTTTAACGCGAAAACTCCCGTTGACGAGACACGGTCTCCAAGCTACAAATTTTAGTATTTTATTTAGTATGTAAAATGGCTTTTTTTTTTTTAATTATGTTGTTTCCACAATTTTTTAAATAATTTTCTATACCGAAAATAACAAACTCTTAATAAATTGATTGAAAGTCGATTTTTTTGAGAATTTTTACTCTTGACTTAGTTCCCAAGATTGTCCAGAAAACGCCGTTTTCGCCGGTTTTTTTTTTTCAGAAAACCTTTGTTTTATTATTATTATTTTGGAAATTGGGATCGTACATTTTTTTAAGAATTATCTATAGTTTGCGGTTATTAAAACATATACTTTATATTATGTTACCGGTAAGATCAAGACTAACACATCATACTAACGCGAATCGAAAATATTATTGTACACCTACATGCCTGTTGTTATTATGAAATACGTTATATTAATTGAATTATCGGAAAACGGTTAAAAAAAAATGATATATAACAATATTGTTTGCGGAACATGATGTAGTACTTATAGTAAGTGCACGCGGAAAATAGTCTATATGAATTTATACGGGAACCGCGAGAGTTCAACGCTCGGGGGTATTCGGTTCGTTGTATAGGCAGGTATAGTAGGTACTTGTACATTATGTCAATGCTCAACAGTCGAATAGAACAACTTTTTTATGGCACAGAAAAAAAGAAAGAAAAGAGACCGCGATAAACACTTCTACTTCTCATAAGGAAAGAGGTTACCGTACACGACGTGTGCCTACAACAATAATAATATTATATTGTAGCGGCGGTCGGAGGGCATAAAATAATTGAAATGAACGCGGATTTATTCGCGAACGCAAGGGGAGAGGGGGCCCGGGTCGTTCGAACCCTCTCCGATGTATAAATTACCGAATATACGGTTGGCGTTTTTGAATTTACAAACGATAAATCGCAGAATTACAGCAACGCATTAAAGGTCAAAGATCGCAGATGTTCTTTTTGCATACCTTATCCTCTCTCGAAATTTTGTTTAGCGTTCGCACCCGTTGGTAGAACGTGAAAACTTAACGTGGCACGATTCTCTATATTTTTATAATGGGAAAACGTGGAATTTCAACGCAAAATTGGTTCTACGGTTTTTTTTTTTTTTCATTCAGTAAACCACACATAAATTGTTATTGTTTAAGTATCTGCGATTAAAAGAAAAACGTCGGACATACTTCACACGTGGGCGCAGCCACTGTTTTAGGTGAAAAGTCGGTAATGTAGGATACAGACGGGAATTTAATATACATGTGTAAGCAACGATAAACCATTGCTAACGAAAAAACGATTCTGAGCGCAGTTCAGTTGATAGTGTTGCTTTGCCAACAATATCATTATATGGTAAAACGATTACAACAATGTGCGTTTTCAATTCCATGATTGTTTAAAAAAGATTAAAATAATAAAAACGGTTGTCAATGACAACCTTATTTACAATCATTTTTAACCTAAAGAACCAGGTTTTTCTCATTATCTCGGATATTAATGAGAACTTCAAAAAATTACCTCTTTAAAATACCGCTCAGAGAACATTTTCTTTCAGAAAAGGTGCTATACTTGATAATCGTAGTATGCTTTTTGCTAGAAAAGTTTCTGTAATACTATAAAATCTATATTATATTACTTTATACCAGCGTTTCCGAATTTCTTTTATTCTACGCCTCCTTTGTAGGTTTTCGAAAATCTCACGCCTTCCATTAATTGAAAAAAAAAAGGTACGATTCTTTTTTTTTGGTATACTTGGTATAATTATACGATACGCGGATATCGGCCGGTATTAATTGTTCTTCTTTTCCCTCGTTTATATAAATGTAAAATAAAAATTATTTAATAAATACGAATTTTATCCCGGATTGCTTGTGCCTCCCCAGGTTGGGAAACACTGTTTTATTGTACACACGAGGTTTTGTTTTATTCGTTTAAAATGTTTTAATTTATAGTGACGGTAATATTGTTGTTAGTTATTATTCCACATAATCATCGTAAAAATTCAAAAACCGTAGGTGTACCGGATTATGTTTTTGCGGTGATAAATATTCGTAATCCCAATACGAAAATACTCTGTTAAAACTCGTTAAAAAAAAAACTGCTAAATATTTAAAACTCCGCTGTAAAATTTACGAAATCGCATTTAGCTATTTTAATGGTCGAGTCATATTTTTAATTTATTATTGCAAATAAAATACCCGTAGTATTTGAATTTGCCGTTTAAATAATAAAAATTGAACTCAACCTCGGCGACAAAATAATACTATCAACGAGAGGAGGGCAAAGAACACAAGGCAGGCGACTATTTCTGCAGTATTGTAGTAAACTTCCTCGGATATTGTCGTTCGTTCTGGTTTCAAGTGTACGCACACGTGCACCTCTCTAACCGACTTTCGAATTGGAATTTCAAATCGTAACGATCGACGAAAACGAGCTGTTCGTTTTACCGGATATTAGCCGTAGTTGAATAGGCTGCGAATCGGGTATTTTTTTTTTTATAACTTCGCTCGATTGTTTCTAAAAATAATCGCGACGAATCGACCGGACCGCGGTTGTATAACGCGAACGACGCGATAACGTCGAGGGAGGAAAATCGCGCCGGACGCGTTTCGGGCCGCGCGTGTAGGTCGCGGTTGTCGCGTGCCGGAGAAGCGGGAAAGTTCTGGGACGTCGGACGTGCGTACCGGAAGCGAAGACGAACCGCGGCGGCCCTCGGTTAACGGCGCGCCTAGGCCGTGGCGGCGTACCGGCCCGAAACCGGGCGTTCGTGTGACCGTCATTTGTCGTCGGGGGTTCGTTTTGCTTTCCGAACGCCCGGTCGGACGGCTCGCGCAAAGTGCCCGCGCGCGCCGGCCCGGGCCGCCGCGGTTCGGCCGACCGGGAAAACGTTTCTCGGGCGAAAGAGAACGACGCGCGCTCGGCTCGAACAAGACCGCGCCGGGTGTCCGGAAAAGTCGCGTTTGTCGCGGAAGAGCGCGCGCGACGTCATTCGGACGCCTCGACGGAAATGTTGCCGCGCCGCGCGGGCGAGCGGCCGACCCGCAGATCCGGCGGGACGCGGACCGCGTACGTCCCACCGGCCGTTTTCCGGCCCGGCCGGCCCTCCCGTTGTCGCGGCCGAACCGATAACCGAAACGGCGCGCGACAACTCGGCCGGCCGTCGACGGTTTACTGCGAATAGGAGGCGCGTGTCGCGGCGCTGTTATTCCGCCACGGCAACACCGGCGGCGGTAGCGCAACAAACGCGGGCGTGCGACGCGCGGTTTTTCGATTTGTTTTTTTTTTCCACGCTCGTCGCTCGTACAGAGTTTACGGCCGGGCTCGCGTAAGACGAAAGTTTTTGATTTCTGTTCCATTTTTTTTTTTTTTTTAACGTTCCCATTTGATTCGCTATCGTTTTCTTCTCCCGAAGGCCGTACGCCGCGCGCGCACGCCCGCATACGTACGCGATGCGTGGTTTTTTTTTATATTTTTTTTTTTTCTTTACGTAACAGCGTTTTCTCGCGCGCGCGCGCGCGAGGCACAATGAACTTTCCACGACAATGGCGTTATTGTGTTTTGTCGCGGCCTTACCAATACACAATGTCATTACGCCGTACACCCGTGTAAAATAATAATAATAATAATAATAATACACGCTCATCGCGTGGATCGCGCGCAGAAGCGAGGAGGATTCACTTTCTTTTTCGTAGTTTTTTTTTTTTTTTTTTCCTAACAATATAATAATCGGGCGGTCGTTACACGAGTGACCGGCGATAATGGACCGAACAATAATTATTATTATTATTACCTATCGGTAGCCGCGCCGCCGCAGCCGCACGTGTTCCGCGTGGCCTCAGAGAAAACGCGCGCGTTCGGTACGGGCAACTCGCGGCCCCGTCGGTACCCGGTCGCTCTAATCGGCTTCCGTCGACGACAACAGACACCGGGAGCGTTTTTTTTTTTCTCGGTGATTAACCCGGTTATTATTTATTTCAATATACGAAACAGGCTAGCGTCCGATATAAATACATGTGTGTGTGCATAGGTACAAATGCAAAATAGGTAATAAGCGAAACGAAAATTCAAAACAAACACAATAATCGTTAACAGATAGAAAAAAAAAAAAGTGAAAGAGGTGCGGTCCTTGTTGGTCAACGGCTCGTTCTAAAGGCGATTCGTGGACGAACTGCGGGGAACTGTAAATTGGGCGCCGTTGTGGGTAGGACGAGAAGATATGGTCACGGTGTTTTATTCATTACCAGAGACGTGTTTACAGGATTTTAACCGAACATTACAATACGACCGTGTTTTTTTGTTCGGTCACGATGTTTCAATATACTTACTTGTTTATACATTAAATTGCATTGCTATAGTTACACTTTAAACGTAACTATAGTTAAAATCTCGTCGATCACGTTACTGATGAATTAGTTGTAAAATAATAAACTAATAAGAACTGTATGGACAACATTGTGCAGCTACTATTCTAATATGTATGTACTTTCGTATAACATACAGTAAAAACTTCAATTTACGCTCGTACGATAGTAACGGTATTTTCGCGTCTATAATCTGGCTGCCCTGGAGTGCTTATGTTTTCACGTTAGTGTTATGTATAATGCATATAAATATATTATTATAGATTGCTGTTAAACGAAATTTCACATTTTATATAGGTACCTAGATAATTGTGGTACTTATGTAAAGAAAAATACAAACTCGTATAATATTTTACAATTTGTTTAACTAGACACTTGGTTTTTCGTCATTGGCCACGTTATAGCGTTATAGGTAAGTACTGTAAAAAAAAAAAAAAAAGCACCATTATCGATTGCTCCAAGGCAAAAGGTCCCAAGTGACGTTGTTTTAAGTTTTTAGGAGAGCGTAAAAACGTTTATTTTACATTTAAAATGTCGATTAGTTTTTTGAAATTCTCTTCGGGGAGTAATCATTTATTTTACGTAGATTTTTTTTCGTCTTTAAAGCCGAGTTTGACGGTTTGCATGATGTGATAACGTCGCTTAGTGTCCCTAATTGTTTATAAAACTGGCGCACAGTCTCAAAAAATGTTACATACACCGGCGATTCGGAGCCAACAATGTATGCGACGCACCGTTTATGTCCTGAATATAAAAACCCAATGTTGTGCGTTACAAAACTGTCAAACTGAAGTGCCAGTTTTTCCAGACGGTGCACTCGAGTCCCCCCCTGCACGAACGTCCATTAATAATTACGAATCGCCGCTTAGACCCTAAGTGGCGCTCGGTCCATTTTGCCCGGGTCTTCGAGCGTGTTTCTCAGGCAGCGATTTTTAATAAGCTCACATTATTTCTCCTAGATTATTGTGTTTTGTTCATTATATCATCCGAACGCCATCGGACCGTTTTAGGTTTCTAAACACAAGTTCAGATACCCGCTGTGTCCGCCCGTCCGTACATGGTCCAATTACGGTAATATCACTAATATTTTTGTTAAGAAATAATACTAGCGAATTGTATACAGTCCGAAATTATAATTTTATTCGCGTATTGTTTTCTACACAATGCACGCACGCAGTAGAATATAAAAAAAAATAAAGTAATAATAAAAGGATATTTTTTTTTTTTTTAAAAAAATTGTATAATTATAACGAACCGATTGTTTAACCTTTTTGAATTTTTTTTTTTTTTTTTTTACATTCAATTCTTCGGTTATATTTTACAACGTTTTTGCGCACTGTTTACGGACGCGATAAATATTTTATTTCGGTCGATTTATCGCGATAATCCGTGTTCACAGACTCTCGAATATAACACGAATTAATATTGTAATTTTCATAACTTCTAGGATTTTTATAATACGACGGTACTCGTAATTATTCCCTGCGAGATAGTCTGTATGTACGTATACTTATATATAATATTAGGTACCATAAATTATAACCACCATAAAAATATACCTCTCACATGCGTGTACTTATAATTATAATAATAATAATCGCTATAGTTATAAACCTCTAAGATCAAACATTATTATGCTGTACCGTGACTGTTTTGATTTATGCGGTTTTTTTGTAATTTTTTTTTTTTTTGTTTTGAAACGTAATTTTATGTAGGTATACGGTGATTATCTCGATTTTCATACATTGTAAATTGATTTTTTTTTTTTTTTTGTTTGGGGGGAGGGTATTTTCGAGGTTGAGGTCTGCATAACTATGGACAAAAATATCATGTTTTAAAAACGGTTTTTCGGTACCGTCGTCGGTGTTCAAATAATTTTATATTTATAAATAGTCGGGACGAAAGCGAACGAGAAGAAGAAGTATATGCGTCAGAGTTGTGTGGATCGAAAACTTTTCGATCATTTTTTTTTTTTTCATTTTTACTCGGTATATATGTATACGACCTAACCCCGAAAAATGTTTTCTAAGAAAAAGCACATTCTCTTTAATAACTTCTCCACTTTGCAACAATTTAAAATAAACAATAAATAGCGTCAAGTTTTATAATATTTTATTAATAGTAAAACTTTTCATAAAACCGTTGTTCAACTCTTACATTATTATAATGTAGTTGTTATCATAATAATCAATAAAGCGATAACTTCCATCGTATTACCTAGTAATAACATTATATTTTTCAATTCGAACAACTTAATTTATTAAAATATATAGGACCGCGTCTATTGCGCAATACACTTTTATTATGTAAAATGGTCCCAAAACTTGAGACTACCCGCTATGTACTGCAGGTATAAGACTCATTTTTTTTTTTTTTTTTTTTAATTTACCAATTTAATTTTTGATTAAAAACATTACTCATAAACACACCACGGGTTAATTATTATTGGTTAACCTCGAGCGGAATATCGAATATTATTACAATTTACAGTGTTGTCTCGTAAATCGTTATATTAAAACGGAAAACACATTTTGCGTGTAAACTATGCATTTTTTTCGTAATTTAAGATAATGATTTTTTCTACATTATTTGGTAAATAATATTATAGTAGTAGCCCCGTTAGGCACAGTAATGTTACCCGTGACAACCAAATTAATGTAAATAAAGTTTAAAAAATTATATAGGTTGCCTGTGACAACCGTGAAATTCGTTTTTTTTTTCTATCTAATCCGTGTAATCAAAGGAGACCAGAAATAAAGAACAAAAAAAAAATAAATAAATAATAATAATAATAATTCATTTTTCGTTTTCAAAGTCCAAAATTATTCAAGCGTAAGTACCCATGTAGAAATTGAAATTTAAAAATCGTAAATTCAATCCTCTCCCCTCCATTTCCCATCTGTTCACCAATGTATTTAAAATTGCACATCTCTGGCTGCCATTATATTGAGTAGATTTGCTGGCACGCATACATGTTTTATTATTTTTTTTTTTTAGATCTCTAGAATCATATTAATTTTAAAAAGAGTTTTTTTATTTATCAAACAGCAAAATCATTTTATAAAACTGATCATATTTTATTAGAGTAAATATATATATAAAAAAAAATACATACACAGGATGTATACACATGTACATACACAGTTTACTTACTTTGAAATATGTATATTGGAGCTTAGACTTTGTATGTTTATTATACTACCTATGTTACTTACACTAAAAAGGGAGTGTCAATATGTCATACTTGTAAATCCATTTAAATCTCTATGCATACATTTTTTATGACAAATATAATATTATTATTATTAAAAACAACATCAGCTTGTAAAAGACGAGAAATCAAGTATAATTATTTAGTGTCCGAACGAATCGTAGTAATAAACCGTTTAAATGTTTGTTGACCATATCGTGCGATGCATTTCGATAAACGTGTTTCGGTTTAAATCGTTAAGATCGCGCGACCGAAATATACCCACTGAACGAACAGGTTTTCAACCGCAATAATTTTCATAATATGCTGCGCTTGATAAATCTTCTGGACGTCTTTTGAATATTTTTAAGTTGATAGCGATTAAGACGTTTTCATCGGGTATCCGTGAGCTTACGTGTCACATATTTATCGGAGATTTGTATAGACCTGGTCATTATTAAGAAACGATATATACATATAAAACAAAAATAATAATAATATATACCAGGTTAGTGGTAGGCATCTTAGGAACCCCTAGTATTCGAATGTTTTAATAACAAAAATATCATTAGCGGTTATTAGTATAGGTCAAATATTTGAACGAATAATTCGAGTGTTCATTTTTGTGATTGGGTTATTGAGAAGATGCGTTACACGGCGTAATTTAGTTTTTATACTATACAACAACAAAAAACCATTTTAAACGAAAAAACGATTCTGAGCCGTGTTTTGTTGTCGAAGGAACCCATAGAACTCGACAATAATCAAACAACAAGAAAAAAATACCTGTATAGGAGGATGAACTGTTGAAAAGTTCAACAAATTGGAAAAAGATAGGAACACTTGCGTTGTTTTTATATAAAAATATATATATATATAAAAACAATTTAGAGGGAAAAGTATTAAGAATTTCGAAAGTTCTTTCAAATAAAATACCGGCACGCGAAAAATCCGCATCATTTAATTTAATATGATTGAGCATTTTTACTAGCCGTAAATGTGTTCCGAGAAAAAAAAAAATCATTCGAAAACTAATAGCTTCTTCGTCGTTGGACTCAGAATCGAATAGATAGGTAATTATTTTAAAAATGTCAACACGATTCGTTTTTATCCGAATCGCAATAATATATATATATATCTATAACTTTACATCATTCAATGAACTAATAATATTATCTATACACAGAGGTTTTTTTTCTTTTTAACTCCAGACGAAAGACATTTAGTTAATTACACCGTGATTCGTGTGGTTACAGTTATACTGCACAGTTATCTATTCAATTAAAACAATCATAAAAAAAAAAAAAATAATAATAATACTTCTGCCTACATAATATTATAGTATACATTATACACAGGTATATTATGTTTGTCCGAAATATAATTTACACTTCACAAAAAAAAAAAAAATAAAAATACGTACACCTAATGTATATAAAATTAACTTAAAACTACGATCACACAAATTCGTCAGTCCTATACTCCAATACTTTTCATAATATTAAATATTATAAAAAGTCAAAAAATTAACTATAATATATTATATTGTTTCGTATCTCGTTTTGGTTTTAATCGTGTTTGACGTTTTATCATTTATATACATTTTATAGACTCGTACAGTCTATTTATCTATCAGTGTCAATTCGACACACGACTCCATTTATCTCTCGTTTTCCGTTTCGAACGTAATATTTTTTTTTTCCGCGCACTCACGAAGCACACGGTCATTCTGGTTACGGGTATACTGCTGACGGTAACCGGTAATTTCATCCGAACGCGTATCCGTATGTGTACCTAGTATAATATGTGTTAGAGAGCGTGCGAGTGTGCACAACGTTCCGGCTCCCGGAGGGTTCGGTCGTTAAAATTCCACAAATCACACCCTGCGGCCCTGTGCTTTATTTGTGATCATCATTCTTTATTTTTATTTTTATTTTTTTTTTTTATTAAATTAATTCCAGTTAACGAGGATTCGGGGTAGGAGCATACGTCATGACCCGCATTTGTAGAGGTATTTATATTCGAACTCCATTATTTCGGCGCGCCTCGTGATCGTGAACAACAGTAACATCACTATCCGACTGTGTACAGGCGAAGCAGTAACTAGAAAATAATTTCGGAGGAGGGGTGGGGAGTTGGGATTGTGCACTGAAAATCTGTGGCGTTCTAATTTTATTGACTGAAGTAATATTATATTTCCCCACGGCGTATAACACGAACGATTTTCGGGGGAGCGGGGTTTTTATACCCCCATAACTGTACAGCCACGTGTAGGCACCTATATAGCTTCGCGGTGACACCTTTAAGCACCGTGACATTATTTCTGTGGGCAGGAGTACATATCCGATCAAACCTAACCCTACATAACATAAACTCTAACCGGACCTGTATAATTTACCAAACTTATGGATGAAATTTTTAACGAGTAAAATAATCGATTTAGTTTTTGATGAAATTTGGTGTTTTTTTTTTATTAATTGTTAAGCGGACGCTATACCCGAATGACGTGCTGTTTCAGTCCAACTGACGGGCGATATAACGAAATCTACCTCACGTAGACCACGAAAAACTCACTTGATTTTGGTTTTAGAGGAAAGTACTTATTATTGCGAAATTAAACGAAGACGATATCACGGAAGGCAAGACGATGCGTTTATTATTTATTTTTTTTTTAATATTGCAGTCATTCAATAATAGCGAATTAGTCTTTGTTTCTAAAAGACGTATTGAAGTTATATCCAAGATAATAATTAGAATACTAGGAAAAACAAATAGTCATACCTTCCAGCATATCGTCCTAATTTAATTTTATAACAACTGATTTTACTCTAAAACAAAAATTAAGTGAGTTTTATGCGGTCTGCGTAATGTAGATTTTTCTATATTGGCCGTTAGTTGGATTGAGGCAGCGCATGTGGGTATGGCGTCCTCTTAAATAGGTACCTAGACGTCTCGATGTGTGTTATGAACGCAAAATAAAGGAGTTTTTTTTTTTTTAAACTCTTTACTTCGGTATATGATATATTTAATATTGGTTTTGGAAAATATTTTATAGAAATTATAATTTTATCATCATGCACAGCGTATACATTACGCGGTTAAATAAAAATATTGAACATTTTAGTAACGTTAAATTCTTTAAATATATTCACTACGCGCCTGTTTGATACATTTTGAGTTTTTAATATGGTATAACACTATTGCGTTCTTAAAAGCATATATCGATATTTTGATTACAACGAGAACAGTATTTGTATGTGGTTCGTAAAATGCCAAAGTTTTCTTTTACCGTTCGTGATTTCGCTCATTTTAAATGCTCACGGAAAATAATAATTGTACAATAATATAACAAAATATTATTATTAATATCTCTTTCAACGTCGTTCTTGCACACGCATAAATCAGTAACGCCGTGGTAAAAAACGAAACGTAAAAAAATTTACTTTTAACAATTTCGCGTTCGTCGCGTTATTATGATAATTTCGCTCGGCGGTGCTGCTGAACGTTGTAATTATTATTGAATTAACATATTAACACGTATGTATTACGCACAGCTGTGGACGGACCTCGCGCGAGCTGAACGACACACCGTGCCGCGCAGTTTGACGAATCGTACGGGGTAGTTCTAAAACGAATACGAAAACTATAGGCAAATCGGGTGTTCAGCAGCGGACGGTGCGGCACACGGAAACGTTTATTGTCGTTGTAAATTGTCGCGGATCGCAAAAGCGAAATTAACAATTGCGGTTCGTCTGCGAATTAATATCCTCGCCGTCGCACAATTACCGGCGATATCGTTTTACGCGCGGCGGGCCAGGTTAACTTCCGGACATCCTGACGGGCCGCATAGCGAATATTTATCGCGCGGCGGAAAATCGGTCGCGCTGGACGAAAGTCCGTCGTTTTATCGATTTTTCAAACACCGGCCGCAACGGCAACGTGTACAATGCGATATTGCAGTTCGATCGGCACGCACGCGGTGTCAAAGTCGGCGACTGTACATATTTCATACGGATGTGTGTATAGCAAAACAGCGACAGCGTTTAAACGTGTTCTCGTAGATCCGCCGTGACGATTATAATTTATGTACAATAATAATAATACGGGAAATTAATTTAATGCTGTACGGTGGATTTCCGTGCGAAAAAAAAAAAAAAAAATGATACGAGTGTAGACAGCAGACGACAGGCGGAGAGGTCGAGAGACACCGTGCGACATCCGGCTCGCGAGCGCGTCGTCGCAGTCGCAGTCGTCCGCGTTAATTAAAATCGTTATACATTTTTCATTATTTTTCTTTTTTTTTATCTAATACATATATATATTATTTAATTATTTTCGTACCTACGCACCGTGCGCGTATTAAATACCGAGCGGATAATGCGACGCGGCGCGTCGACGAAATGTGGAACGTTAATTTTCCCATCTCTCTGCGCGCGCAGTATATAATATTATGTGTATAGACGCTTAAGACAAGTGTCTGCGTTACACCTGGTAATTATTATTGTAATTATTATAATATACTAGAAACAAAAAAAAAAAAAAAAAAAAAAAAATGATAATAATTATAAAAACGAAACAAAAAGCGAGCAAAAAGTTGTTTGGGAATTATTAGAGCCAAACGCGGTTATTAAAACGTTTGCTGGCACGGATATATAATGCGATGTACTTATCTTCTAATAAAAATATATGATATTTCTGCGCAGCAGACACCGCGTATGCCGGCGAGATTAGGTGAAAGTATATAATACACGGTCGTACAGGCTGTTCGGCGTTCACTTTAAAAAGCTCGCCAAAAAAAAAAAAAAACAACTAACAATCGCGTATGATTTTGTCAGTGCGATCGCATGTAGGAAGGTACGAAAAGAAATTTATGCAAATACTATTACACATACGGAAAACGTAATATTATTAGTAGCCCACAAACCGTATAACGAGATCACGTTTCAAAATTCGCATGCGCGAGAGTTGCGGTCCTAAAGGAGTGCCTTTTGTTACAGGAATAGAATAGCGATAAAAAAAATTACTATTAATATGCTCGAGAAACATAAATGAAACACCGAAGAGAAAATACCACTACACGTTCAAAACGCATAATATACGCAAAACTGAAATTGTACGTTTCGCATCTCTGGTGCATAAAACAAAACTGTACGGATCACTCGGTGTTTTTCGTCCGTATCCTATAATAACGAGCAAACGCTACGAAATCCGAACCCAGTTCACAAAATAATACGACACAAAAATTTTGATTTAAAAAAAAAAAATTTAAAACGATTCGGTCGGGTTTACAGCGTTTATATGCGAAATACAATTTATAATCTCGCTTCTGCGCGCGCTATAAAGAAAAGAAAAAAAACAGTTTTGCGTTTGCTTCGCCCGGCACAATCATCTGTCCGCCGCCAATTGCATTGCCGTCCGATCGTCCGATCGTCCGGGTATCGCCTCAAAGCGACAGAGTCCGGCAAATCCGTCGAGCGGTCGATACGCAATCCTACGGGTGCCGCCCGCGCTGACCACGCCGCAGCGACGTACATGGCCGGCGACACCGGCGGCGGTTTCGTCGGTTACGTTACGCTCGCACCGCGGCCGGCGCAACGCGTTGCGGATCGCGAACGGGCCGCGAGCTCTCGACCGGCCGTTCGGTTCGAGGCCTCGGTGTCCGCGTGCGTCCACATTTTATTGCTGCGATAACTGTCGCGGCCGCGCGCCGATACCCGTTGACAATCGCGGTCTCGATCCGTCGCAAATGGCAGCGGTTGAAACACACGCGTCTCCGACGCTCATCGTCACGCGTACACGCTGCGAGGTCTCCGCGGCGCCTCGAATTTCGACGACCGCCGCGCGGCCCGGGGCCGGGGGCGGGCCAGCGCGGTACGACGGTCGGACGGTCGGGTTTATCGCGGCACGCGTTCGCGACTGGCTCGGGCGACGAACGGCGGCCGCCGGTCCGTGTTTTCTGTATTTTTCCCGCGGAAGTTTCACGCGAACCCGTAATCATGTCGGCGTATCGCACGCGAACGCGCAACTCGAAAACCGAAACACGCCGCGATTACCGGCGGTGAGCCGATACGGCTTTTTCCCTCCCCACCCCCACCCACGGATATTCGTCCGAATCGTTCGACCGTTTTATCTCGACGATTTCGTCGATTGAAATCGACCGGCGATAAATCGGTCGAAAAGACGATTTGATTTTTTTTTTTTTTTTGGTTGTTTTCTCGACGCTTTTTTCGCGTTCCGAAGATATTGCGGACATTTTTTTTTTTTCGCCCGAAAATATCGAACCGGCCAACGATTTTGCCGCGGGTACACCGGGACGACCAAGAGTTTTATTAGTTTGGAAATTACGCGAGACCCGGGTACGTTGCAATATCGAACCGGCCAACGATTTTGCCGCGGGTACACCGGGACGACCAAGAGTTTTATTAGTTTGGAAATTACGCGAGACCCGGGTACGTTGCAATCTCCGCGTGTTCATCTGAAATGCATAAACGTATTCAAAAAAAAAAAAAAAAAAAAAATAAACATATTATACGCCGTACGTAGGCTACACGCGCGCGCGCGTAAAACATCGTGGGTACGATTGTTAATTATCCGAGATATCGCGACAACCGTCATGATGTGTTTATTATCGCTCATTAGTGCGCGTACACGGGTGTGGCAAAGCATACGATTTTTTTTTTTTGTAACGATTACGAATTGTAAAAAATAAAACGTCGAAAAGACGATCGTCGACATTATCGCCTTTATCGGTGGTTTTCTAGGCCACCGGGATTTGGGCGCGAGTTCGCGTTTTGCGTACACGGTGCGATTTCGATCGACTGCGCGCGGCCGTAATAGAAACTCGCGCGCGAACCGACCTAAAGCGCGGCGCAAACGTTTCGTTATTCGAACGATTTCCACAGACGTTCCCGTATCAATTTCTCATGCGCGCGCGATGATGTTGTTTTTTTTTTTCCCGTTATTAATTTTATCGGATATTCAAATCCGCGAGTATCTGTGTATACGTGTATATTTATATTATGTAATATGCGCGTATAATACAAGTATCGAAATAACAATAAAGAACAAAAAAAAAAAAAAAAAAAAAAAAAAAAAAAAAAAAAGCGCGCATACAGGATATACGTATATATACACACACATACATGCGATATACATTATAAAGGATGAAAAAAAAACGCGAAAAAAACAAAACAGATAAATTTCGGGGAACGCACGCACACACACACACACACACACGCACACGCACGCACGCACATACCGGATATATTCGTATCCCCTTTAAGTCTTCGCCGAATACTTTTTTTTTATTTTTTTTTTCGGTCGACCCCCGCGGGAAATTCGATTTACAAATCCCCGCACGGATAAACGTATATATATATATATATATATACGTGTGTATATAATATACGGCGATGTTTCATTCAATCTCCGCGGCTGCAACGCGACGGTAGGGTTCCGCGTGAGCGGTCCGGTCGGTTTGCGCGCGGCGGCGCAAAAACGTCGGGCCGTCGGGCGGCCCGACGTACGGTTCCGGGGCGGTGTTGAGCGGAAAACGTCGGTACCGTACCGCGGACGAGAGCCGGACGCGACAGCGGCGGGCCGGCGCTCGCCGCGGACCGCGATCCGTCGGCGCCGGAACCGCCGAAGCTGTTGTGATACGGCCCCGCTGGTGCGGAGCCGGCCGGGCACGGATCCGGGACAGTAGTTTCGTTTCGCGGCGCGCCGTAAAGAGACCGCCGGCCGAGTACGGGGCTGGGAGGGACGGGGGGGGGGGGGGGGCGAGGGGTTACTTGAAATCCGACCGCGCCCGAGGGGGTCGAAAAAGACACTTCGAATGCGAAATTCCACGCCTTCTGGGGGTTTTAATGTTTAGCGTACAACGGCCGTCCGCGCACCGTCGGACCGCCGGCGTGACCTGTGTTTTTTTTTTTTTTGTAAGTGTAAAAACGCAGGACCCGGTGAATTTCCGCCGGCGATGTCATTATCGAGTGTTTTACCATATTGTCAGCGGCGCACACTGGATTTTTCCACCGCCGGGGACGGGGCTAGAGTAAAAAATTAGAATAAAAATACACAATAATTGTGTAATAGGTACGACTATTATTTGTACGTGGTTATTGTTTTATTGGTTCGTAATATAAGTTTTTAATAAATTTGTATAGTTTTTCTTTTCTTGTAAAATTTAAACACGACTGCTGTGACAGGTGCTTAAGTCCCCTTTACCTCTCTGCAAGGTAATAAGCTACCAGTTGTTTTAGTCATTTTTCCATTTCCTCCCTCCCCTATTGTCGGGCATGAACAAATGTTTGCGATCAAAAATAAAAAATATAATACAATCTCATCGTTTTATGTTATAGTAATAGTATGGAATTTATTAACAGTGAGGTTTACAGTAAATATAGAACAAACGTAAAATGTAAAATGTATAATATTAAAAATCGCAGGAAAAAAAAAAAATATAAATAAAAACGGATCTTTAACGTGTCTTTAGCTTATGCATTTAGTGTAGGTATGGTATTTTTACTTAACATTATTCCGCTTGATGATATTTTTCTAGAATATTCACGACCCCGCAACGTACCTGTATAATATGTACGAGTAGGTGGGTATATAGGTACAAAGTATAAATATTAAATACCTATGAACGGTTATTATGATAATATTGTTTTATTAAAACGCATGAATAATGTATAATAAATATTGTTATTAATTTATAAACTATAATACGCGTTTATGTTAGTATCGGATCGTTTTATTTATTTTTTATTCGGGCCAAAAAAAAAAAATTATCGTCCACATATAAATGGGTGCGTTTTTTTTTTTTCAATCGTATTATTATATAGCCGGCCGATTTACAACGACCTGTTATTCAAACTGGTTTAAAATAAAACACCGCAGAATGATTAGGTACCTAATATACGTGTGTATACGAGATAAGCGTATCTATCTACCGGTAAAACAAATAATCGCATCGTTATTCGTGTATTATTGGACTTTTTATTTTATTCAGTTTTTGCGTCCAAACGCCCGCATATAATTATAATTAATTTTGCACGCGGTTTAAAACCGTTAAAGCGCACGTTTCGAAAAATACGTTAATCAGAATATTATTACCTGAATCCGATAAAACGACAGCGTAAAACTGTTTTGCACAAAATTTGTCTTGATTTTTTTACGACCAAACGTAAGCATCATTGCTCGTTGGCGTTTATTCGATCGCCGAAAGCGCGTACGAGCAGTGAGAATGGATAAAATAAAAACGAAAAAAACGTATAAACGCATTCCCCCCCCACCCTCTTAAACGAACCGGGTTTCCGATGCAGTTACAGACTAAATGTATGATATATAATTATACTTTATATAGAAATTAAAAGTCGCAGTCCCGAGATCGTTTAGCGATAAGTATATACTACTTATTATTAAACGCGTATTACCTATAGGTAGAGCGGCTGATTAAAAATAAAAATATGATTTCGATCAGACCGGTTGGCTATCCGCAATAACTGCAACAGTTGTCGGTTTCTCGCGTGCGAAAGTAAAAATAGGAAAGTAATACCGGAATAAAAAATCAATACAAAAATAAAAGTGTATATATATATATATTATAAATAATATATCTGTTTATATCACCCTAAATATTTTTGACATTTCGCGCGTAATGACAAATCCGATAAATTACCTACGGTTTTTTTTCTTATTTTTTTTTTTAGTTCGCCAACGTTTATGGTCTTGTTAATCTAGGTTAGACGCGGTCCGCGAGCGGACTGCCAGAAGAAGAAGAAGAAGAACACGGAGACGACGACGACGAAAAAGAAGAAGGCGTTTCGCAATTAGTATGAGCATTTCACTAAATAATAATAAAAACAACGCCGAGAGACGGAAAGATACTCTCGTTTTCGCGAACTCGGGCGCCTAATTATTGTCGATTAACTACTCTCCGTGGGTAAACCGTACAAGTAAATCAGGTTTTTGATTTTTACTTTCTTATAGCGTTGCGCTTCCGCTGGAACGGCGACGCGAACGTATACACGGTGCCTATCGTTGCGACGATAACCCGACAGTGGCCGAGTTCGGACGAAATTATTGTCGCGGTTGTACTTGTGTATGGGTGGGTACAGCAGGCGTACACAATATTAAATCTCGGCGATTTATTTCGCGCTCGTCGAAAACTGGTCCGGGGATGTACGGCAATATCGTTCCGTGTCCGAAACGGTTAGACACCCGGCACCCGGCTACGGAGACTATGTATTTTATTTTAATAAAACAACAATGTCCACTTGATTACAACGCAAATCCGTACATTCAAGACCGTAACGATCCGGAAAAAAAAAATAAAAACTTATATCGCGACCGTTTTCGACGGTGCGATTAGCACCGGGCACCGTTCGTTCGATGACGATCCGCGACGATTATTGATAGATCTGTTTCGTTAGCGGTCAAAAAAAAACGGCAAACTAAAAATCCGTTTGTTTTCAGTTAACGTACGCGCGTGATATGGTAACCGATATAATAATAATTTAATAATTGAAGCCATCGTGTTAATATTGCGTCTATATTTCGATTTATTGATGACAATTGCTTTTTATTCTTCTCGTTTCTACCTATCGTCCTGTCTAACGACCCCTGCAGGACCCGAGCTGCCAAAAACGATCCGCCCCAAATGCGAATTCGATTGACGTATTTACGTTCGCCGTCCGGATATCCTTCTCTGCAGTACACTTTCATCACGCACGCGGTCCACCTAGAGATATTTTCTTTTGTACGGTTTCAGTTATGACCTTTTCATTACGTTATTTTCGGTTTTCCGTACGTGTCTTAATTATCTCGTATCTTAAATATCATATTTTCACAATTTTAAGGGGGAAAAAACATTGTGGATTTCGAAAAAAAACGTCCGAATAACATACGGTCGGGCGAAAAATCCGCATCTTTCCAGGTGTGCATACGATGTGGAAAAATCGAAGCGTTTTTACCGACCGTAAAGCGTTTTCCGCGAGTGAAAAAAAAAACACCGCGTACTTGTAAAACGAATAGCATCTTCGTTATAACAGCGTTCAGAATCTAAAATATTACGCGCTATAATAGTCACGGCCGCGAGTCAAAGGCAACAACAATAATATAACATTATAAATTGTACGGGTTTATAGTTTTCAAACGCAACGACGAAAACAACAATACTCGGGTAAACATTTACACAGTTAGGTCGGCGGGTACTTATACCTAATAAACGAAATTGGTACCTCTGTATAACACGACGACTTACGAAATAATAATTTACGTTTAAACAAATATTTGTACCGAAAAAACGACAGAACTAGCGACGGAAAATAACATTGAAAATATAATAATAAAAAATAACGCGCGTACAATAATACGTAGGCAGGTATAATATTGTTTGGTCGGGTTTGTTTTTTTTTTTTTTTTTTATGTTAATCATCGACTTTCGGCACGTTGATTAGGCTCGTTCCGCGGTAAAGTACGCACGGCATACATTATACGATTATATACAGGTGCCCGCTGCACGGCACCGGTTCACCGCAAATTCGTTTTAATTCGGACACGCGAGCGCAGGCGCAGGATATCGGAGTGAGTCGCGTACGGCGATGAAACCGTACGGGAAACTATGCGTTTTCTTCGCACGTCCGTATTGCGCCGCGATTGCAATACGCGTATTATAATAGGACGTACCTGCCGGTACACGAATCTATGGGTTATTTTATCTTGTTATTATACGACGGTGACGAAAACCAATTATTGTGCGTACGCATGGGTGTATACGTGCGTTTAACGTGATATATTCTGTTTTATAGGCGCGGGTGAAAAAAAAAAAAAACGTAAAACCGCTAGAGGAGGCCGTACACTGTGCTGAAAAAAAAAAAAACTACCTGTGTAACATCGGTGTGCAGTCTCGTACGAGTTCCCGACAAAACATTATTGGAAAAACGCGTTGGACGTTCTAAACCTATGGCTGTTTTAGGCGAATAACAAAATACACGATACGATATTATAATAATTAAAGCCGACGTATAGAAATCCATATCTATACAGTCATCATAAATCATAATAATACATTTGGTAATACTTCTTTTTTACACGCGGAGTTTTAACATTTATCCATCGACTTATCGGCGTACTAAATAAACATTCGATTTTCACTTAAAAATTAATAACACCGCGCAATTACTATTTCGAAACAATATGATGATAGTGTTTTTTTTACGTTAGTTGTTTTAAGTATATCGCTTATGACGGTATAGCGTTCAATTGACGCGCGCTTGTTTTCATTTGTCTTTCGCAATGATTTTTGTTCTCGTATATTTTACCGATATTTTCCTAACGATAATAGATTCGGTAGAATTTACAACACCTATCGCATAGATTATACGCTCGAGAATTTGTTTTTGTACCAACGTTTACCGCGACAGTTAATATAATACCATAGAGTTTAACACTGCCACACGTTGCACGGCCAATAGTTTCGTCTCGATTTCGATTCGATTGAAATGAAAGTCGTTCGAACTTCGAGCAAAATAATATGTGCATATAGTTATGTCCAATTTATTAAATATATCGCATAAAAAAAAAAAAATTGCCCAATTATCCAAGACGAAGCGCAATAATACACGAGTGTTATATTACACATGGTTCGGAAATAGTAAAATCGTCATTAAAAAACTGTTAAATATTTTACTGTCGTCGCACGTCATATTTTTAGTAGATTTACTACGCCGGTTTAGTGTACCCATTATCTCGAAAGCGTGTGTACGGAACTGCAGACAATATTATATTTTATCATTTTTATTCCGTCGTTACTTTAAGTAAAAAAAAAAAAAAAACGCAATAATTTATTGTTTTAAATTCCAATTTATGTGTATAGGTACGTTATAAAAACGTGTAAAATTGAACTGCGCACGATGTATACAAGTGCGAGTATTGTATAATATATTATATGTATGTATTTTTTTTTTTTTTTTTTTAATAAAGTCGCATCATTATTATATTATAGGTTCATATTCGACGGGATATTATTATTATTATTTTTTTCACTTGTTTTATTGGCGTTTTATTATACACACACATCAACGCGAATAATATTATTATAAAAAATTATTGCGTGCGCTCGGCGACGCGAGCATTATAGCAGTATTATTATGGGCACAGGTCGGAAGTGCGATCGAGATATAATATAAATAAACATACGTATAGCCATATTAAAGAAAAAAAAATAAATAAATAAAAATCGCCGGACGAGTGCCGATGAAACGCGTTTGAGGATAATAAAACGGCGGTTTTTAATTTCCCCGCCCCATCTTCAACCGATTTAATGGTACCTATTCTCGTCGGTCAAGACTAACACTTTAGTCTTGACCGACGAGAATATAAAAAAAATTGAAAAACAGGCGTTTTTAACAGCCGACGACAGCCGGCGCAAACGGTTATTTATTATTATTATTATTTTTTTTTTATTAATTTATCGCGTTCGCGGTTTTCTCATTGCATGCCCCATTGTAATTATTACCGTCGGACAAATGTCGTTGTTTCCAGATTAAACAGCCTTGTATGATTTGATGCACGCAAAAAAAAAAAAGGACCTTGGCGGATTTTCGGTTTAAAACGACGGACTTCGGGTTTCGTGCAAGAACGGGTCTTATGCGAGTCGTGATCGCACGTCGACACTGGCTGGGCCAGAAAACGACTTTGTTGTCTTCTGTTTTATACATCACAACAAATAGTTTGGAATTTTCTCAAAACGAAATTTTCACGATTATACTCAACGTGATCCGTTTAAGTGGGGGTACGCTTTTAATGTTTCCGGCACCGTACGTGCACCCACTCAAACGGACCGCCCTTACCGTATAGGGTTCCCGTTTGAACGGACCAAATCGTTATCATGTATTCGTGTATACAAAACTGATCGCGTCACTCGTCGCGTAGTATATTTTATTGGTAGGCGGGTACAGTTATCTATTTTGTACCGAATGCATATATGCGTGCGCGTGTAGTTTCATACCGGTTTTAATTATTTTACGTACCGCCATTGTAATGATATTGCAGCCACGAAAAGAAGGACCGTTTATAATAAAAAGAAATTTATCAACACCGAAGAGGTTTTTGTTTTTGTTTTTTTTTGTTTTTTTTTTTGTTTTTCCATACGACGGTGTTAATTATTATCAACGGCGCGTTCTCAAAGATGCACAATAACGTAATACACGTATTATTATAGCATCTGGCGCACGCAGACTGCTGCGGGGTTCGAATATCTAATTATTTAACGCTATATTTGTTTTTTAAGATTTAGACACTTTCTCGGCGCGACGACGCGATCGTTATAAAAAAAAAAAAAAAATAAAAAAAAAATAGCGTGTATATATATATATATATATATATATATATATAAATAATATAGTATATTATATGTTATTAAACGCTTTGAACGACGGACATTTTTTTCTTTCGATCCGGCCGCTTTATTACAAACATACGGTACTTGGGCAAGTAAAATTATTTGGTTTCGTTGAAAAAAAAAAAAAAAAAATCATATAATCAAGACAAATATATTACGCGAAATACAGTTGACGTCAGAAGATGACAAAAATAACACTTGTCGAATAATTGAACTGACTTATCGTCATATAACATCATTCGTGCGCGTTGGCGACCAGTTGAGGGAAACGCTCGAAACTGCTGGTTTCAAACACGCGGCGCGGCTCAAACCGATCGTGTTTCGTTGTTTATATACACGTAATATTAATGGGGTTTTACGCGAAATTTCGCGAAACCCATCCGCTTGTTAAATATTCCGTTTTGACGAAGAAAAAAGAAATTAATATTAAAATCAATTTTCAAATGTAAAACTCTTTTTAATAGTAATCGTACGGTAGACGGCCACTTATAAGACACTGCACAGTCCTGCTCGTAACTTTGAAAACATTGTTAGCAACCGATTATTGTAAACATCTACAATTTTACCAATAGTATTTACAAACAATTCAATCGGTTTTAATTTTTGACATTAAACATATTTGCTTATTGCGGAGGCTTTTTTGAAAAAAAGAATCCAACGCTACAATATTAATCGGTATTGCGTCTTTACAAAACACAACGTGATGCCGAAATAAAAATTAAAAAACAAAAATATACTTTTTTAATATTTCATACTCGTAATCGTCATCACAATATAATAATAAGCAATTCAAACAACTTTTTAAAGTACTGCTGTCATTGTTCTTCAAACATCGCGATTTTAACGTTTGCCGACTTTAAATTATCATTGAATCATTAACAACGGTTCGGTCGCATTATGTCAATCATTTTTCTTTTTATATTGAATCTATAATTAACATTTTAAACTATAAGTTCTTTCACGATAGTAATATAGAATTTAAAAATTTAAAATATTAGGTTTTTGTGATTATTTAAAAACGAATTACTACTACTGCTAAACTACTACTGTTATATTAGTACTACAAAAAAAAATAGAAAATTACAGAAACCGCTATTACGATAATATGTACGTTTTCCGACGCTTTTTTTTTTTCCGGTTTCTCTCAATTATCAGCGCACCGACTTGTCGGACCATCCCAGCAGTTGACGGTCGAATCATCGGTAGATTTCCGGTCGAAAGGTTATTTAAAGGCGAAAAAAAAAATAAATGAAAATTAATAACAATAATCAAAAATATAAAACCGATTTCAGCGAATGTTCGATTGTATTTATCATGCGCGACTGCGCGGCGACGTAAAGTCGCGCACCTATAAAAATAGAGAATCGTTTTTTTTTTTTTTTTCCCCGAGACTCGTAATCGAGTAAATTATTACGCCGGGCAATAATATCGTATACCGACGCGGTTTTTTATATCGTTCGACGCCTCGAGACAATAATGACGAAGAACGTTCGCCGCCCTTCGAAACGAAGGAAAAAAAAAAAATAAATAAATAAATAACTCGAGTTTAAATCCTGGTCCGCGAGCGCGTGACCGAGATGTCTCGGCCGGTACAAACGGCCGGCATCTCCTAAAAAGGTGTCGCGCGGGAAACACCGCCTAAAAATACAATATAATGTTTTATCGCGCGCGCGTTTGTACGTATACATACATATATATATATAAATATATGTGTGTGTATACATGTACCCGTATATAAAGGTCCTACGAATGGAAAAAGAAAAAAAAATTCCGCGACCAATTTTACCAATTACAGAAATCGCGGCTGGCGCGACGCCGCGTTTTGGGGCCATCTTCGCCGTTTCCGGAGCCGTTTAAACACGGCAATCCCGTCTAGAGAGTTAGCGCACACTATATAGCCGCGGTTGTCGGCTTTTTCAATCATACGACACACGTACGATATAATCATATATATTTTCTTCTTACAGCGGTTTTTTTTTTTTTTTTTGTCGTATCCTTCTATCCTATCGATTTGACGTATCTATTATCATTGACCCGTACGGCTTATCGTCAATTCGCGTTGAGCATTAAATCCACGGCGAGAAGAAAACGAAAAAATATTTAAAATTGTTCGGATGTTTTATTCGTATGTAGTACAATACGCGCTAACTCGAACGATCGTTTATTCCATGTGGTTATAAACGTACAATAATAATGTATGCGATTCGACAACTGCTATAAGATTTGACACAGTAAAGTTGGTTTTTTTTTTCGTTTTGAAAACATTAAATTCAATAAAATGTACTGCAGAATACTATACGCGATGGTTGCGAAAAAAAAATAATAATAATCCGAGTGGAGCTATAGTCGAAAATAACACATTTTTTCTAAATTCAATTTGAAAATTATATTAATTTTTGCCTATACAAAATAATTCGAAATTATTCGCATTTGAACGATTTTTTTTCGAAAATTCAAACGTTACATTATTGTATCTTTTAGAAAACGGGAAATATTCTTATTTTCGGAAAAGTCAAAATCTATTTTCCTTTTTGTCATTCGTCGTTAATAAAAGTACAGCGATTTTTTTTAAAAAAGACAGTGTAAAAATGTATAATAGAAACTTGCTTCTATTTACCGACCATTTTGTGCGGATACGGACAAAGAGACTTTAATAGTCGGTAACAACGTCAAACACGAAATTCATATTAATTTCGAATATTTTAAACTTTTTACGGGAATATTTTCACGAATGTATAAACAACAGTTCTTAAAACAAATTAAATAATAATAATTTCATGTATGTAATTATAATTTAACTTAGAGCAAAAAATTGCAATGTTTATTTTTACGGAGATTTTTTTTTAATTTTAAAAGATAGTTGTGTTAGTTTTGGATTATGAGAAAGTAAATAAAATTTTAATTTGTACGTATTATTAGAAGCCGCGATCGTTATTATTTTAAACGGCATAGGTACTATAGCGGGCGATACTCGAACAGAAGTTTTATCGGGTACCTACCAAAAACAAATATAATTTCGCGATTTTTTTTTTTTTTTTCTAAACATCTCGGAATAAAAACTATAATAATATCGTAAAACGATCTATTTGTATTTCGGTCGGGTGTTTTGCTGTTATGATACCCATAAGATTGAAATCACGGTACATACCTGATTTTCGTTTAGTTTTTCAATAATTGCTCATCGACTTGGCACGTCTTGCGCCGAGTAGTCCAATTTTAGCGGTCCGCATAGTCATCAGCTGCGACTGCGTCGAAACGATCGTGACTTCATTTAAAAATACCAAAGTTTCAAACGGCCGGGATTCGAAATCAATATAACAGTATAACAACAGTGTCGTTATTATTATCGACTGCGCGCCGCGACACACCGCACACCGAAACACGCGCGATTTTTATTATTTTTTTTTAAATTACGTTTTGATTTAAATCGATACTATAGTGTATCGACTACTGAAAAGACGACGGTCCGACGTCGGCCGGACGGACGATAGACGAGCGACAACGTAAATAATAATTATTATGATGATCGATATTGTTATTATGCGTACGTAACATAGTATACGAGCGCGGGTTTGTCGGAACGGTAAGCGGTGGCGGAAAAACGAAAACGGACCAAAAAAAAAAAAAAAAAAAACAAAAAAAATTATCGGCTAATATAAATATTATATATTAACGAACACGCGTACGTTATATTATTAATTATTATTGTAAACCGAAAAGAACAAAAAACAAAAAAAAAAAAAAAACGTATACGCGTGTTGTGCGTAGAACGCGGACGAAAATAATAGTATTACTTAAACAGATTTTCTTATTATTATTATTATTATTATTATTTTTTATTTTTTTTCTTATTCTGGTCAGCGCGTGAAACGGTCGGGCAAACGGAACGCGGGTGACTGCCGGTGTTCGCGGCTCGCAAGACGAGCACGTGGCTTTGACAGACGAATCCTCGCCGCCGCCGCCGCCAGCTCCGTCGCTGAATAATATTATAGAGGGGAACCTCCGCGCGCGGTCGGAGTGGGTCATACTCGTAGCAATAATATAATATTGTATATTATGTACATTCTAAAATAATGTTGTTATCGGCCGTGTTATACTATTGTAACAATAATAGCGTGTACGTTGTCCCGCGACGGCGGACGAAAATTTATAGAAAAAAAAAATCCGAACGCTACATTTATTTGTTTTTTTGTTTTTTTGTTTTTTTTTTTCGTACCTATACTTACGGTGTACGGCGCGCAAGTATATACCGGTACAAAGTGTTTGCTGCATTCGTATACATAACACATACACACACACCCGCGTACCGATAATTCGATAACGACAATACGTGTGTATGTGTGTGTGTGTGTGTGTGTGTGTGTGTGTCACTTTACGCCTTTTCCCTCCTACAGCGTGCTTGAAAAGTTCCCTTTTGAAGACGATCCGTTAAAANGACGAAAATTTATAGAAAAAAAAAATCCGAACGCTACATTTATTTGTTTTTTTGTTTTTTTTTTTCGTACCTATACTTACGGTGTACGGCGCGCAAGTATATACCGGTACAAAGTGTTTGCTGCATTCGTATACATAACACATATACACACCCGCGTACCGATAATTCGATAACGACAATACGTGTGTGTGTATGTGTGTGTGTGTCACTTTACGCCTTTTCCCTCCTACAGCGTGCTTGAAAAGTTCCCATTTGAAGACGATCCGTTAAAACGGGAGTTTAAACGCCGATACACAATATGTAAATATTCGAAAGACACGCGGAAATAATTTTTTTGTAATACATATTTTTTTTAAGGATCTCCCGCCGCCCATTTAGGAAGTTCTCCCGGAAAAATTTTGAAAATCCGCCGCTCCGTACTATTGATACATCATTTTTCAATAAAAAAAAAGACCTACTGGAAAATTTTCAGAATCGGCCTGAATTCGTCTTTTCCCTCGTGCGGGTTGCAATAACAATGAGTCGATTTTTTTTTTTTGTTTGCGTTATCGCCATAATGTATTGTACTTGCAGTGGACCCGACACTGCACAACACACGCGCACATGACGTTGCTGGGATATCGTCTGTGGACATCATCATCGGACACGACTGCGGCCACAGAACCCGCACGGTTGCGAGCGGTCTAAACGAGCCCGTCGTTGCAGTCGTTACAAACATTGTTGTTTGTTTTTTTTTTTTTGTTTCCAATCCAAAATGCTACGGTACCGAGTGTGCGAGATAAGTAGGTATAGATTTTTAAGGTACAATTTGTTCGCGTACCTTTTTTTCACTGCAATTGTACCGTTTACTTGAACGGATATACAAACGTAAATACGGTACCTACATGCATCAGAAAATGTGTACCAATCGTAAAAATTATTGATATATTAAAACGACATATTCTCTGTGTCTAATGGTCGCTGTTCGCCTCTACACGTTCCATAAACATTTGATGCAATTTCAACATCCGTTCCAGTTTAATAGCATTGCATTTAGCTGGCAAATAACCGTTAAAAAGCCATTCGGTCTATTATCGGTAATGTGTGCCGTATTACACCTACCGATAACTCTTTATTCGTTCGGCTATTAATACGATTTAATGGCATTTTATGCGAACGGGAAAGGTCATACTGAATATGATATTTTGTACGCGCGAAAAAAAATAATACATTTCATATCCATTTTTAGACGATAAATTCATAATCCCTGCCTAATTCTCCGGTCTAAACTTTAAACCGTTGTAACTCATAAATTATGAATTCGATGTTAGTATTGAACGCGTCAATATTTTTAAAAACAAATTATTTATTCGAATCCGTGTTCGAAATGGGGCGAACAGGGGTTTCTGTTTGACAATCAAAAGTATATACTTATCTGTAAGACATTAGGGGTGATAAATTCAAAATGGTTTTAAAACAAAACGATTTTATGGATAAAAAAAAATTTAAAAAAAAAAAAAAAAACCGAAAATCAAATTCACTTAAAATCCTCCGAGAAAATTGCTGGTTCGTGATAAAACGATCGGCCGGTACACTTAAACACAAATAATACAACTTAAAAATGCACGTGATATTTCTTTATAAATTCGCAATTTTATTTTCGATAAAAGTAACGCAATTCGAGCTGTTTTTCCACGAAACGCGTAGTGTTACTGCGCTATACACTACTTACCAAAATATATCAGTACCTACACGCTATTAGTTTCGGTAGCAGTAGGTTCGTTACAGAAAAAAAAAAATAATAAAAAAAGATAGCGCGCTACACGATGAAAGTATTAAAAGTATTGTTTAAAGATTTAAAAAAAAATATCGTTCGAAGTAATATCGAGTTTTTAACAGTCATTGCGTACAAATAATTTGTAGTTTCAATTATTGAACTTTTAAACTTGACGGTGTACACGTTTATATACAGAGATTTTTCTGATTTAAGTTTGCATAAATAAGTTAGGTTTTTTTTTTTTTTTTTAAATTTTAAAAACAATATATTATATTATATTTTTCGTGCATATATAATATATAACCCCCTCATTCGACTAATATTGGCCATAAACCGCACACGACGACAACACGCATTAACCATAGCAGTATCACATCAGCTATCGATAAATAGACGAATTTTTTTTTTTTTTTTTTTTTTGGTAAAACGTAATGCCAATTATGAAAAAATAATTTTTTTTTTTTTTCGGATGTTTCAAACTCGAGGTTTTAGCGTAACAACAAACACCGATACGCATATAGTATACCGAAACATGTTTAACGAGCCGTTTTAACGTTCGTTTTTAATGCACATTTAATATTATACAATAAAATATAAACAACACCCGTTCTACGTGTGCATATTCCGCGTGCGCTCCGGGCCGCAATTATTTTAATCCTGCGACCGCTTGTTTCTAACTCGTGTAATATTATTATCAAATTAGTATATATTATGTTAAATGCGCGTGTGAGTGTGTGTGTGTGTGATTTTTTTTTTTTTTTTTAAATAATTTCACTCAGACCACAGCTGACTATGAAATTCTAACAAACGCACACGGTGGCCGCGTTCAGGGGACGCGCGATCGTGTTGTGTTTGACCACGGTGTTCGGTAGATGCGAACGAATGCCGTTTGCATTCGGAAATCGAAACTCCAATGGCGTGCAAGACCGTGCGGAGCTCCCCGTTTCACGTGCACCCGCTTTCACGACGTGTCCGCGCGAGATTAACAAGCCAATACAATGCAAAATCGCGCACTAAAACAGATCGGCGCGCGCGTGCAATTGTTCGCGTTTACACGCGTCCGCTAAGTTCGGCGTTAGTTTTCACGGTTTCACGTGAAAATACGCGAATCACGTACTACAACGCGTGAACACGGATACCAAACGTTTCGATTTTAAAGCAACCCGATATTTTTATTTATTATTATTATTTTTTAAATACAATACGAGTATTCAGAGATCAATTATAAAACGTAAATTAATTATACATTTTTTTTTTTATTTTCGTATGGTAATATTTTTCGTTTGAACGAATCGAACAAATCATATTCAGGTATATTGAGTATATTATACGATACAAAACATGATATGCTATCACGTTTTGCAATATTTTGGAATACTACGTTTTGTTTTTTTTTGTTTTAAGATTTATCAAATGCATAACGCGTTTTTCCTGTAGCTATATATCGTATGCATTAGCGAAAAAAAATATATTTTAATTTTGAAGTATCGTTATTGTTTGAAAAATGTGCGCGCAAGTATTAAAAATAAATTAACAAAGACATATACGACGAAGGTATGGACAATTTAAATAACGGTTCTTTTTGTATTATCATTATTATTCGTCGTTTAATTCTATTTTTTGTCCGCGTACACGTCATGTATACGTGTAATTAAAAAAAACTTAAAAAAATAAACCAAAGTACCTAACTATATAATATTCAATTTGTAACGGTTATTTCGTAACGCGACGATTTCGATAATATACAGTACCTATCTCGGTTGTAAACTAAAAATCTAAAGACAAACATTTTCGCTACGAGTCGAAACTAAAAAAGATCCTAAACCTCAATTAACGTTACATCGAATTTTAAAATTGGACACGGTAATAGTTCACCAAATGTCTCATTTTAAAAATGACCGATTTTTTTCTCGGATTCCGATTGTAGCGAAGAATCTATAACAGTTTTACTACTGGATGGATTAAATATTAGAATTGTAGGTACGTCTTCTTTTTTTGTTTGCTTGCACATTGTCGTCGGTTAATAAATACGCTCTGAATTGTTGAAGCTGTACATTAAAAGATGCGGAATTTTTATCCGGTGGTATAGTTTATTTGAAAAAAAAAAAAATGTCTAGATTCCAAACAGGTTTTCTACGGAGTTACACAAAAAACCTAACAACAAATGTCGATAAATCGGTTTAACTCTCGTTAATTTTTCGGTAGCCTCGGCTTCAAGTGGTAAAACATAACTACCGTACTGCAATCTTACCGGTTTACAGCGCCTAATTTTTTTAAGTATCGTTTTTTGATCGCGATGATTTATCGTCGAGTATTTAAACCCTACGACAATGAGCACCCTATATCCTGTATATCCTTCCAAACTCCCCGCCTACAACAGTGGCCGGTTACCCATTTGGCCCGACGTAGGCTTGTCCGGATTTCTAAAATCATCGTAAAACGACCATATTATATTTATGCCGCCGTAACGTTGAAACATTAATAATTTATCCTATTTATGCATCATAATAAAAATCTAATACCAATAATATGTGTTTCGGAGTGGCTCGATTTAGCGTCTACGTACACAGTAAAAACACACCTATATTTTAATATGTTCAGTAAATTGTTGAAAAAAAATAAAAATGCATGTAATTCTTCGTGTTTTCAATAATACGATATACTTACTGCAGAATAAATAATATACACGTATACGATATACCTATTATAGTTACATATATTACTTCGAAAATATGCAGTAATTTTTTCTGCTACACCGCGATAGGTGTTTTCCACATGAATAAACCGTAAAAAACGGTAGAACATAATACAACATTAGACCTACAAATTTATTTCGATAATTTGTGAAATGTTGTGTTGGTATAATACATTATCATAATAATAAGTTACGGTGAAAATCCAAAATTGATTATTAAAACGATATAAATTGCGGGTAAAAACTAATTTTGGTTAAAAGGGTATTATTATTCTCACAAAAAGCCGAAAGTAATATTTATTAAAAGGCTTAATTCGTAGTTTGTCCAGAAATTTTAGCGTAAGCTGATTTTTTACGGGTATTATTTTCACAGAGATCTGAACGTAATTTGTATTAAAAGGTTTGCATATAGTTTGTTCCGAATAAATTAATTTTTTATACTCTGAGCGAAACGGGAAATGTATATCGGTTTTATTATGATGTATTTTTTTTTTATAACAAAAACATATATTTAAGCACGGGGCGCTTTCAACAAAATATCATGTAAACACAAAAAAAAAAAAAAAATAATAATAATAAAAGCAAGTACCATAATCGCGCGTGGAGCTCTTATCATAAATTAATGTATGAGAGACACTCCCTCCAAATCGTGAAAAGCACCCCATGCTTAAATGTATGCATATTATCATTTACTTTAGATATCTTTGTTCAATTTCGGTGGTACCATAACGTAGTATAGTAAGAAAACATTTTGATTAACAATTTATATTTTATTTACCTTTTTGGTCCTTTTAAATCATGGATTTTAACATTTCTATTTTGTTTTATTGTGTTATTTGTGTTTTATTATTATTTACTGTGAGCACCTATTGTGTATATATAATTAAATTATTTTTCCAATCAAGATCCATTGTAATAAAATGTGGTAGAGAAGTTCGAGAATCTCATGTATTGAACTCTACGAAATCAAACGAGTTGTGTCTACTTGGTTTTGTCCCACAAACCTTCCAAAAAGTTCGAAGTTGTTCTAACAAAACTCCGTAAAGAACACACGCGAATTTCTTACAGACATCTAATGAATAAATGAATAAAAGTCAATATGTCTGTCCTGTGATACCATCTTTACTGCCAAACCCAATATAATGACAGAATGCCGTATACTTATACAGAATTCAAAATTAGTGAAAAACTTCTTGAACACTTATCAGAGTCCTTTGGCCGGCCATGACCATTCCACGCTTAACTTCGTCCTAAGAGTAAACTTTAAAAATTAGTTGTATTTCAATCACCAAAGGCCTCATAGATAAAAAGTAAAGTGACAATTTTTCTAAATATAATAATTGATTTCGCGGGGATGCGAGTAAGTTTTCAGCGACGTTTTAATATTTTTCGTATCAATTTGCTCGTTCACACAATTATTAATATCAGATGATTATATTTTATTATTTTACTACAGCCGCCCCAATAGTCAAATCAAGTCTTAATTTTAAACGTTTTTTTTTTTCTATGGTATATTACCTATATACATTAGTCATTTATTACTCTTTTTAAAATTTTTGTAGGACCAATATGGTCTATGCAGTTTTGACCACAATTAGTTTTAACGTAATTCACGTTAGCATTTAAAATTGTGTGTCGTCTTTTTTTTTTTTTTGTGTTTACTCCTATTTATTTTACTAAGTATTTTTATTTTTCTCTAACTATTTGATAGCAAATTTTTCGTACACCAATAATTTGACCTAATATTTCATTTATTTTAACTATTATTATTGTCCATCTATAAGATAATATTACTTATCTATTTCAGACTAGCTGCTTTGATCCCAAAACAAGGTAAAATTGTAATTAGCTTGCAATGGTTTACCGTACGAAACGCCTTAGCTGGGTCTGAGAAAACTACTAAGGCTGTTTTTACCATTGTTAGGAACGTTATATATGTATAACATGGTCTGAAACCAAACACAAAAGTTAGTTATCTACTAAATATTTTATTAGTACGATAACAATACTATGTATCTTTACACAAAAGACAGTCGATTGTTAAATGACCGCATATTATGCACTTTGGGGCCCCGACTGCGTTCGTGGCGTAGCGGCCATGGCTACACCAACACTGATTACATTATAGTGACACACTTATTGTATCGCTAACATACACATTGCAAACTATTACCTGACAGTTGTAAAAATCAATACAGATATTAGTTTTTAGCGGATCCTCTGTTACACAACTTAAATCCCAATGGTTGATGTTGCTACAATTTTTTTTAAGTAATAAAAAATAAATAAATAAAAACTCACTGTTTGATTGTAACTATAGGTTTCCATTTTAGAGTTTGAAAGAAGCATACGATTGTAGATTTCACAATTGCGCTTTTTTTCACCTTTTATCTCTAATATTATTGTCATTATTTTTTTATTATTATTATAATAATGATAAAAGAGCAGAATGAAACATAAATGGAAATTACCGGCAAACGTTTAAATGTAAAACCCTCATGAGCACAACTCCTAGCCGTTTATATTTAATATACGACAATTTGCATCACGAGTTTTATATATCATACTCAATTGTTTGTGACGAGGCGAATGAAGCGAGACGAGAGTTTATTTACAAAATTCAGAATAGATTTTTTTTAGTTTCTTACCAAATTATTTTGAAAAACTTCCGAAAACCACGGAAACGAACTGAACAAAATAATATCATTGAGTTTCCTCCAATGTCCAATAACAGTATATTTACTTAAGTATTGCCAACACCACTAAAATAAAATATATATTAAATATATTGTTCGCCGTTAAGTTAATTTTTTAAATGGACAATTATTAGCTCATATCGAGACTGCCAAAAAAATAGAACTTAGAAATTATGCATTTAGGAACCAGGAACCTACATTCCGTTTGTGTTCAGTTAAAATTCAGATAATAATTAAGTTAAATTTTACACGATTCCATTACACGGATGGCTGATCATGCGCGTTTATCAAAATATTATAATATAGGTACCTGTATGCATTATTATCTCTCATATAAAAATTATTCGTTGTATTCTTGTCGTATAAGTATGCAATTTATTAGGTAGGGATGTTTCTTTTTTTTATTATTATTATTATTATTCTTTAAAGACTTTCACATTTGCACCTATATAGGAATTTTTTTCTCCCCCAATTGATTACTGTGACGAACGAGTTATTATTATTGTATAGGTACTACGCATATAATATGTTAGGCATCTTGTTTAATAAAAAAAAAAAATAACCGAACGTATACTAACAGAAGCGAGTATAAAAATAAAATATCTCGAGAATCTAACCGTGTTTTTTGGCTATCATTCGCTGTATCCTATGGAAATATTTCGAGTGCATTGCGAGTATGAAATCGATTTTCTCGTTTAAACTGAATATGTACTACACGGATATAATGCTGGTTTGATAAATTATTTTTGTAAACTAGGAACAAATCGCATAAAGTCTGATTAAACCTGAAAATGAAACCACGTACCGATATTATAAAGTGTTTTAGCGTAGAAAGCGTCGGGTTATTAGTGGGTTTTGTCAGAAAAAATAAAAGTAAGAAGAGAGAATACCATATACAAATGTATGCAAGTTTTGTGTTATATGCAAACACGGTGTAACACTGTATACCTATAAATGGTATAAACTAAATACATATCATCGTATACCTATATACACACGATGCCATATTAAATCTGATTACGCTATTTACGAATTATACCGAAGTATATAAAATATATATATATATATATATGTCGGCTTTGTCGTGTTCGGCAATTTTTAATACCTATACAGGGCGATCGACTTATCACGAATCGACGATTTTCCCGGAGGAATTCAAGCGAATTCGCTATATTTCGGTTTTTTTTTTATAATAATAATAATTATCGAATCGTATAAGAAACATTAAGCGAGGGGTTACTATTTGAAAATCCAAAGTACATACTCATTTAAGGTAGGTTATGGAGTAGGGGTGAAACATTTGAAAATATCGTTTGGATAATTTTGCGATTTTTTTACATACGCGAAATATTGGAATTCAGACGCGTTCTAAGTGTAAGACAAAGACCGAAATACAGACCGCTTCCAAGCGCCTTAAGCTTTATTAAAACAATATTTTAAAAAGTTTTACCCCTACTCCATAACGTTCATTGAATGAGTATATACTTTGTATTTTCTAATAATAAACCCCTAGCTTTTGAACACAGATTCAAAACCCAGGATATCTGTCTACACTATTTGATAGGCATACTATTAATATCCGATTTACCGTTTATGAACGAATCATTACAGTTTGCAATTTCAGACCGGAGGAAGAGTAATATATTTTATATCCATTTTTGAACGACAAACTAATAACCCATTGTCTACGCCTCCGGTCTAAACTGAAAACTGTTACAACTCGAGAAGCTAGAAATTAAATTCAATTAAAATCCTTCGAGAAAATCGCTGGTTCGTGGTAAGTTGATCACTCTGTATGGCATACGATTTTACTTATTCTCATATCGTGTACAGCATTTCGTGTATAAAATATGCAAGATACATACCTCTACTCTTAAACGGCGTTATTAGAAAATAGAAACGACCGAGATGACTTGTGTTTACAGGATTATAGGTTTTAACATCATTTATAATATACATATATACATATATTATACGTTGTAACAATAACAATAAATATTTTCGTACTTTGCATACCCAGTCCGCGTACCCATAACCGCAATCATTATAAATATATAGTTTTCGTCCTGCTGCAGCAGATATACATTATGATATTATAGGTTGCGGTTCTTTTCTTTAAAAACAATATTTAGAGGGAAAGAAAGAGAGAGAGACAGGGAGAGCACGGCCCACAACAAAATATTATAATAATTCGTACTTATTTATATTATTATACATTACCTGGGATGGACGTTTCTGGCGGTGTACGACCGGATCCTGGTAGCCGGCAGCCGGATAACCGAATAAGAAAAATGAATAATGCAGTATAATAATTTTAATAATAATGTTGGATTAAAAATTAGAAAACAAGGTTGTAGTTGTGTAATATATTTTCAGTTGATACGAACCTAGGTAATTTTATATTAATATAAATCGATGTTTAAAACCGACAGAAACAAAGACAGATATATTTCGCACGATGTGTAGGCCACTGGTCGGTTATACGTGTTTTGAAAGGTCGTAATAATTACGATTTTCGTCAAAATTTAATATTAAAACTCTTATTGAAAAAAATAAATAAAAAACTCGACATAAGACTCTTTTTTTTACCACTTAGTATGACTTACAATGAACCTCCTGTTAAATTAATAAGTATTTCTGTTTGGTCTAACAATTTTATCCACAGAGTAACTATCGAATGGAAATTATGTATAAATGTCGCAAAATTAAAATGTTTATAAGTAGCTCGAAAATGGCTGAAATGTTTTGAAAACGTTACCGCATCTAGAAAAGGTAAATATATTTTTAACTGAATCACGACAAAAAAAAAATAATAAATAAATTGTAAATAATATGTTTCGTAAATTTCGCCGTTTTTCCTGCGTTTTTTCTCAAATTATTATGAAAACCGCTTGGAAAATCCAAAAAACTACCCCCTTAAAGTACCACCCACATAAAATTTCCTTTCAGAAAAGGTGCTATGCATTTGAAAATCGGAGCAAAATTTTTGGTATAAAAGTTATTTGCCAGAAAAAATAAAAAAATACAATAAACACCGTTATAAATCCAATACGTTCCTCGTTCTGCTCAGAATCTAAAACGACAAGTAGATACATTTTGGCGATATTATCGTACTATTAGTTCTACGGCTGCATACACCACAGCGATTTCGTTTCGAAACGAATATCATTCATATAATGGGATAATATTTCCGTTAGAATATATATATATATAGCATCTATGAACTTTAGTTTCTGAACTATAATAGTACATAATTGTTACTTACTTGTACTTATAAGAAAGGAGTTAAATTTTCATTATTATTACGGTTTCGTAACTGCTATAACGTCGTCGTCGTCGTCGTCGTCGTATTATCATTATTATTGATTATTTAACTATGACAACGATGAGTACCTACCTCCTACCCGTCGAAAATTGCATAATTTATTATACTTACCGCAAGAACATTAATACTTGAATTTATCCCGTGTACCAATACCTATACACTCGTGCAATGTTGCAGTTTTAAGGTGCATAAGGCGACACACACGTTGCACGCTTTACCTATACCGGACTGACGTCTGTTGTTGTTTACGGGCCGTTGACACGTCTTGTCTTGTATTATAGCTGTATACCTAACGTTATATTAACTTCAGCACGCTCATTAACATCGCGTGTAATGTTCATCGTTTATTAATTGTAACTTTGTGTGCCACAATCATATTATGCTTTACCGAGAGTCGGGTAATAAAATATGCTCAATTTAATATGCCGTTATTGTAACCGTGTGTTTTTATCGTGTTATCAAATGTTATCAATGAATTATGGCAATATAATAAAGTAGATAGTAAAATTGATAATCACAACATCGAGGAAAAACAGAGAAACGTATAAGTGGCTAACGTTCCGGTGGGAGGGGGGTGGGGAGGAATATTTTATAGATCGGCGATTTTCAAAAAAAAAAAATAAGACGGCCGATGACGAGGTGGGAAGAAGCGTATGGTAAAAAAGCCAAGGTGGAAGTTTTAGGACGTGGACCGGATTGGAATATTTTGGCGATGGAGCGTGGGAGGATAGCCGGAGAACCGGTTGGAACGCGGGATAATATGACGATCCGACATCATTGTAAAACCAATACGCTCCGCTCGGAATCCAAAACAATAATGACAATGTTTTCTTGTTTAATACGATTCGGAGCAACGATGTATAGTGTATATTAATTACATTTTTTTTTTTTTTTTTTTATACATAATATGTGTGTACATTAACAAGAACAGTTTTCTTGTACCCATCATACGTACGAGTACATAATATATAGATCCGTATGTAGCCGTCAAGCAACTCGCAATGACATGTATTATATTATTATACGTATTATGTACACGGCCACGATCGTATGATAACCACGCGGAAACATTTTCGCATTAAAAATCAATTTAACTAGTTCAATAACATACAGTTTTAAGACATAAAAAATAAACATTATTTTTCCATTATTATTATTCTCTTTTATTGGATCCCGATAAATAATAATTAGTATTATACGCGCCTACTTATTTTTATGTAGGTGTATAAACGGATCGCATATTATATTACATTATTATTAAAAATATAACGGAACTGAAAAATTTGGTTTATATCACTGTGCCATACAAACTAAACACTTATACACTATACGACTGCATAGATATATTAAGTATATTTTTAAGTGGGTATACAGTTATTTATGGTTCGGAATACATTTTAATTTCAAATGGTTAAGTGGTTTTAGCTATTATGATATACGGTTACAATAAAAGAAGCGTCTCGGTTAACTCTAAAATATTAATTATTATCTTGCATTCGTGTGTTGGAAAAAAAAAACTAATCGTGTAGAAAGTCAACAATATTACATCATCGTAATACGACAGTTATTGTTAAGAAAGTTTCGTCGTTCAACAAAATTGTGTTTGTATATTTTAATATATATAAAAAAAAAAAAAAAATCATTGCTAACGAAAAACGATTTCTGCGAACGAAGTTCGATTAAACGTGTATTGATGAAACGAGATTTTTACGATTTTCAAACAATTTTAATAATGCATATTTATAAAAAAAAAAAAAAAAAATTATGATTTTACGCACAATTTTTTTCAACCGCAAAGTAAAACTTATAATAAAACTCATGTTTTTAATCATTTTTTACTAGGCCGAAACCATGTGACACCAAATCAAAAACGAAAAGCACGAAAACTTCAAATAATTATAAATAGCTCAAACATCGGTAGGATATTTTGGAAATGGCATCAAGTCTAGAAAGTACTAGTGTAAAATTTATATCAGCACAATCGTATATTTAGTTACGATTTCACGGTTTTATCTTAACTATTAGGAAAGCTACAAGGAAAATAAAAGGTTAAGTAGTAATGATAAAATGTGCGCCTCAATCCTTTAACTAGACACAAAATATGCTATGCCAAAAACCACTCCTAAAGTTGATGATCTGAGCAAAATTTCTGGTAAAAATGTCGTTCACAGACAGAAAAATTTAGCACGCATATCACATATCTGATCAATACATTTTGCGCTTCGCTGAAAACCTGAAAAAATCTATTTTATTATCTGGTCATTTTAATTTCGAGTACAAGACGTAGCTTTAGGTCGTTTTACGTTTTAACGTGGATATTGGACGCGGCCTATAGGTGACTATAAATAAATAAATGCCTTTTATTCTTTTTAGCTTCTCCTATACGTAATAATCATTACGCACATAATTCGATAAACCTGATTTTACACTTTTCTATAAACACGAAAAATACTTAATTATTAATTGGCAGACAAGCCACACGTGCGTCACTTCTTCGAATTCTTATTTTTTTCTTGAATACCGATCTTAAACCTACAATAATTTTTCGAACTTAGGGCTTTAGATGAACGGTACGATTATTATTCCGATACGCAAGTATCAGGTAATTTGTTTGGTTAGCTTTTCCCCCGTCCGTCAATTATAATTACTATCAATCTCGTTAATTACATCGCGTCCTCTTCGCAAACACGTAATATACTCACACCCGGATATGATTAACCGGCAAAGAGTATAGGACATGGCAGCTGTTTATCGGAACCCGAATTGCAAAAGAGGTTTTTGAGTTGCGTCGACCGTGATCCGGTTTACAATAGTAATATTATAATAATAATAATAATATGCAAAGAAGATCGGGACGAGACGAATCGATCGCGGCGGCGCAGGTATTACTATTTTTCAACGAACTTTGATCAATTTTTAAACTTAAAACTTAAAATTACGGAAGTAAGTCAATTAAAATATAGAATTTTTTTCTCGATTTTTCAAAAACAATGAATACGTGCGAGTACTTTTATGATTTTCTTTACTGTAATGTTTTCCCCATAAAAGATTATTCAAATATCTTTACTTTAAATAAAGATACTAGATAGTAGATTTACACCATAATACACATCACTACTTTCACCGAACTTCGTTCAGATTTGTATTTTGTTTTCAATGATAAAAATACGAAAAGTTACGATACCTTCTTTGGAAAGGAAGGCGATTAATGCAATTGCCTCTCCCCTCCCTCTCAGAATCGTGCCTGAATAATACGATAAAGTAATACACATTATAATATCATCTTCTAGTATAAATACACTTCAAACACAACGGAACTTACTGACAGGACTGTGAAGAAATTCGACAATAGAACTTTACTTTCACTAAATGCCAGGTATATATTAGAGTTATTGACGTTAGTCGATACAATTAATATTAGATATGGTTTTCAATTTAAATTTACCAAAACATTGATTATTAACATAAACGCATAGAATTGCTTTTCTCGTTTGCACCGCGATAATTCACGTTATATAAATTAAATTAACCTAAACATGTCCATTACCTTTTATTGATTTCTGGCTTATCTTGGCAATACAAGGGGAAAACATGACTTATACTATAACATTACCAGTTTAAAAGATTAATTTTTTGACTGCAATAAATTATCCTGTTTCTCCCCAACTCCCTACCTACAATACCTGTGAAGTATATCCGGCTCTTTTACGTCTTTTAAACGTTTGCATTGTTTCAATTTTTATGACATTCATATAATAGATTGATCGTACAAAATAATGTTATGACGTACCTATTGAAAATAATAATTGACAGTAATGAGGAAAAGTGTGAAAATTATGCACGTGTGAATAATTGGAGAGGTTAAAGAGAAAGTGAAGTAGGGGTCTAAAACAGGGATCGATAAATAAAATATGTATGCTTTGTTTTTATTTATGTCATGTATTGTTTAACAGTCCGCGTTATAACACTATAATTATGTACAGTGTATAAAATACACGTTTTAACCGTAGGTGGATATACTGTAATTCGATAATGCCGGCATACTTCGTACCATGGCCGACGACTGGACTATTATTGTCATTTTTTGTCA
The DNA here is from genome assembly GCA_902439185.1 of Cinara cedri. Taxonomy (NCBI): domain Eukaryota; kingdom Metazoa; phylum Arthropoda; class Insecta; order Hemiptera; family Aphididae; genus Cinara; species Cinara cedri. The sequence goes on along the minus strand of CABPRJ010001426.1, from coordinate 1,659,739 downwards.
GTTGTATGTAATTGTTTAGAAAAACGACCGGGAATCTAGAAATGTATTATTTTAAACTAAAAATCTACAAGGGTTTTTTTTAAAAAAAAAAATGTATCTTTTAAACCAAACGTGAAAAAATCGGAGTAATTTTACTGACTGAAAAAATGTTTTACGAGAAAAATTTGATTACATAAAAACAAAATAAAAATATTAGTACTGATTGCCACTTCGGATAAGGTGTCTATGAATAATAGATTTTTAGATTAAAAGTTTTTTTTTTATTCAAACAAAGACAGGTCACTTGAAAATTCAAAAAGAATCTATGAAATGGCCAAAGGCTTGAACAATTTGATGGTATTTTTTTTTGCTCGTTAATAGTATTAGCCTATAATATCCTTGTGTCTCATACTTATAAGAGCGACAAAATACGATCCTGCATACGTGTAAGAAATCACTAACGGCCACCGTAAGTATAAACAAAAAAATATGTGCACGGAAAACTCTGTGTTAAAAAAATCGTTACATACCAATATTATATAACTTACTCTTAAAATTTATAATGCCAGATAAATTCAAAAACAAAAACTCCTACCCCCGCACGAAAATGCGCTCGTAATTTTGGATTATGTGAAATAGAGTATATTATTAATTTCCGTAAACACTTCTCTCTCTCTTCCTCTCTCTCTCTCTCTCTCTCTCTTTCATTCTTTCTCCGGAAACGCTTCTTCGAAAATGAAAAATACACATAATAAGTTTCGTATTATATACAATATAACTTTGTAGATACCTAAGTACACAAACTACCTGCGGAACACCGGTGTCACGTAATTTAAAGAAGACTTCATTTTTCAAATTTCCCCCGCTATGCGGTTTGACAGCCTGAAAGTCGAGAACAATGTTTGAAAAAAACCACGATATTCGGATCAATAATACGATAATACAGTGGTTGACGCTTAATGTGATCACTGGCGTATAGAACCATCCGCTTATTGAAATGAAAAATGAAAATCCCAAACCAAATCGTATGTTATCAATTGTTAAATTAACCTTTTATTAGAATCGCCAAGTACCGGATAGTTGAAACACTTTTATGAACATTCTTATCATTTTATTGTATTGTACGTTCCAAAAGTTACAGGTACAATGTACACACACACATTATTATGTATTTAATTTGAATTGTGGATATATTAATTGAATGTGGATTTCAATTGCGGGCTAATATAAAAATGAAATTAGTGGATTCTCAAGTACAATCGAAAATGGATAGCTTCTTTATTTAATTTTAAGTTTACGTGTAAATAAAGAAACATTAAAAAAAAAAAAAAAAATGTTTTATGGAATCAACCGGTTGAAAAAATCAAAATGACCTGAACCAATATGATCCCATTAAGCGGAACCCGCTGTATTACGATACAATTATTTTAACTTTCGCGTAAAATTTCACAATTAAATTCCGAATGGAGCGAAGGATCGATCTGTTCGTTTTACTTCGATGCGTGTTTTTTCAGTTATTTATCATTGTTTAATGTTTTATTATTATTATTGTTATTATTATTACTAACTTGCTGTACTATCCGGCTTTGGCCGTGTGCAGTTTATACGTGTGTAATAAAATATAGGTTACAACAATAATAATACAGGTTAGATACGGAAAACTACATTTTACATTTACATCACAAAAATTATACTATTATACTAGAAAAAATAGCTTTCTCCGTCACGTATTTGCCCGTTTTTAACGCCAATTAATCTTCTATAGGAGCTACAGATTTTTGACAATTTAGGATGAGAGATTAGGTCGTGACGGTTTGACGGTGCAAGAACGTCTGCTCTAGGATAAAAGCTATACTGTTACATATAACAGTTTTACTCCTTTCATGGGTCGAATTTTAGAAAACCTCTTTTTAGTGAATTATAAAATCACAAAACGAAACTTCTGTCCAAATTCCATACGTATAGCTTCAACTGTTTCGGCTCGGCAACGGTTTATCAGTCGATCAGCACAATTTATTTGTATAGATTATTATTTTATAATTTCTCTTGCACACAGTATTTATTAATCTTTTTGACAATTTGGGTTACCCGGGAGAATTGTCGGTAGGTCGCGATTCAAGGGAGACTTTTTTCTCTGGCCCATAAACAAAAGGGTCACTTCTTTCGCAGGCTTACAAGTATACTACTAAGAAAATCTTATGTGATTTTTGAGCTTGACTTTCGTTCACAAACACAATTGTTGAAACTATTGTAGGACGGACATGTAGCTGCTGCACATCTGAGTTATGCCCATGCCGTCCAATTGTTCATAATTTTTTTTTTGAATGGACTCAAAAATCTTCACTCTCATCACCAATAATATGCTGTTGGCAATGTAATAAGATTGAAAGGTAAATTCCTTAAAGTTGATTATTGAGCGATATTGTTCGACGAGTGATCTTTCGCTTTCACAACAATGAAAAAAATCTCAGCACCGTGGATCACCGGTTAAGAACCACTGCTCCAGTGAACTTCATCATCTGAAAATACATTGTTGTATTTCCCATAATACCTATAGTGAGACGGCCAATCGTTTATTATACTATAATATATTTATTTATTCAAAACGACTTTTTTTTTGGACCAGTTGAAATAATTTCAAAATGTTCATCTATGGACATTATGTTCTGCGATCGTTGAAAATTAATAATGGCGATTTACAGGGACACGTTAAAATCTATGGTGTTGTTTGAAATATAATTTGTATGCACATAGTTTCTTTTTTCGATTTCCGAACCAAAAGTCGTACACGGAAAATTAAAATTAAAAACCGTATTATCTTTGTAATAAATCTTTATTATTTATGATATTATACTTGAAATAAATTACTTAAAGTACCTATATGGACTTTTTTTTTTTTTAATGCTAATTACTCCGACTCATCCACTCGTATTTTAATCGATTCAATCTCGGTTAAATTTAATTTACGACCGGAATAGATACTCCGTATATCCTTAGAATTATTCCGTCGCTATAATAATATATTGTTTTCTTTTTGTTCATTTTTTTTTTTCTTTTATCGCGCTTTTACTTTAAACAGTTATGCCTGATAGCGTGGTGTTTATAATATTGTTGCGGCAAGAACAATTAAAACAAACCTAATCAATTCGCTTAAAGTTAGATCGGGTGAGTAAGTATACACAAGGTAATATTTAGAACGATTAATGGCGAAATATTTCATTATAATAATCCGTTATAAATTTATTTTACGGTGATTATAACGAAACTGCGGCGGTAGAAAGCCATGCGCGGCACTAAATATAACGAGTCACCTTTTTTGTTTGTCATCTGAAAAACGCGGTGAATAAAATACACGATTTTTTTTTTTCGCGTCTGACGCGGAGAATTCCCTTTACTGTTTTGCCGTCGCGCGACGTCGTACGGCCCGCAGATAATATATTTAATTGTAAACAAGGCGCAAGTGACTAGCGTTTTAATGACCAAAGTATCGATACACACTATCCATCTGGCGATTAAAAAACGAAAAAAAAAAAAAAAAAAATAGATAAGTGAAAACAACACAAACAATAATATTTGATCAGTATATAATAGTGGTGCGGTGTCGTAACGCCTATTCAAATTCAAATTTACCGTTCCAAGGCGGACGTGCACCGTGCATTTTAAACGATCCATTAAGAGTTTACTCGTATCACGGAGTGAAACTTTTTCGACAAAATAATAAAATATAATACAAGTATTACATTATAATGATAATAATAATAAGCAGGTATTGGCACTTTTAAAGAATAACGCATTTAGAAACAACCGACTTATATAACTAAATGTATACTTCGGTGTGAAATTATTTAAACAAAAATCGTCGGTGCAAGTGTCACCCCTCCTCAAAAAAAAAAAAAATACACACATATATATATATATATATATATATATTTTTTTTTTTATCGTTTTTTAAATATTTTTCAAAAGTTTTTGTGTTTAAATTTCGAAACTTTTATGATTTTTAAAATCGTTTTCCATATTTATTTTTCAGATTTTAAACTGTTACTCACCAATACTGAAATTACCTGAAATGTACATAGGTATATTATAAAACACTTTACAAGTCTGAGAAACACGGATGTAAATTCAAAACTTTACACAGCGCGGTTTGAATACTTAAACATATACCTAATACTTATTCGCAAATTGTGACCAAATTACTGTATATTTTCGTTGTTTTTTTTTATTTATCATTCCGAAACAGGAATTTATAAATTGTATACCGTTAATTTCGACTAAAACTATCTTCTGCAGTTATTTTCACATTATTTTTCAAAAAATAACAAATTCTATGGAATATAATTTAGTTTACTCTAAATAATAGCTATTTTTTTTAAAAACTAAACGTACATTTTAACGGGGTTAGATTTCATAAGACAGATTTCTTTTTTCTTTTTTTTTTTGTTAATTCATTATTTGATCGAGCGGTTATAACTATTCCGGGTTCGGTCCTTCGTCCAATTTGTGCGGTATTTCGAGATTGACGCGGCAGCCGACGCAATCATTCCGCAAGTTTCCGACGGACATAAAATACAAATAAAAATATCGTTTCTTTATACAAATATTATTAATATTTGTTTATCGTTTACGATTTTCACTTTGGGTATATTATTATATCGGATGTTTACGGTCGATTTTTTCCAGTAACTTTCTAACGGATAAAAACTTTTATCACAATATTATTACAAGACGGCTGTTACGATATTGAGAATTTTATATCGATTATTACTGGTACATGATAATATTGCGTTCAATCAGTGCCCGTAAGCAAAAAGCTAATGAAAACCGTTTGCTATTTAACTATAATATAATATAATATAGTTAGCGGACAGAATTAACGTACCGTGACATTATAGGTGTATAATAATGTATTAATACTCGTATGAAAAAAAAAAAAAAAAAAAAAAATTAAAAAAATTGCCTCTGAAATGACTGTAACAACAAACCGCGGTAATATAATAATAACAAGCGTAAATCGATTATAATATTATCCGCAACACACATTTCTACG